>CM059038.1:37333438-37935938 GCA_030279155.1 Forsythia viridissima | reverse complement strand
GACTGCTGTACATTGCTTTGTCCAACGAGTTCCTCTAGATGAAGATTTGCTGCAATCGGCTCCGTCATGGGACTATCTAGGGCATCATCTGCATCTGCAAATACTGGTCCCATCTGCTCTGAGTTTCTGACGTCAATTTTATGCCTGTCCTTGTACATCACTCTTTCGTTGAAAATCACATCTCTGCTGCGGATTACCTTCTTGTTTTTGTCATCCCAAATGCGGTAGCCAAACTCATCCTCGCCATAGCCGATGAAGGTGCATTTCTTAGATTTGGGATCAAGCTTATTCCTGCCTTGATCACTGATATGCACATATGCTATACAACCGAAAACTTTTAGATGTAATAGTTTTACTTCTTTTCCACTTCATACCTCCTCTGGTATTCTGTGCTCTAATGGAACCGATGGGCCTTGGTTGATCAGTAAGCTGCTGTGTTGACTGCTTATGCCCATAACTGCTTCGGTAGACCTGACTGTATACGAATGCTTCTGGCTCTTTCTGTCAACGTTCGGTTCATGCGCTCAGCTACACCATTGTGTTGAGGCATACCCGACATGGTTCTCTCCATTCTGATCCCGTGCTCATAGTAAAACTTCTTGAATCTGGTGTCTTCATATTCACCACCATTGTCGGTTATAAGCATTTTAATCTTTAGATCTGTCATTTTCAACCATAGCTTTCCATCTCCTGAAATCCTCAAACACTTTAAGCATAAACTTATACTTTAGAAAGTAAACCCATACCTTCCGAGAGTGATCATCGATGAAAGTCACGAAATAGTGTTTTCCACCAATAGATGAAATGGTCGTTGATCTCCAAACATCAGAGTGAACGAGTTCTAGCCTTTTCTTCTTTGGGGCCACTTGTCTGAAAGCTGACCCTCTTATGCTTTTCAAGTATGCAATTTTCGCATATATCTATCTCAACTGACTGTACACCTGGAAGTTTTTCCTTTAACTGCATAATTTTCATTCTCTTTTCACTCATGTGGCCAAGTCTTAGGTGCCACATATTGGGATTTTCATTTTCTGAACAACACGCCCTTGCTATCATGTAAAGAGTACCGCTCTTTTTACAGCGAGCAACCATCATTGAGGCAGAATATATTTCCATGCCTATGTGGATACTAGAGCATCAGTATGTACAGCTAGTAAATGGATTATTCCAGATAATTTTTGGGTTAAGGCAGAAAAAACCTTAAGTCTAAAAATTTTTGACCCAAAAATTGCAAATGAATCAAATGTAACATCTTTAAAAGTGATTAAAAATCTTGATGTAGCTATTTGTGGACATCATAATAATCAACTAAAAACCTTTTTCTTCAAAATTCCAACTGTCTATCAGTTAGAAACAGGAATTGATTTCATAATTGGTAAAAACTTTGGTCAATTATATCATCCATTCATACAGGAAATAGATCAAATAAGTTTTACTTTGAATAAAAGAAAACTTTGGATAGAAAAGAAAAGAAAAGCAGTAGCTTTTAATTATCTTCAGAAAAGATTTTTAGAATCTTTAAAAATTGACGAAAATAGAAAATCATTTTCTCATTTTCAAGGGGAGAATATTGCTAAAAATTCAAATGTTTTTATAACATCTGAAGAATTAGAAATATTTAAAATTAATACAGAAAGAGAAGAGATCTCTAATCTTTTTGAAAAATGTTGTTCAGAAAATCCTTTAGGTCCTAGGATTAATAAAGGAAAATTTACGGCCAGAATTGAATTACTTGATGAATTTAGAAATAAAATCATTAGGTCAAAAGCCATGACATACAGTCCAAAAGATAGAGAAGAATACTCAATCCAAATTAAAGAATTACTTGATTTAAAAGTCATTGAACCAAGTAAATTACCTTTCTCTTCTCCTGCCTTTATGGTAAGAAAAGAAGCTGAAAAAAGACGTGGAAAAGCTAGAATGGTCATTGACTATTCAACACTTAATAAATATACTAAAAATGATGGTTACATCCTTCCCAACATGCAAAGTCTTTTGCAATTAATAAAAGAAAAAAGAATATTTTCTTCTTTTGACTTAAAATCAGGATTTCATCAAGTCAGATTTGATGAAGAAACAAAACCACTTACAGCATTCAGTTGTCCTCAAGGACATTTCCAATGGACAGTTGTTCCATTTGGCTTAAAACAAGCACCAGATATTTTCAAAAGACACATGGATAATACATTCAAACAGTTTAATGATTTCTGTTGTGTTTATATTGATGATATTCTTGTTTTTTCTGAAAATGAGATAGATCATGAAAAACATGTGTTACAGGTTTTACAAAAAATATACAATGAAGGAATTGTGCTATCCAAAAAGAAAGCAGAATTGTTTAAAGAAAAAATTGGCTATTTAGGACTAGAAATTGCTCTAGGATTTAAACAGCTAAAACCTCACATATTAACTCATATTCAAGAATTTTCTAATGAAATTCAAAATACAAAACAATTAATGAGATTTTTAGGATGTTTAAATTATGTTGAATCCTTCATAAAAGATTTAGCTAAAATGAGAAATTCTTTATAGAAAAAACTTAAAAAAGATCATAAATGGAATTGGTCTAAAGAAGACAGTCTGTATGTACAGGAAATTAAGAAGAAATTGAAAATTTTTCCATCTCTTTATCATCCTCACAAAGATGATAAAGTGATAATTGAGACAAATGCTTCTCAAGAGTTTTGGGGTGCAGTCCTCAAAGCAGTAGACAGTTAAACTTTAGAAGAAAAACTTTGTAATTCTTCAGGAACATTTTTAAATGCTGAAAAGAACTATCATATTAATGAAAAGGAAATTTTAGCAATGAAAAAAGCAATACAAAAGTTTAGACTATATATCATTTCTAACCATTTCATTGTTAGAACAGATTCGTCTACATGCAAATCATTTTGGAAATGCCAGGTACATCCAGACTACAAACAAGGCAGATTAATTAGATGGCAAATGTGATTTAGCCATTATAATTTTGAAATACAGTTAATTAAAAGTAGAGACAATTATCTTGCTGATAGTCTAACACGTGAATTGTCTTTTGGAGGTCAAAATGATAGACATACAAGATCAAATTGAAGACCTTGAGCTTCAATTAGAGACTAAACCTATGGAAATATCAACAAGACAACAAGAAATTGTTATCTTGAAGAAGAAAATTCATAGACTACAACAAAAACTTCCTTCAACAGAGGGGGGAATTTGTAAAGAACCTTCAAAAGTTTATACAGACGAGCCTTCAAAAGCTCAGTGTTCACAAGAACATCCGAGTATTCCAAGCCCAAAAAATATACAAACAGATTGTTCGCAAGAACAGAAGGACATTCCAAGTCCAAAGAAAAATGATGAACCACTAGTTGCAGTAAGAACATCAATTCCAGGAAAAAAATTTTATGTCATCTTTGATGGCCCTTCAAAAGGATTTTACACGAATTGGACTGAGGTTGAGCCCTTCGTAAAATTCAAACCACACAAACACAAGAGTTTCAAAACTCTTTTAGAAGCCCAAAAAGTTTTTAATGACTTTCATAAAGAAACTCCAAATTCTTACAAAAGAATTACAGACCAGGTCAGTCTTAGGCCCAATTACCAATAGTAGGATATCAGGTCTAGGCCCAGACTTCCTAATTTTTCAAACTAGGCCCATCTTCCCAGATTTAAGATTTAAATCTTATAAAGATGTGACTCAAACAACTCCAGACTTTGTTCTCCCAGATCGTTTCAAAAGTTTGGGAAAAACCCACATCCAAAAAGAAGAAAATACAGTTTCAAATGTCTATCTTCAAGATTTCATTCATCTTGAAGAAAAAGCCCGAGTCATAGGAGCCAATGTTCCTGAGAAAAACTACTTTGGCACATTTGATAAAAAATTTGGTCAATTCATCTTTGCTGAAGGTGTAGAACCCAATATGGTCAAAACAACTTTTCGTTGTGGTCTA
Organism: Forsythia viridissima; assembly: GCA_030279155.1. Lineage (NCBI taxonomy): Eukaryota > Viridiplantae > Streptophyta > Magnoliopsida > Lamiales > Oleaceae > Forsythia > Forsythia viridissima. Next base: position 37,932,006 of record CM059038.1, on the reverse strand, counting down.
ATTAAAACAATTATTCCAGGAAAAGATTTGGAAGAAATAAAACTTATTGATGAAAATCTTTTTAAATCTTTAAAAAATTTTCAAAAATATGTTGTAAAAAATCAGGATCTCTATATGATTTTGAAAATTAACAGTACAATTCCATTTTGGAATAAAGATAATATCCTCTTCAAAGGATATCATCATATTCAAATCAAAACTGTTAAAGAAGCCTATCTTGATGAGCCTATTGAGGAAAGTCCATCTGAGATAGATTCAGACATTTTAAATAAATGGAGAGGCCTTTCATTTCAAAGACTTCTAACTAGTCTAAGAGCAATTAACAGAGATTCAAAAATCAAAGTTAATCACTCTTCAGACTACATTCTTGTCACGAGCAAAACAAGTGCTCAAATGACAAAAAAAAAATATAAAGACTATTTGCAATTTTGAAAGAAATTTCTATTGTGAATTTAATTGCCCTAACAGTTATTCTGGACAGCTTTGTTCTTATCTTAGACAGAGTATTGGCAAGGACCATTGTTGCAAATGGTGCGAGAATACTGAAGAATCCAAAGCTAAAGAAAAAACAAAAGAAAAAGGCAAGGACAAACTGATTGAGAAAACAGTTGATGATGAATTTTCAAGAGTTGCTTCTCTAGCAGATATTGAAGATTCATATAATTCAAACGATGAATTACTTTATTAAAGTGATTTGCTTTATTAAAGAAATCAGACAAAAGAAGATGGCAAGAGCATCTTTGAAAAGTAGCCAGAAGCTTCTCGGTGAAGTGTGTACTAAAAGACAAAATACTGTGCACCTTTGTTGGCAAAAATGGCATACAGATTTTAATGGTGGACAAGCAATTTTGAATTTGTGGAAAAGCAGATTCCTTCACATGGCAGACAGTGGAGAAAATTATGCAGACGCTTTAGTCAAAAGAAGATTCCATTATTTTCAACTTTCGGCAAAAGCAGAAATAATGGACGGACAGCTGGAAAGGAAATTCAGAAGAGTTTCTCTATATAAGCAGACATTTTACATTGTAAGAGGTAGAGGTTTTTCCAGAGTCTTGCTTTCTTTCTGAAAAACTTGTAAACATTTCAATGTATCGAGGCTAACAACCTCAAAGACAGTAGATCTATTTGGATCTTTCAACTTTGTAATTAAATAAACTTATGTTTATAAGCCTTCTTGAATAAAAGAAATTTTATTTCTTGAATTCTTCTACTTCTCAACTTTGTTTCCATGCCAACTGTTCAGACAGTGATCAACAGGAATACCGCCAGGACAAGGGGTCCGTTTTGGGAAACACAGATCAAGTCATTACAGTGAGACAGAATATATTTCCAGGACAGAAACGCAAAGAGGAACACCTAATCTATTACAGTAAGAAGGTCTTATTTCTAAGTTTTGTTTAATTAAGTTGATTCCATGGATTCTATTGTCTTTGATTGCATACATACATTTTACATCAATCCTTTAAATTCCGCATACAAACAGTGATTTAAGCATGTGCTTAAAAAATGGTATCAGAGCCTAGTTTAATACAGTTAAATATAGAAATATGATTCATTGCAGAATGTGTAGTAGATACATACTAAACATAGACTGCTCTTTCATACAGTATAATTATCATCGTGACAGTTACACTTACATGAGTTGTGTAACAATACATAGACTTACCTCAGAATGGCAAAGATTCAGAATGAACTTAGAATTTGCTAAGTAAAACACAGAAATTGAATGTTTCATTATGCATTATGCTTTGCATCATCATCAATGATTATGTGTAGAATTTGCAATGCTTACATTCATACCTTTACAAATAAATACATGCTTTATCAGTTTCATAGAAATTATGATTATGATTTCTTTAGAGAACAGATAATTAAAGAATATGAAAATAAATACATTAATGAAGTTAATGAATTTATTTTGCATTATGTTTATATTCACTATAAAACATGAGCATAATAAATGAAATAACTGAAAAAGAATTTGGAGAAGTTTTTGAACAAAATGAATCCAAAGGAAATTACAGTAAAGAGATTTTGATCTCTGATAAAAGACTTGCAAAGATTTGTAAAACGAATCTTTCTATACACCATAGTGAAGTTTTTGTTCAACCAAAATTCATTAACAAATTCATCAACAGGAATAGACATGTATATTATGGCGTCTCTCAAATAGAGTTTGCTATACATGTACAACACACTACAGGAAAGATAGGAATATCTTTACTAACAAAACAAGACATAAATAAAGTCAAACAAAAAGTTGACTTAGATGACAACAAAAATTTGTATTGGGTTACAATAGGAGCAATTAGGATTTTGATCTGTAGCACCTTATCAGACAAAATTGATCAGCCCATTTCTATGAGTTTGATTGATGAAAGAATACAAAATCCTGTAGAAGGATGTCTAGGTTCTCTTAATGGTAACTTAGCTTGCGGTAAATTAATATTTACTGCTTTTCCGAGACTTTCCGTAAGTCTACATGACCAAGACTATGATGGAATCTTATCTTTCGTACACAAGTACTTAAGAACAGATTTAGTTAAAAATAACAATGTCCCTTTCTTGATATCATATTTGGTTAGTTATACAGTGCATAATCAATACAATATGACTATTGTCAAAAAACCTAAATGAATAAAAATTGATCCTTTGTTTTCCGACTACCTTGAATACAAAGAAACAGAGTTTGATTGGTTAGTTCAACCATCCAGAAAATATGTTGAAATTGATTTACTTCAAGAAAGAACTTTAGTAAAAGAACAGAAGCCTCTTTTACTTAGGACTTCCTCCATGAGACAAAAACCTGAGATTAGGTGGAAAGAAAAACCAGAATCTAGCCAAGCTAGAGAATTAAAACAGTTAAATGACACTGTCAACAAATTGGCAGAAAGAATCTTAGGAAAATAAGATGTCAATTGCTGGTATTTTAAGAGAACTAAGAATTCTAAAAGAAGATATTGAAAAAATAAAAATATCTCTTAAAAATTTAAAAATTGACAATGAAAAGTCAATGGAACAACACTCAGCCGTTATAATTGCTGGAATTAGGAATCAACCACACATCAATTAAAAAGACTACTTTTGAAATCTTCCAAAAAAGAGGGGGGAAAAGTTGAAAATAAAAAACAAATAAAAAACGAAAAATTCGAATTTGATGATCCAGATTCAGAATGACAAGTTTCAGAAAAAACTTGGAAAAAGTTTATGAAACTTCAAAAAACTTAGGACTGTTATATGTTCTTTTAGCTTTTGAAGACAATGAGCTTGAGCAAATTGTTTCAATTGTAAAAAGAGTTAACATTAACAATCAAGAAACCATCCTTACAGCCAAATATGTAGGAGATGAACCAGACAGTTTAGAACCTATTAAGGGTCCGTTTGATACAGCTGTTGTAAATAGAGCTTTTAGCAGTAGAGCTTTTGGTTGTAGAGCTTTTAACAGTAGAGCTTTTGTTAAAAAGCTGTTGACTGTTTGGATATGAATCCAAAAAGTGATGTGAATATTAAATTGAGTGTTTGCTTGTATAATTATAAAAGTACTTTTCTATAAACTTTATATTTATTTGATTAAACAGTAATTAATTATTATATATCTTATATTATTTGTTTTAAAATAAATTTTTTTATATAATATAATAACTATTAAAATTAATATATTAATTTAATTATAATAACAGGATTATTTTATTATATTTGATTAAATAATAATTAATTATTGTATAACTCATATTATTTTTTTAAAAGAAATCATATATTTTTATATCCTATAATAACTATTAAATTTAATATATTAGTTTAATTATAATAACACGATTATTTTAGTATATTTGATTAAACATTAATTAATTATTTAAATCAAACATATTATATATAATTTGTATTATATTATTTAACAAGCCAATATTTTTTTTAATTTATATAAGTATATGAAATGACAATTTGAAATAAGTAATTAATATAGTAAATAAATTAATATTTTTTGATATATTAATAGTAATTTTATTAATTTTGAAGTTCATTAAATGTTGATTACAATTTCCCGTAAAAGCTCAATTAGAGCTTTTTATAGAAGCTCAAAATTTGAGCTTCTCTAAAATAGCTTTTTTAAGCTGTTTTTTAAATCAAAAAGTGCTTGTTGACTTTAACCAAACAACAATAAAAATAACTAAAAGCACTTTTACTCTTTATGAAGTGCTTTTAGACTTCAAAAAAGCTCTTCCAAACACACTATAAATCAAATAAAATTTCAGTAGAAAGTTCAGATGATGAAATTGTCATACATGAAAGATTCTATCCCAATTGGAATCCCATCCAAAAAGGAATAGAAATAAGAGAACCAAAAATTGAAACAGAACCAATTGATTATGAACCTTCATCATCTCAAAATCCAATAAGAGACAGAAAAAGACCTATAAGAGACTTTTTCCCTAGACAAAAACCAGTTAGAGATAATATTGACCCATCATTTCTATTAAACAAACCTAAGAAAATACAAACGGATTTAAAAATTCTTGATCTAGATTGTGTTCTTGATCCAGAAGTTATCATTGAAGATTGGTATAACAATATTATGATATCTATGATAATTAATAAAGAAATCTACAGAAGCGAAACTAATTTTTGGAATTATGTTATTGCTAGTACAAGAAGAAATGTGAAAGCTTTCCTTAAGACTATAACATATGCCACCAAGAATGCTATTTGGCAAGAAACCCAAGGAGACATTCCCCAATTTATTAAAAGAATTGTGGAACAAATCTATAAATAGTTTACAAGTCAAACTTACGAAGTGTTTAAAAACACTAGGTCTACAATTGATGTGGCAGATGTCATGAATCATTTAGAAAAAATCTCAATTTGCGATATGTGCTTCTTTAAAGAATATACTTGTGAATTTTCTAAATATTACTACATTTGTCCTTCTGAAGATTGGAAAAATCTTACAGAAAAATTCATGAGAAAATTACCAGAACCATTTAATAATGAAGTTATGGTACTTTTTAATGAAGCAATTGCAAGACAAGAAAACAGTAAAGAAAATTTTAAAGCCAATCTCCAAATAGACCACTCTTTAGAATTGGCCATTACAATTACAAGAAATCTTCTTGCTGAAAAATATAAAGAAGGATATCTTGTCAGAACTAGCAGAAATGCAGTTACAAGAAACCCTAGAATCTGTTGTAGCAGATATCTTGATAGAATCCCAGGACAGTATGGTTGTAAACCAGAAAAAAGACAAAAGAAACCTAAAAAGAAAACTTATAGGTTTAAAAGATACAAAAAACCATACAAAAAGAAAATTTTTAAGAAAAGGAAATTCTTTAAAAAATTTGAAAAGAAACCTAATAAAGGTAAAAAAGACAAAGAAGACAAAAATAAATTTTGTCCTCAAAAGAAAAAGAATTGCAGATGTTAGCTCTGCAATGAATCAGGACACTATGCAAATGAGTGCCCTACAAGAATTGGAAATGAAGATAGGAATAAACTCCTAAAGACATTTGAAAGACGAGGATTCTACCCTGTAGAAGATCCTAGTGATACAGAATCACTTTACTACCTGACTACTGATGAAGAAACGGATTTTGAATCATCATCAGAAGATTCTTCTGATTATGAGTAATAAGAATATTACAAATCCAAACTCCATTTATATCCCAATTAAGCTTAGCTTTGAAGGATATAGAAAGTACACAATGATGCCATTTTTTAAGCGCATGCTTAAATCACTGTTTGTATGTAGAATTTAAAGGATTGATGTAAAATATATGTATACAATCAAATACAATAGAATCCATGGAATCGACTTAATTAAACAAAACTTAGAAATAAGACCTTCTTACTTTAATAGATTGGGTGTTCCTCTTTGTGTTTCTGTCCTGAAAATATATTTTGCCTCACTGTAATGACTTGATCTGTGTTTCCCAAAACGGACCCCTTGTCATGGCGGTACTCCTGTTGATCACTGTCTGAACAGATCCGTACAGTATATTTTTTGGCATAAAAACAAAGTAGAGGAGTAGAAGAATTCAAGAAATAAAATTTCTTTTATTCAAGAAGGCTTATAAACATAAGCTTATTTAATTACAAAGTTGAAAGATCCAAATAGATCTACTGTCTTTGAGGTTGCTAGCTTCGATACATTAAAATGTTTACAAATTTTTCAGAAAGAAAGCAAGAATCTGGAAAAACCTCTACCTCTTACAATGTAAAATGTCTGCTTATATAGAGAAACTCTTCTGAATTTCCTTGCCAGCTGTCCCTCCATTATTTCTGCTTTTGCCGAAAGTTGAAGATAATGGAATCTGCTTTTGACTAAAGCGTCTACATAATTTTCTCCACTGTCTGCCATGTGAAGGAATCTGCTTTTCCACAAATTCAAAATTACTAGTCCACCACTGTCTACTATTTCCTTGATTTTTCAAATGGTAGGTCCACCATTAAAATCTGTCTGCCATTTTAGCCAACAAAGGTGCACAGTATTTTGTCTTTTAGCACACACTTCACCGAGAAGCTTCTGGCTAATTTTCAAAGATGCTCTTGCCATCTTCTTTTGTCTGATTTTTTTAATAAAGCAAATCATCGTTTGAATTATATGAATCTTCAATATCTGCCAGAGAAGCAACTCTTGAAAATTCATAATCAACTATTTTCTCAATCAGTTTGTCCTTGCCTTTTTCTTTTGTTTTTTCTTTAGCTTTGGATTCTTCAGTATTCTCGCACCATTTGCAACAATGGTCCTTGCCAATACTCTGTCTAAGATAAGAACAAAGATATCCAGAATAACTATTAGGGCAATTAAATTCACAATAGAAATTTCTTTCAATTGCAAATAGTCTTTATATTTTCTTTTGTCATTTGAGCACTTGTTTTGCTCGTGACAAGAATGTAGTCTGAAGAGTGATTAACTTTGATTTTTGAATCTCTGTTAATTGCTCTTAGACTAGTCAGAAGTCTTTGAAATGAAAGGCCTCTCCATTCATTTAAAATGTCTGAATCTATCTCAAATGGACTTCCCTCAATAGGCTCATCAAGATAGGCTTCTTTAACAGTTTTGATTTGAATATGATGATATCCTTTGAAGAGGATATTATCTTTATTCCAAAATAGAATTGTACTATTAATTTTCAAAATCATATGGAGATCCTGATTTTTTACAACATATTTTTGAAAATCTTTTAAAGATTTAAAAAGGTTTTCATCAATAAGTTTTATTTCTTCCAAATCTTTTCCTGGAATAATTGTTTTAATTAGACCACAATAAAAAGCTGTTCTGACCATATAGGGTTCTGCACCTTCAGCAAAGATGAACTGACCAAATTTTTTATCAAATGTGCCAAAGTAGTTTTTCTTAGGAACATTGGCTCCTATGACTCGGGCTTCTTCTTCAAGATGAATGAAATCCTGAAGATGGACATTTGAAACTGTATTTTCTTCTTTTTGGATGTAGGTTTTTCCCAAACTTTTGAAACGATCTGGGAGAACAAAGTCTGGAGTTGTTTGAGTCACATCTTTATAAGATTTAAATCTTAAATATGGGAAGATGGGCCTAGTTTGAAAATTAGGAAGTCTGGACCTAGACTTAATATCCTGCTGTTGGTAATTGGGCCTAAGACTGACCTGGTCTGTAATTCTTTTGTAAGAATTTGGAGTTTTTTTTATGAAAGTCATTAAAAGCTTTTTGGACTTCTAAAAGAGTTTTGAAACTCTTGTGTTTGTGTGGTTTGAATTTTACTAAGGGCTCAACCTCAGTCCAATTCGTGTAAAATCCTTTTGAAGGGCCATCAAAGATGACATAAAATTTTTTACCTGGAATTGATTTTCCTACTACAACCAGTGGTTCATCATTTTTCTTTAGACTTGGAATGTCCTTCTGTTCTTGCGAACAATCTGTCTGTATATTTTGAAGGCTCGTCTGTATGAACTTTTGAAGGTTCTTTACAAATTCCGACCTCTGTTGAAGGAAGTTTTTGTTGTAGTCTATGGATTTTCTTCTTCAAGATAACAATTTCTTGTTGTCTTGTTGATATTTCCATAAGTTTAGTCTCTAATTGAAGCTCAAGGTCTTCAATTTGATCTGGTATGTCTGTCATTTTAACCTGCAAAAGACAATTCACGTGTTAGAACATTTAACAGTCCTAAGTTTTCTGAAGTTTCATAAACTTTTTCCAAGTTTTTTCTGAAACTTGTCATTCTGAATCTGGATCATCAAATTCGAATTTTCCATTTTTTATTTGTTTTTTATTTTCAACTTCCCCCTTCTTTTTTGGAAGATTCCAAAAGTAGTCTTTTTAATTGATGTACTAGGTTGATTCCTAATTCCAGCAATTATGACGGCTGAGTGTTGTTCCATTGACTTTTCATTGTCAATTTTTAAATTTTTAAGAGATATTTTTATTTCTTCAATGTCTTCTTTTAGAATTCTTAGTTCTCTTAAAATGTCAGCAATTGACATCTTATTCTCCTAAGATTCTTTCTACCAATTTGTTGACAGTGTCATTTAACTATTTTAATTCTCTAGCTTGGCTAGATTCTGGTTTTTCTTTTCACCTAATCTCAGGTTTTTGTCTTATGGGGGAAGTCCTAAGTAAAAGAGGTTTCTGTTCTTTTACTTAAGTTCTTTCTTGAAGTAAATCAATTTCAACAGATTTTCTGGATCATTGAACTAACCAATCAAACTTTGTTTCTTTGTGTTCAAGGTAGTCTGAAAACAAATGATCAATTTTTATTCCTTTAGGTTCTTTGACAATAGTCATATTGTGTTGATTATACACTGCATAACTAACCAAGTATGATATTGAAAAAGGGACGTTGTTGTCTTTGACTAATTATGTTCTTAAGTACTTGCGTACAAAAGATAAGATTCTGTCAAAATCTTGGTCATGTAGACTTACTAAAAGTCTAGGAAAAGCAGTAAATATTAATTTACCGCAAGCTAAATTACCGTTAAGGGAACATAGACATCCTTCTACAGGATTTTGTATTCTTTCATCAATCAAACTCATAGAAATGGGCTGATCAATTTTGTCTGATAAGGTGCTACAGATCAAAATCCTAATTGCTCCTATTGTAACCCAATACAAATTTTTGTTGTCATCTAAGTCAATTTTTTGTTTGGCTTTATTTATGTCTTGTTTTGTTAGTAAATATATTCCTATCTTTCTTGTAGTGTGTTGTACATGTATAGCAAACTCTTTTTGAGAGACGTCATAATATACATGTCTATTCCTGTTGATGAATTTGTTAATGAAGTTTGGTTGAACAAAAACTTCACTAGGGTGTATAGAAAGATTCATTTTACAAATCTTTGCAAATCTTTTATCAGAGATCAAAATCTCTTTACTGTAATTTCCTTTGAATTCGTTTTATTCAAAAACTTCTCCAAATTCTTCTTCAGTTATTTCATTTATTATGCTCATGTTTTATAGTGAATATAAACATAATGCAAAATAAATTTATTAACTTCATTAATGTATTTATTTTCATATTCTTTAATTATCTGTTCTCTAAAGAAATCATAATCATAATCATAATTTCTATGAAACTGATAAAGCATGTATTTATTTGTAAATGTATGAATGTAAGCATTGCAAATCTACACATAATCATTGATGATGATGATGCAAAGCATAATGCATAATGAAACATTCAATTTCTCGGTTGTACTTAGCAAGTTCTAAGTTCATTTTGTTTCTTTGCCATTCTGAGGTAAGTCTATGTATTGTTACACAACTCATGTAAGTGTAACTGTCACGATGATAATTATACTGTATGAAATAGCAGTTTATGTTTAGTATGTATCTACTACACATTCTGCAATGTATCATATTTCTGTATTTAATTGTATTAAACTAGGCTCTGATACCATTTTTTAAGCGCATGCTTAAATCACTGTTTGTATGCGGAATTTAAAGGATTGATTGCATACAAAGAAAAATGATAAACCACTGGTTGTAGTAGGAATATCAATTCCAGGCAAAAAATTCAAACGTTTTTATAACATCTGAAGATTTAGAGATATTCAAAATAAATACAGTAAGAGGAGATCTCTGATCTTTTTGAAAAATGCTGTTCAGAAAATCCTTTAGATCCTAGGATTAACAAAGGAAAATTTACAGCCAGAATTGAATTACTTGATGAATTTAGAAATAAAATCATTAGGTCAAAAGCCATGGCATACAGTCCAAAAGATAAAAAAGAATTCTCAATCCAAATTAAAGAATTACTTGATTTAAAAGTCATTGAACCAAGTAAATCACCTTTCTCTTCACCTACCTTCATGGTAAGAAAAGAGGCAGAAAAAAGACGTGGAAAAGCTAGGATGGTCATTGAATCATTGCACCCTTTGAAATCTTTCAATTATCACCATAGAAGATCATAGTGTAGCCTTCGCTAGCCAACTGACCTATTGAGATTAAGTTCTTTCTTAGGTCAAAAATATGCCTAACATCCTTCAGTTCCCAAACAGACCCGTTCAACTTAATCTTCACTACACCTTTACCAATAATAGCACAAGGTTGATCATCACCAATGTATACCTTTCCGAGGTTTCCAGGGACATACCTTTCGAAGAATTCTTTCTGCAAAGTAACGTGGAATGATGCTCTAGAGTCTAATACTCAAAACTCTTCCTTGCTCTCCAAAGCATATCAACACATCATCCTCTCTTGAGGTGAAAGTAACATTTGCATCTGACTTCGCCTCCTAGTCCTTTGGTGGACTCTTGCACTAATTTTTGTAGTGCCCGGTCTTCCCACAGTTCCAACACTCGACGGTCTTCGAGCTCTGGAAATTATTGGGATTCCTGGATTTGGACAGGTCCTTTGATCTACTTCGGTAGTTCGATCTGCCGCATCCATTCTCTCTGGTTGAATTTTTTTCTCTTGACTCTGTATGCAAAACTAAATAAGTTGAAGATTGACTCGACTCTCCGTCGGATCTCTTTACTGAGAACTAGATCATGAACATCATCAAAATTCAACTTATTGCTTCTCGACGAGCTACTCACATCCGTGACAGTAGCATTCCAACTTTCTGGTAGAGAAGACAAAAGTAACAATGCTCGTACTTCTTCATCAAATTCAATTCCAACTAAACTCAACTGGGTTGTGACTGTATTGAGTTCATTGAGATGTTGAGCTACCGATGCACCTTCCATCATCCGCAAATTGAATAACCGCCCCATCAAGTGAACTTTGTTAGAGGCCGATGGCTTCTCATACATATTGGAGAGAGCTGCCATAAGACTCACTGTTGTCTATTCCTTTGTTATGTTGAAAACAACATTGCAGGATAGCGTCAATTGGATAACTCCAAGGGCTTGTCTATCAAGAAGAGTCCAGTATTCGTCATTCATACCTTCTGGCCTCCTTCTTGATAGAGGTTGATAAAACTTTTTCTGGTACAGATAATCTTCGATCTGCATCTTCTAGGACCCAAAATCTGCGCCATCGAATTTCTTGAGTTTTACCTTTCCTTCATCTGCATCCATTGCTCCCACTTGAATCTGACTTCCTTTGGATCGTTTCTGACGATTCCTCACAGAAAACTGACAGAATTCACCACCAAAAGCTCTGATACCAGTTGTTGGAAAAATTGCGCAAATTTCCCTATAACCAGATTAGAACCTGTTTGGTAGAGTTTATAAACCAGTTTATTTGACAAAAATGGTTTATTTGGCTAAAAATGGTTTATTTTACAAAAACATTTACCTTAGTAGCCGTCATTTTTTACCATTCTTGGTCAAATAAATTGTTTTGGTCAAATAAACTAGTTTATAATCTCTACCAAAAAGGCACTTAGTGAGAATGTGAAATAACAGTAAAAAATACACACAAAGTTGATAGCGGAGTTCAGCCAATTGTGCCTACGTCTCCAGATCTGCTGCAGATCGTTTTACTAAAGGGAGAAAATAAACGAAGTGTTTACACCACTTACAACTCACAACCTTTTCTCTCAAACTCTCTTATTTTCTAATTTTTGGGATGCTTTACAAATGAGAGCTAAGGGGTTTATATAGGCTTAAAAGAAAATTGGGTTGGTGGAATTTAGCCAAGAATTTAGGCAATGGTTATGCACCTCCATTGTTAATTGCCCAAATTAAGAACCCCTTATTTTTAGCCAAGAATGATAGGTGCTCATTTCCTTGACAATTGCCTAAATTAGGCACTCTTTATTTTAAACCAGGAATGATTGGTGATCATTTCCTTTACAATAATTAATTTCAAAATTGTAAACAAGAATCTGATTAGTGCTTAGTTTATTAAAATAATTTCTATGCATATAATATAAAGCACAAACAGATTTGTTCGACCCCAAAGATAACACAATTTCTGAACAGGACAATTTAATTATGTACGTACAGCTTACACTATCCAGACAATACAATTTTACATTTAAGAATTCTTATTTGAGAATGATTAATGGAATGCTTAATTATAACACACTGACAATATTAAAAAAGCTATCCAGTATATACAAATTTGATCAGAAAGTGATTTATGTAAAGATATAGTTAATATTTTAATATTACATGCATATAATATTAATTCGAACAATTAGTTTTTACGGAACCTTAAATTTTACTCAGACATAATATAATATGCGAAGGAACAAAATTTCTTCTTAAAAAGAGTGCAAATATTAATTTACATGCAGAATTACCGAAACAAAGAAATGTAAAAAAAAAATGAGATGCAAAAAATGAATTCAGTTGAGGTAAGAGTTAAATATTTTCTCCTTAAGACGAAATTGCACAGTTTATTAGCACACGTTTCCCAAGATACAACGACCACTTTGCAAACAAGACAACGCCTTTTACTCTATTTAAATTAAACTGGACTTGAATTTTGTGCAGAATTTTCTAAGACTTTAAATGATATGCGGAAAGTGCACGGACTTAATATAAGTGGTTGAAAGTGAAGTGAATTTACAAATTCTACAATCATATGAAGTTTATATAAAATAAACAAAAAGTTGTATTTGCCTGAAAAGACATGACTATTGGAATTGTCTCTTGTCTAAAGAGACATGTCTGTACTAATTTAGACATGACTTTTCAGTCAAATAGTTTCTAAAATATTCTGCAACGTGACAAAACTATGTTAGAATAGTCCACCAAATTCTAATTCCAAGTTCTATATTTTAAGTGGTTCACTTTTGGCCCTAATTCCTCATTCACCCGAAATTGGTTTTAAGTAACTAACTATACTACGATAATCTACTTGGGAAGATTGGCCTTAGAACTCCCATAATCGACTTTCGGTTTATGCTTAAATAATTGATTAAAATTGGACAAAACCAACATTTCTAAATCAATTTCCAACAAAGTTTACTCTGTCCTCCATACACACACCCTTCCCCAGGCCGGCACCAACCTAAACCTTTATTTAGGCATTGTGCTTGTAAAATAAAAGGAGAACGCTACGTCCCATCCACATCTGGTGATCATAATGTTCTCACTTTTAGTTTTTCTAAAATCTTCCCAAGACATCCATTCTGCTATCATATGCTGATGCTAATATAATCTACCAACATCAGAGGATCTTCCACAATTTATTTCGGAAAATAGTACTTTGTGTTTTGTGTTCACCTTCCAGATGGTGCTGTTGGAGAAGGCAAGAGCTGCCACATTATCGTGGTAGATCTTCAGCAGGCAGGTAATGGTAATAATCACATGAAGTCATGTGATGAGTTTCCTCAGCAAAACGTCAATATGGTCAAAACAATAATTTCAGGTTAAAATTAGAAATAAATGAAGGAGCCTTATTCCCGAGTTGAAACAAGATCATGGCCAATGGCTGCCTTCTCTGCACTTGAAAGATCCAACCTGACTTCGATCTCTCATTCTATGACATACAGCAGGCACCCATTCCCCTTATGAGAGACATAACCTTGCACCTTGTAGAGTACTTAAGGGACCTCAAGCACTCTTAATTTTGGTCTACCTGTTTCTCCTCTATCATATTCTTCGAATAAGAGCTTCTCTGGATCTATTTAAGATATATCTCGCCTATCTAAGTCAAGCAATTACTACAAAAAGTCATTACATATCCATTTCATATATTTCTCTCTTTCTCCACCATGTATATTAGTAGCAATGAGATCACTGTTGATGCAACGCAGTGGAGCACAACAAAAATCCAAAATGTTTTAGGTTATACCCCTTACTTTTTTTCCATTTGCAGCTGCCAAATAAAATGACTATTTGGAGAAACCCTCAGGCCTCGTCTCTCCCTTCCACACCATCTTTCCTCAGTTTAAATCAAAGTCATTTTGACTAATGTATGCAGATTTCTAGTCAATTAATATTTGGTGGGTGATGATTTATAAGGACTTGATTAATATGCAGGATGCATCATGTAGAACAACTTCCCCAAAAATTTCTTTCTAAAATCCAGGCGAAATAAAATATTTTAGCTTCAATTATCAGTAATCCATAATTTCCACAAGAAGTTTCGTGTCGATTACATGCAGAGCCAATTGCACATGAACTACCGAGATTATGGCTATTAGTCCACCATATAACACACAAGATGAGAAGGGTACAAGGACCTCACATTTTTGAGAATAGTAACAAACTTATGTAAAAATAGTTAAGAAACACGTACATTTAAAGGAATCGTAAAAGTGGGGACATGCTAATTCTCCCCCATGAAGGTGTCTAGGTAGTTCCCCCCAAAACGAGAAGATTACAGTAAATCCTTCCCGTCCCTACATGTGGAATAATTAAGTTGATGCGTATTATGTCTTGGGAACTATGATGGCTACAGCCAACTAGCTATGAAAAGCACCAGGAGTTGCAGAATACTCACAAAAGAGAAACATATTCTTCTCCTAAATCTTCTCTCTTCTGGTGTAATTTTGTTTAGTTTTTCTTATTTCTTAAGTCAATGGAGGAGAGGTAATCTGGAAGTAGAGCTCAAAATCAATATCAATAACATAAGAAAATAGTTTTTATGCTATTGCATCAAGAAATTGTTCAATGTCCTAATAAGGATTTAATAAAGAACCACAATCAAGAGACAATCTACCTTAAGAACTTCTTTCGCCTTGTCATGTTCATGTCCATTGGCAAGCTGGTAATCTCCATGCAAAATATTTGATACGATTATCATCTCAAATGTCGCAGCATTATCATCCCATCCTGGTGTCCCTAGATAGTCGGCTGTAAGCTGGTTGGCTTTTGAAGCCTAAACAAATTGAGTATATGCTATCATATTTTTATTTTAAGATATATATGCTCAGTGAAGAGCCATTTGAGCAGTTGATGAAACTCAAGGGCCAGTTATGTTGATGACTTTGGGGTTGACCAGTACTAAATCTGTAGGGAAGTGCACTAGCAAACAGTTGTACAGCTCATAGTAAATGTTAATCATTTTGAATCAAACTACAAGAGCTTGTCTTTATAGATAATGACTGATAAAGATATTCCTGAGTGTTCTATTGTATCCATATCATGTGTGGTGTATCTTGATAAGCACAACAAGTCTGTTAATGAAAGTTTTCATGATTTTGGGTGTGTGACACTCACAAAGATCTAGATTTTTTCAACCATTTGTCATTTTTCTCCTATTTATATATTTCCATGTTTGTTCACATTGTTAAGACTATTATTTCTTCAAAAAGGCTGGTCGAAGTTTATTGCTTCGGCATTCCGGAGAAAAATAATAAGAAAATAATACTCGGTGCTTGTAGTCTAACGAGAAAGTTCAATCATGTTGTCCTTCTAAATCAATGGGAAATGAGATTTTCTGAATCAGCTTCCCCCAACTTGCACTTAATTTAAGCTCTAGTCAGAACGGGAGAAAGAAAAACAATAATGGTTTTAGGATTGGGTCATATCCAATTTAAGGTTTTTCCTAACACTATTACAGAGCTCTAATTCATAGAGTAAATGGATGAGAATCATACCTGTAGATAAGTTCCACTTTTCAGTTTGATGTGAACTCGATTGTTAAGATTTCTTTCTATGTAAAATGTTTCTGTAATAGATGCTGATTCTGCTGCTGCAGTAACATTGCCTCCATCACCGTTGCATGTCAGAAATTGACCTTGAGAGGTACGGAACTGGAAGATTGACTCAGAAACTCTCCATAACTGCAGGGAAAGAAATGAAGTAAATAACTGATCCACAGAAATTAATGAGTCATTCATCCTATGTGTATTTGATTACCAGAACATACTATTCACAGGTCAAAGGAAGTAAACTTTTAACTTTTGAGAAGACAAGAACAGGAGTTCCCTATTTAAGTTAGCTGATCCATATGGACAAGACATATAACAATATTTAGCCAACAAAATAGGGAAAATGCCAAAGAACAACTAAATAATTCATCACTTACACTATGAGACTGAAATAACAAAACTTTAAGAAGGAATTTTGGCACCCAGCCCCAGCCCTTAAGATTGCAAAAGATAATGATAAGAATAAAATGAATAAAATTATCATCAACAAAAGGAAAGAAGAAAAGGAAACAGCTATAAGTGATCCAGACCCCAAAATATATTGCCAACTAATAGGATGGTGAATCACCAGCTCCTTTGACTTCTATGACAGATTGCAATTTTTTGTTGCTGTAGTTTATTCACTATTTCATTAGTCAACAGATAAATTTCAGAAAATACTTACTATTATTAGCAAGCCTAGAGAATAGGACTAGTATCAGGCCAAGTAATTAAGCTTATTTAGCTGGAATTTAGTTTCCTTTTCTTTTGACCCCATAATCGTGAAACTTTCACAACAAACATTCAAAGTGTTTCATAGCAAACAAAGAAAATGCTGACATTATAGTAGTAAAAGGGCAAGTTAATTTAGACCAGGACAACTCGATTACTCCAGAAATATTAAGATCAAGATAAAACATTATATAGTTGGTTGAAATTTTTCAATAGCCACAAATTTGTGATAGGAGATAGGTACTAGAAAATTATTAACAACAATGAACAATTCCATTGTGATTCTCACCCGAAATGTTTCCCATGACGAAGGAATATCCCTGTCAACCGTAACCTCCATGCCACCACCATTTTCAGCAGATACATATTTCTGCAGAGTCACTGATTTGAATTGGACCTCTGTTCCATCCTACATTGAAGTCACCTCAAAACAGATTAGTCATCAGAAAATGTTGAAGCTATATTTTAAATAAATAAGTTTGTCCTGCTCTAACATCTTTAAGTTTCTGATGAAGCGGTCTAATATGACACTAGAGAAGGCAAAGGTCCTAAATTCAAGGCTCGCAATGAAAATTATGCACATGTCGTGCTTTTGATGAAACAAGTGAATGGTAAATCTAGTATGTATGCGAGGGGACGATATAATCACCAACCGTAGGGAAGTTTACTCTGCTACAAGCACACAAAAAAGTAGTAGTTCTTTGTCCGTCACTACGTCTTCATCATTTCAAACCAAAACTCATATATCTCTCTCAATTCCTCCATTTCTCCATATTCATCAAAATCAAACTCCCCTCAAACAAAACTCTCTCTCGCTCATTCTTCTAAACTCCTCAATCCATTAAAATTCTATACGGTGGGATTCCAACGCGAAGAAAAGTTGTATCCTAGTTTAAATAAATATGTCCCTGTGCTTGTGGACTTCAACAAAAATTAGCCATCCTCTTCATATTTAAAATTAGCCATTCGAAATTTCCAGCTAGCAAAAGTGACAAAATAGTAATAGATGAACTTACAAGCATGTCGCCATTGAGGATGTCATAAAAAAGAGAAGGCTTTATCCACCCTTCAATGACCAACCATCCGCCCAAGTTCACCCCTCTTACTCTTGAATTTTCATGTAATCCTTCCACTTAATTCAGAAATTTCAAAATCAAATCACATTCTGGGTTCTTAACATCTTCTTTGAACAATGCTAATAAACGTCGAACTATAAATAAAATTCTAAGAACTAACCTGAGAATCCAACTGCAAAGATGAGCCAACAGTACAGCAGAAATGCCAAAACCCATTTGCAGAACATAAGTTCCATGTAGAATGCAGGCCTCAATTCTATCACAGAAGTAGTTATATACGAGGCATTCAACTAAACATAAAGAAAAATAAATAAATTTCAAGGCAATCAAGAAAATAAAAAAAATCCTTTAGCTGGAAAGAATTCATACGTAGAAAGGATGGAGTGTGTGTCCCAATAATACTTTACTTAGTACTCAATTAATTCCAAAAAGAATATAATAAATAAATTGGAGATCTATACGACGTCTATATATTTAATTGCATTATTAAATTATGAACGCAATCTCTAGAGTGCAGAAGAAGAGAATGAAGGAAAGAACAATATTCTAGTTTAGAAAGAAGGAAGACACGGTGCAAAAAGTTTATGATGACGCGTAGATAAGCTCGAGAATAACAAAGAAAAGGTGACTCGGTGATTTGATTTTTGGACAATATTTTACACTTTTTTGGCTCAAGAGGCCCAGAGGGTGGCATGAAAAGTCAAGAGAAAGGCAAAAGATTTTTTCACAACATATGTCTGGTAGTCTCTTACGTTGATGAGCGGCATAAAATCAGTCAAAAAAATAATGCAAAATGAAACGAGCAAGAGCTTACTAGCCACCAAAAGTAGAGGGGACGAGCGAGTCTACTCACGTAGAATTTCGACAAGATTTTCTTTAAAAGTGTAAATAGTTGAATACAAAAATAGAATATTTAAAAATCACTTTTATACTTTTATAATCGATAAAAAATTTAGTTCACACGTGAACACGTTCGTTCTTTGCATTTTACTTTATTGGTGGAGCCAGGAAACTAAATTTTGGGATAGAAATTAGCTACATAATTTTTATTTTACTTTAATTTAAACAAAACAATACACAATTTTCTAAAATAACAATCATTCTTAAAACAAATTTGCCAAATTCCAGAGGGGCCACTACCTCACTGGCCCCCACCACCTCCGCGTCTGGTTATGTGACTGTTATTGTTGTTTAGTTGTAAAGCAAGTGATATTACATATTGTCAATAAGAATATGTCGCAATTGTTTTCGGACAAAGACTAGAGAAATTGAGTGATTCCTGTCTCTGTTTTTTTAGGGTAAATAACACAAAACGTCCCTACCTATTGAGGATATTGTGAAAAACGTCCCTACCTTCAAAATTTTGGCATTTTCACCCATACCTACTGGATTTCCTGCGCAAAACGTTTTTCAGTCCAAAAATCAGTCATTAACATAGGGGTAAATTAGTCCAACCACTTTTTTCACATATATATTACTTCTTTTAAATTTGGAGGGCTTTCCATGCAATTTCCAAAATTGCATGGCAGGCCCCGGTCCCCAAATTTCAGATCTAATAAAGAATGAAACCAATTCAAGTGTATTATCATCTCCTGCTGAGAAAGGCATAATGAAGCCGTCGGTAAAACTGTTTAAATAAACATAAGGCTGCGTGTTGGTTTCCTAGTCTACCTCTACATATACAAATGCATCTTCGGTTTCTCTAAGAGTCAAGAGTGAAACCAACTCTTGTAATTAATAGAGGAAGTTTTAGATGTGGACATATCTTTTAAAGGGTTCACAAAGTGATTCAAATTATGTGGATTGTCATACTATCAATAGTTCAAAACCATTTCATATATTCTTTGAGTTATATACGAAAAGTCTCCCACTGTATGTATATACCTTTTCTTTAAGAAATATGGGTTTTTTGAATATGGGTTTTTTCAATTTATGCAATCTGTATGTTGATTTCATTTTTTGGGATTTCGGATTTTATGTACTGTGGTCGGATTTTGTGGTTGTTGGTTGATGTTGGATCATGGATTGATGTTACCATCGTCGGAGAAGGTGAACTCGCAGTGTCGAAGATGGCGCTGCGGTGGGTGGCAGCGTCGCACGCTGCAACGCTGCGTGTGAGGCTCTGCAGCGCCGGAGATTCGCTGCACGCGAGGATCGCCGGCATGTGATTGCGGCGCCATCTCCGGGCTCTCTGGCAGCGGTGGCGGTAGCTAGGGTTGAAACCCTAGCTGTTGCGTTTTGTGATTTTGGGCCAAGGGACCTCCTACGGAAATTAGGAGTTCTAAATGGCTAGTTTGCAATTTTTGAAGCAGAGATTATTCTTCTTCAATCGCATCCTCTTAGGCTAGCCGGAATGATCGCATTGTTGTTATACCAAAAAGCGTGGGCGCCAATGGTTTCCACTGGTTTCAGCTTTTCAGATTTGGGGACGGGAGCCTGCCGTGCAATTTTGAAAATTGCATAGGAAGCCCTCCAATTTAAAAAAAAGTAATATATATGTGAAAAAAGTGGTTTGACTAATTTACCCATATGTTAATGGCTGGTTTTTGGAGTGAAGGACCTTTTGCGCAAGAAATCCAGTAGGTAAGGATAAAATTGTCAAAATTTAGAAGGTAGGGACGTTTTGCACAATGACTTCAATAGGTAGGGACGTTTTGTGCTATTTACCCGTTTTTTTACATAAGGGCTCCATGCCCGTTAACTTGAAGGGCATAAAAGCAAAATTTCTCTTGTTAATTAATTTGTTAAATTATGAAAATGTTGAGAGAACCATGCTTGAGCACTTCCTCTCAAGGTCGTAAGAAATATCTTGCACATGATAGCTAGAGTCGCATAATTGATATAGGAATAATCGTTGGTAACTTTCAACGATCTTCGAAATATCAACAAATTTTTTATTAAAAATATTTCGTTGGTAGCGATCATTAGTCACGGATATCGTGGCTTCACCAACATAAAATCCGTTTCTGAAGCCACAATTTTTTGTAGTGCTAGATGTTATTAGAGATTAGAAATTTCGATAACACGTTATATTTTTCTTTTTACTCGTATTTTTTATCCTACTTGCTTTCCACACATGATACTAATGAGCAAAGATCTTTCTTTAACATTCTTTAATCACTAACAAAATCTCATCTAAAAATTTTAAGTCACTGCTTTGGAGTGCCCTCATTTTAGATTTCTTTAAAGTATTAGACCTGATACAACATTAAGCGAGAATATCCCAATTATCTTCTTTAATTAGTGCCTCAACATCTCGCCATTTCAAGGACATGGGAAGGTGGTGGACTTGGTGGGCAAATACATGTGGCCAATTAGAATTAGAGGGCCATATCCTGAAATTCTTGATGGGTCCTGGTTAGCTATAAAATAAAATTTATTAACGCACATTTAATGCCGTAAACTTGACGTTCAACGGTACCAAGTTGAGTAATTTAAGAATGTGGTTCCAAGTATTGCTTAACAATTTATTTTTTGTATATTATGTGTTTAAATTTAAATTACAAAATATTTAGAACAGTGTTCTAACAAACGTAAAGCGTGGCTAGGCAAATGCAAGACAATGGCGATGCGAATGTGAAACATGAGGTGGGACTAGGCGTCGAGGTCAAACTTCAAACTTAGGTGAATGCAGATATTTTAGACCTTGGTTACAATATTATTATATAATACATGTTGGCGGATTTTGTACAAGTGACTCCAAGAAAATCGAATGAAAAGATGAAATGCAAGTCGAGGCAAGTGTTGAACACTTTGTATTTAAGTCAAATTTGCCCCGCAACGGTGCTTACGGTTTATGGCAATCGACTCCCAAGATACAACGACTTTTGCTTGTATTTGTAGCACTTCAAAACACAAGTACAACGAACCAAAATTAGTTTTGTACTCCAAATGATGAAAGTGAAAAGAAAACCCGATTTTTTTATGCAACAAATGCAATAAACTTGGTTCAAATGATGAAATATATGAATGGATTGTTTTGTATATCAATGTTGGGGCGGAGTTGGGGGGGGGGGTCCCAATGGGGACCTGGACCCCCCAACTTTTTGGGTGAATTTTTTTTTTTTTTTAGTTTTTTAATTTTTTAATATATAATTTAATTTTTACTTAATATCAGTTTAATGGATGACAATTGGATTCATTAACTCAATATCAATTAGAGTTTGTTTGGTATAGTTTATAAATTAGTTTATTTGACCGAAATGGTTTATTTGAAAAAAAATAGTAAAAAAATATCAGGCTACTAAAACAAATTTTTTGGTCAAATAAACTAGTTCATAAATTAGACCAAACTGACTCTTAATGTAAGACAATTGGACCTATTGGCCTAATAAAATTAATAATACAAAATTACAAATGATTGGTCCATTCCTCAAATGATAATACAAAATTAATAAAGGCATTTGCTTGTTAATACATATCGTATTCAAATAATAATTGTATATAACACTATTAAAAGAGTTTAAATTTGTGTCCATCAATTACATAGCTTAATTTTAGATAAAATAGATATAGATTCTATTTTTGTGCAATGACTACTTGTAAGTTTTTTAAATACTATGACTTATAAAAAAATATTAGATTCTCATAAGAATAAGTTCAGTAATTGTGGTTTGAGGAAAAAAAAATTCGGGGGCAGCCCCCGAGAATCCACCCCGGCCCACCCCTATTTGGGACATCCCAAGTTCAAAAGTCTGGCTCTGCCATTGTATCAATGCTCTGTCAAAAAGGACGTCTAATGGTCCTTTTTATCGAAGATGATTGGTTGAAAACGAAATGGTATTGAACCAAATCGTGCAACACTTCAAAAGGACATGTTTGTTCGCGCAAATCTATACGATCGCGTGGTTTTACCATGTTGCGACCGCAAAGTACATTTTTGAAAACAGAACTTAATCCAGTTTAATCATGCGATCGCATGGCTTTATCTTCTTCGATCGCATGGTAGGACCAAAATACGTTCTGCTTAAAATTTAGGCAAGTTGTGATCGTATAGTCAAAACTTGACCCAAATTTGTCATTTTCTGTAATTTCTTATTCATTTGATATTGGTTTCGAGATGCCAAATATACCCTTCAACATATGCAGTCGAACTCTCGCGACCTGACCGGGCAGGTCGATCCCCATTTCGACGCCCCGAAACGGCGAAGTGGCAAACTAATTTACTTAAACAGATTGGATCGGATCTTGTATATTTTGGACAAGTTGACACAAAGTCACTTTAGTTATTTTTAAACACTTAGTCAATTTCTCGACATTTTAAACTAATTTTCAACAATACATTAATATCATACTTACCAAATTGCATTACAGCTATGGTGTCGAATAATTTTTGCCACTCATAGTCTACTACTGTGTATAATATTTCATTAATAGGCTTGGAATTTCGCCATCAACTGCCGCACCACTACTTAACGCGTAATACTTAAAGCAACTAGTCCATTGACTATGACAAAAACAAACAAAACTGAAACCACAGATGAACTTCTTGCATTGAAAATGAAATCTTAGCCAATATGCAAGAAAATTCTAGTAATAAACAATAAATTCCACCATTTTCACCCCCAACGACTCGAAAAATAGCATGTATTGGAAGAAAAATTATCAGCAAGTAAGGTAACCATTTAATTCAACCCCCCTTTTGATTCTCCTCTCTGTTTCTTGAATCTTGAATAATTTCTTGATGGGTTTTGATCATAGAAAATTTTTATTAGATGATAAGAGACCTGATGATGATAACAAGTATGATTTATGTCATTTCTGCTATGATGATTGTCCCGACGAGTGCAAGGGGAATAAAATTTGGTCATCTCCACCGATCTCAAAGCATCAAATGCCCACCGTTTTGATTTTTATGCTTTGTGTTCTTGCGGCTGCTTTTATTTTTCTTGTCTATCTCACAATACGTAGATACCGTTGGAATTTGAGAAATTCTAGGAGGAGAAATTCACGAACTGCAGAGAATGCTAATAATCCTGAGGATTTTATTGATGAAAATCATGGGCCAGTTGTGGATCATCCCATATGGTATATTCGTACTGTTGGGCTTCAACAATCATTAATTGATTCTATTGCGGTGTTTAAGTATGAAAAAGGCCAGGGTTTGATTGAAGGGACAGACTGTTCTGTTTGTTTGAATGAGTTTCAAGAAGATGAGAACCTTAGGCTTTTGCCCAAGTGTAGCCATGCTTTTCATATACCTTGTATTGATACTTGGTTAAGATCACATCAAAATTGTCCCGTTTGTCGCGCTCCAATAGTCAGCAATACGAATACAGCTCAGGTGGATTCGGTGTTGACAAATTCAAATGATTTAGGTTCGAGGGAAGAGGCTCGAATGGATAGTGAATTGGATCAACGTGTAGTGGAAACCGATGAAACTGGGGATATGAGGGTTGGGGTTGAAAGTATTGATACTATACCAATTGATGATGGAAAAGTGACTGAACTTTTACAGAAAAATTCAGTTTGTCCCAATCTGAGGAACGGTAAGCTACGTGTACTAAGTGATTTGGTTGATAATCGGGTGAAGTTTGATGAGGAATTGCGACCTGTTAGGAGAACAATGTCAATGGATTTTTCTTCTGCTTCAATGATTCATAATGCGGTGGTTAACATTCAGGCGAAGAAAGATGAAGGGTGTTCAGATACTAGACTCGCAATTGTGGAGAAGCAAAATTCAGATATGAATGCAAAGAGAGGGAATAGAAATTCAAGCATATACAGGCTGATAAAGAGTGCTTCATTCGGGCGTCTGCAGAAAGGGCCTATTCCAATGAAGAGGTCCTCTTCATTCATTGGGAAGCACTCCCTCAGAAAGTACAGCGCAAGCCAGGATTCGATCCCAACTCGAGCATAACTTCAAGCTCGACATCATATATTAGTTTCCACTAATAATATCTACTTGTAGCATGACAGAGGCATATGATTTTGAAAGTATAGCAAATGAGCTGATTAGTCTATGAGGTTATGGTTGGTGGCATGGAATTTGTGATTCAAGATTTTAACGAAAAAGAAAGGGAAAACGTATACATAATACGATTTTGTCTAGTTCCCATCCCCGAACTCCAATTCCATGTCCCCAAACATATCGACAATCAGGGTTTTCTTGAAATATATTCATGCACAATTGTACATGTGTACAATTGTTGCTTTGGTGCCAAACAATTCAAAACGTGGCTTTCTTTTAAGGCAGTATATAACATGCTGATGCCCCAATTTCTGGATGTTGTGTCAGCTTATATCCTTCGTCTTGGCTGCAAAAATCGTTATTCATTTTTGTTACGTTTGTGCTTATCAGACTGATTGTTGCAATGCTGTAATGTTTGCAAACTAGCTTGTCCTTGTTAATTTTCGAATTATATTTTCATAAGAGTTGAAATCTGGGACCTTTATATGAGATTTTGGATTAGGAACTCTAAATTACCGAATCATAGAGCCAACAGCAACGTTGATGCACAAAATTGGATTGGACTTTCTGCAATTGAGCTATCTATAAAAGCTGGGGATCAAAAGTAAGGTCACTTTTGTCACCGTTTTGGTCCATGTTTTTATTTATTTATTTTCAACAGTTATTTTTCTTTTTTTCCCCTATAAATACACTCTTAAACTTCTAAATTCTTCACAAATTCACAATTCTCACAATCTACACAATTCGAAAAAATGAAAAAATTATATTGTCAATATTTTTTCTTTTATTGTACAATTTATAGTTAAATGTCAATTTTATTATAATTTATTTCATTTTAATTTTTTAGACTAAAAAAAAACCTTAAAAAAAATAATGAATTACACGTGCTGCCCGTAGATCGGCTTGTGTGGCCCACTAGCCATAGACTAGTCCGGGCTTGTGAATTTGAGCCGACCTGGGCACTTGGCATGGGTCTGGCAGAACTGAGTCAGGTCGGCTCGACTTATTGCCATCCCTAAATAAATATAGCTATAATCCATGCAACTCAAGGGAAAGATACAAATACAAAGGTGACATAATTTTTGGATACAAATCCGCACATTTATGTTTGTGTGTAACATCTTTATCTAATAGTATGTACTATGTACTATATATGTACAATTGATTGATAAAACAGATCAAATGAACAAAAGTCATATTGAATGTGAATAAGAGTTGTTGAAATATGTACACGAGTAATAAAATATATGGTAAATTATACTTACAGTTCTCATTTTTTCAGTTTTGTAACAATATCATCTCTATTTACTTTTATTCGCATATATCGTTCCAATTCTTTTATTAATTCGAATAGATGGTCTCCAAATAGTCTTTTTTGACGATTTTGGCCATAGCTTAAATATATTAAAATAGCAAAAAAGAAAAAGGAAAAATTACAATTGGGTTCCTTATCTTTTCAAAAGTGCAAATAAATCTTAAACCGTTCTTTTTTTTTTTTTTTTTTTTTTTTATACCGATTTTCACTTTAAAAAATGTTTCATCAAGTCCCAAACCTTTTAATTATATTTACCGAAAGGATCTTTAGAATATGGACATGGAGGTACTTTAATTTTAAAAAAATCAAGTTCGTGACCTAAATTTGACCAATTTAACAAGAACAAAATAATTTTCTTCACATTGTATTATTTAAAACAATTTTAAAAAAAAATAAAAATAAATAAAATTCATCCCCACCCCACCAGGAAACAATCGGAGGGATTTCTTCTCCCCGAATCCACCCTGGTTCGCAAATCTTGTTTTTGAGCAAACCGGTGTGATTTCTCACCCCTCCCATTTGCCGGCCAACCCCTAGCAGGGCCGACAAATGGGGGAAAGAAATCCCCCTCCCTCCTCCCCGGTTGTTTTTGGGTGGGGGGGTGACAATTTTTGTTTTTTTTTTTCTTTTGTTTTTAATTTTTAAAAATAAAAGGTTTATTATTTGTTTACACTTTTAAAAAGGTTAGGAATATCAATTACAATTTTTTATTTTATTTTCTCTTTAATTTATTTAAGTAATAAGCAAAATTATCCAAAATAACCATATGTATGAATTAATGAAAAGATATGGATGATATATATGAATAAAATTAAATGGAAATGGTATTGTTACAAAACAGAAATAGTGGGGGACTGTAAGTATAATTTACCCAAAAATATAACAACAGCAGCACTTGAGGTTCAAAAATTTTATGTAGACGAGCACTTTGGTCTCCAACTCATTTTCTTTATTTTCAGGTCCCAACTTTCTATTTTTGTAGTATATCAATCCTTACCCGAATTCCATCTAAAAGTTTTGGTAACTAAGTACTGTGAGCATTTCGGATCACCTTTCTAACTTGTTAAATACATACCTCTGCGTTCTAACTTCAAATGCAATTGCTGGTTTCATATGCAATGTTAAAGAAGAAAGAATTTAATAAATTTGTTTAAGTTTAATTGAATCTAACATGGGTAGAAAACCTCATTGATCCCTAAACTTCACACCGCATGCGAAAAATGTCCCCATACTTCAAACCGGACTTCATTAATCCCTTAACTTTAAGTAGTGAACTCCATTAGTCCCAAAAAGAAATTTCGTCCCAAATTACCAATGGACGTCCTACGTGGACAACAGAAAGATGATGTGGCATCTCTTCCGACGTTACTTTAACACCTAATACACCAACAAGAGCAAGATTTCACCATTTTGGGAAAAATAATTAAAACAAAATTACACTTGAACCCACCCAAATCCAGAACTCGGCCCGCCCAAATCCTTTATTTAATATGAGCATGGTCCAGTTTGATTTTGTTGATTTCACAAAAAGAATTGGACCTATTTGATTCTCGGTAAAATAGGACCGAATCAATTGTATTTTTATTAAGCATAAGACTTTTACAAGTTGCAGAAACTCAAAGTAATGGATGCTCTGTGTCCATTTCTGGAAATTGAATGAAAACATACAATTATATGTAAAAAGCAAATAACTTATAATATATATGCGTGCAGAGAAGAACACTAAATTCAAGGAACACTTAAAGAGAATAAAATAATAATAATAAATATAAATTCAATACAGACTTAAGAAATATACATATAGATTTGAGGTTTGATATTTGATATTTGACTTTGAGGAGTGGAGAATAATTACATTTATAGTGTGAAAGCACTTAAGAAAAATAGTTTGATTTCATATCTATTTTTTTTTTTCCAAATCATTCGGACAAAAATCTGATTTAGGTAGAGGTGTCAAGACGGGCGGGCCGACCGAACCGGCATCGGCCCACCCGCCTCGACCCGAAACCGCGGGCCGGCCCGTGAACCGGGCGGACTGTTCACGGGCCGAGAAGGCCAACCCGCGGGCCGTTCACGGGCCGAAGAGACCAACCCACAGGCCGGCCCGTGAACCGCTTTGATTTTTTTAAAAAAAATATATGCAGAAAATTTAAACTTTCATATTTGAAATGATATTTAAAAAAAACAATAAAAAAACAAATGGC
Source organism: Forsythia viridissima (assembly GCA_030279155.1). Lineage (NCBI taxonomy): Eukaryota > Viridiplantae > Streptophyta > Magnoliopsida > Lamiales > Oleaceae > Forsythia > Forsythia viridissima. The sequence goes on along the minus strand of CM059038.1, from coordinate 37,903,824 downwards.
AAAGAGCCTTTTAAAGTGAAAGATGTGATAGATGCATTCACGTTTTAGTCTTTAAATATATAAATAAAAAATAGAAATTGAATTAAAAAATTAACAAATGTGAATTTATCATTGTTATTTATTTTTTATTTAGTAATTTAACACATTTTTTGTTATATATGTAAACATTTTTTTTTTGAATTACAATAAGTAACTAAATTTTTTTAGTAATTTCAAAAAAAATTAATCTTTTATTCATACGGGCCGAACCGGATCGAACTACGGCCCATATGGGCCAATGGGTGGGCCGGGCTTTTGAAAAAAATTCGTGGGCTGGGCCGACCCGGCCCGCAACCCGCAGTGGCGCAAGCTTTTTCGAATGCGAGCCGTTACCGGGTCGACCCGGCCCGCCTGACCCGGATTGACAACTCTAGATTTAGGATAAGAATATAAGGGATTGGGTGTTTGATAAAAGATTTCAAGGCTTTGGGGAAATTTTCACTAAAATTTGAAGTACTTTTTCAAATATTTCAATTTTATCCTTGTTGGCATATTAGGTGTCAAAAAAACAACAGAGAGAATGCCATGTCATCTTTCTATTATCCACCTAGGATGTCCGTTAGTAATTTTGGACGAAATTTCTTTTTGGGACTAATGGAGTTCACGCCTTAAAGTTAAGAGACTAACGAAGTCTGATTTGAAGTATGTGAACGTTTTCACGCGCAGTGTAAAGTTTAGGGACCAAACAAGTTTTTTTACTCTTCTAACATACTAAACACACATCGAGAAATCTTGAAATCACATAATACCTATTAGAGTATTAATATTAGAGTATTTGGCTTTGTATTAGGGTTAGGGTTATTCAGTTGTATTAGGATTAGGGGTGCGTTTCATCTTGTATAAAAAGGACGGTCTCTTGTACAGTTATACACACTTTCGAATATTGAATAATATTGCATCATGTTTCACATAGTATCAAAGCAAGTTACAATCTTGCTTTGAAACTACTATTTGGTTCCATTCACCGGGGCGCGACTTTATGTCACTCGTCCAGCTAGAAAATTTGCTTCCTTCTCTTTGTTTGTAACTTTTCGTTAGCATTCTGTCTTCGTTCTAAATCCGAGAACCCAACTCATCCCAAATAAAGAGAAAAATCAAGAGTAAAACTAAAGCAAATTCACACATCTTGCGCAGCGGTGATTAAACGTTGATATCTTAGAACTCTATGATCTGATTGTCGTGACAATTGGACAAGTTCACAACTTTTTAAAGATAAAAAATGACGGTTAAGATCAAGATCCATTGGTTCATTCTGGAAGAATTTTTATCTGAACAGTGACGAATTTACTGAAATATTTTCTTTGATGTTTTCGAGTAGTATTGCCAAGAATTTGTTTTTGAGAGAGTTGTGCTTGTGTATATTGTTAGTATTTCTTTTGAGGGATATCGTCTTTGATAAACGAAAATTATTTGTATGCCAAGACTTGTGTTCTTGATGTTGGTGGATGGCTCTGGTTGTTCGTTGTCTAGCCTTTCAAGCATTTGTTGTCTGATTATGGGACTAGCCAATTAACAATACTCCTCTTCACTAGCTTGCTGGGCTGATGTTGTGGTGATGGCTTTTGATTGTAAATAGTGTACATCTGGTGACTTGGATTTGGAATTTGCATCCAATTAATCTAGATTTGGAATTTGTGTCCAATTGTTCTGAAATTGAATTTGGTTGGTTTTGCATCCAGAAGACGATATGGAATTTGTTTGGTTTTGTTGATCTGAAATTCGATATTTGGTATTTGGTTTCTACGGTTCACTTGTTCTGGAATTGAATTTGGTTGGTTTTGCATCCATGTGACGATTTAGAATTTGTTTGATTTTGTTGATTTGAAATTCGGTATTTGGTATTTGTACAAGGTGATTTGAATTTAGAAATTTGCATTTCGATTAATATTAACTTGGAATTTGGGCCAGTTAATTTAAAATTTAATATTTGGTCAAGTTAATCTGGAATTTTGGTCTTCGAAGTTTACATTCACTTGATTTGATTACTTGGATATATTTGGAGGGATGGCAGACTCTTCTACTGAAGTAGAGTATTGTGCCATGACGTCCACTACTGCTGAGAGTGTGTGGTTGCATTAGTTACTTGCATACTTCAAAATATTGAATACTATTGCATCGTGTTTCACAATACTGTCTAATTTATTTGGTTTGGAAATGTCTCATTGACCCCTCAACCCTTGATAGGTGTAGATGAATCAATGATGAATGGGTCCTCTTCATTCATTCTTGTGCTTTTATAATAGCATTTTTCAAGTACCATTTTTAAATGCTTATATCAAGTGTTAGATATTTCACACATTTTTGAATGTTTATAAATTGTGAGTTGTATTAAATGTGTAGATTATAATACATAGGTAGTAAGTTATGAGTGCTATAAAATATATAAATAAAAATATATTTGACTAATTTAACTAACTTAAATTATAATTTAAGCTTTGCCAAACATACAAGAATTCATTCCTTTTAGAGATGTGCATTATTTCAGTCTCATATCACCCATAAAGAAAAAGAAAGCCAAAATTTGTATGAATGATAGTTTAGAAAATTGACATAAATAGCACTAAATAGAGCTAAAAAAAAAAAAAAAAAAACACACACACACACACACACACATATCCTTACAATAATATAAGAGTCTTAAATATTTTACTGTTCATTTTTTCGTCCAATATGCTGTCGTAAGAGCATGAAATATTTTACTATTCGTTGTACCGTACAGTACAATACACCGTCGTTTTACCACAACCATTTAATGTTATTACCTGCTTCAGTCACCTACTTTGTGCCTTTTTACTTTCTACCTTTTCAAAGCCATTGTTTCCATTCCATTGGAGCTTAGAATTTAGCAGTCGTCTTTCCATACTTTCCATTACTTTCCATTGGAGCTTATAATTCAGACTGTTCTTGTCAAGCAAGTTCGGTAAGTGTATATTATTTGTATGACAATGACAAAATTTTCATCCCATGTTGTTCGTAGTTTTGCCATCCATTGGAACTTATAATTCTAAAAGTAGTCGACAAACAAGTTCTATAAGTTCTATTAGTCTAAATTATTTGTATGACAATAACAAAATTTTGAAGCAGAACTTCATTATTGTTTAACAAATTTTTCATTCCATGTTGTTCGTAGTTTTTCCAGCCATTGGAGCTCATAATTCAGCCCGTACTCGTCAACCAAACTCTATAAGTGTATATTATTTTTATGACAGTGACAAAATTTTGAAGCAGAAATTGATTCTTGTTTAACAACAAATATGTTAATTTTTTCATAGATTTGTGAAATTTCAAATCAAATATTGTACTTTAAAGTGTACATTTCTCCCCAATTCTTTTATACATTTGGTGGTGCTATATTATATCTGTATGGGGGTCTTGCTTGATATTTGGACAAGGTACCAGAGCCATCGCAACCAAGTTAACTCAACGGTGGCTCTGCAACTAGCCTCGACAACCAGCTTGGTTGTCGAACCAACTTGACAACTAATTTGGTTGTCGAGTTGGCTCAGCATTGGCTCGGCAACCAGATTTGTTGCCGAGTTAGCTAGCTCGACCATCATATTGGTCGTCAAGTTAGCTAACTCGACCACTTAACTGTATCCATTATCCATTCAGTTGATTTAAAAACAGTAGGGATCAATTTTGTGGAAAATTTAGCTATGAATTTTATGCTTGATATTTTTAAGAACAACTTCGTTCTTATTTATACAACAAATCCTGTATCCATAGTTTTAGGAAATTTCAAATCAAAGTGTTAAGTTTGTCTGAATCTTACATTTCTCCTGAGTTCTCAGTGATAAATTCTACTACTATATTTGTCTTCATTGTGAACAATCTTGAGCCCACAATTGAAATTTCAATGGTGTCCTATATTTGATTACCTACCAATAACCGATCATAAATTTTTTTGTGGAGCTGAATGACTTAAAGCGGTTGAGTTAGCTCGACAACATTTGCCGACTTAGCAGTCAGTGATTAACTCGGCCACAAAAGTCGAGTTACTCGACAACCCTATTACTCGGCAACCTTTAGTTACCGAGGCTGGACTAGCTAGGTTATCTTGCTGTATCCGTTATCTTTTTTGTTTTAGCTATATTGAATACTATAAGTAGTCACATTTTGTATGCCAATGAAATTTATGTCGAGTCTTTTTCAAAATTGGAGAGTGGACATCAAATAATGTGAACACTTAACTCTAACATTAGCAAAAGAACTATCATGTGGTCCATTGTAATTTTGTATGTGCTTGTGAGTAGCTTCTTCAAATCTGCATGATTTTAGTATTCTCATAGGCTTTTATCTATTAATTATACATATTTTTGTTGATGTGGATAACTTTTGGTTTTGTTCTTTTTCTATTTTTTTTGTTGTTGTTTATTTTTAGTTTTTTTGAGTATTTTTTATTTTTTATTTAGTTTTCTTTGTTCTTTTTAAGTAGGTGTTGTAGATAGATGGACACACAGGCAAAAAAAGATTTGTGCAATAAACGTAGAAGAGAATTGTATGCCGAACGTAAAAAAATTGAACTAAAGAAGAAAGTAAATAGATTGCAGAAGGGTAGTTCAAGTATAATAGACAAGTATTCATTAAATTTATATACTATATCATCAAATTTTTTTCTATAAGCATTATAATATAATAGATTGGGTTTTCATTTTTGTAGTTGATGATCAAAGAATAGTTGATGAAGGTGATATAGTTGTTCATGAAGGTGACATAGCTTTTCATGAACATGGTGATATAGTTGATGATGATATATTAAATAAGAATTCTAATATCAATCAATATGGTAAAGATTTTTACATAAAAAATATTCCCACAAAGACTCATATATTAAGAATACCAATAATTTGTAGGCATTGTTAAGCTACAAAATTTGGGAAAGAAAGTAAAGGTTTTTGTTGTGATGGTAAAGTGAAATTAAAAATAAATTCTATACCTGATGAATTGTATGAGATATATACTACCAATTCCAAAGAAGCAATACATTTTAAAACTAATGCACGCAATTATAATAACCACTTTGCATTTACAACATTTGGGGTAAAATATGATCGAACTTTGGAGAAATCATACAAAGGTATATATATAAATTTAGAGTTCAAGGACAGGTTTATCATTATATAAATCTAATTATACCCGTTGATGATAGTCCTTCATTTTTACAATTATACTTTTATGATACTGAAAATAAAATACAGCATAGGTTACAAAAAGCAGATAAATTTTGTGAATATATGTTGAATAAATTAATAAATATATTAAAGATTAATCCATATTCAAATTTTTTCGCTCATTAAGTAGCGTGGATTCTTTGGAATTATGTAAAATACAAATTAGATGTGATGCTGGGCTTGATCAAAGAGTGTACAATACACCTTCTGCATCACAAGTTGCTGCTATATGGGTTGATGAAGATCCATCTGCTACTACTAGATCAAGAGATATATCAATACATTGTCATTCTAATACTTTACATAAAATACATTATTGTTTTGGTTGTTACGATCCACTTCAATATCCATTATTATTTCCTTGCGGTGAATCTGGATGGCATGAAGGTATCCAAAAGTGCAATCCAAATACTGTTGATACTTATAATGTTGTGGATAATTTGTTAGATATAAATGTTATAAATTCTGCAAATAAATTAATTGAAAATGAGAATACATGTTATTATTCTAAACATAATCCTTTATATTTTATTATTATTCTTTATTGAAAATTTATTAACTTTCTTTCTTTCTTTGTAGTTATGAAAAAGACCAAAAAGAGATTGCAAATGTTTTGTAGGGAATATTATTGTTACAAGTTACATGTAAGAACTACTAATAAATGCATTTTACTTCATGCAGGAAGTCTTTTTCAACAATATGTGGTTGATATGTATGTTAAAATTGAAACAAGTAGATTAGATTATTTTAGGAAGAATCAAAATGAAATACGTGCTGAACTATATCAAAGAATTGTAGATAGTGTAGAAAATGGTGAAAATAGATGTTATAAAATTGGTAGAAAAATTATTTTAACATCTTCTTTTGTTGGTGGTCCCAGAGGTATGAAAAAAAGATATATGGATGCAATGACTTTGGTTCAAAGATTTGGTAAATCAGATATATTTTTAACAATAACTTGTAATCCTAATTGGGATAAAATAAAAAATGAGTTAAAATATAATAATATTAGTCAAAATAGACCTGATTTAATTGCTCGTATATTTAGAGCTAAATTGGAAGAATTAAAAATTGATTTATTAGAGAGACAAATCTTTGGAGAAGTTGCTGCTTATATTTATGTAATAGAATTTCAAAAAAGAGGCATTCCACATGCACATTTTTTATTAATTTTGAAACCAGGTTTTAAAATTAATAACGTAGATTTAAATGATGAAATTGTTTCATGTGAAATACCTAATAAATTTGAAAACTCTCATTTACATTCTGTTGTAGTTAAACATATGGTGCATTGTCCTTACGGTATATTATATCCAAACAATATTTGTATGAATAAAAATAGAATATGTAAAAATAAATATCCAAAGGAATTTATTATAAAAAAATTTCTTGGAGAAAATTCTTACCCAAACTATAAACGTTGCAATACTTATGAAACAGTTACTGTTAGAAGTAGTTTATTAGATAATAGATGTGTTGTTCCTTATAATCCATATTTATGTGCCAAATTTGATTGTCATATTAATGTTGAAATATGTTCAACAATAAAAACAATAAAATATGTATACAAATGACATGATATGGTAAGTTTTTATCTAAATAATAATACAAATGATGTTGCTGATGAAATTGAAAAATATCAATCTGCTAGGTAGATTTCTCCACCTAAAGCAATGTGGAGAATATAAGGATTTATTTTATCAGAAATTTCTCCATCAGTTATATCCTTACAATTATATCTTGAAAATAATCATTTAGTAACATATAAACATTAATATAAACATTCTGAAAATTGGCAAATAATGTTGATACAAATTACAAAAGAATAACAATGCTAACTGAATTTTTCAAAATGAATACATGTAATGAGTTAGCAAAAACATTGTTGTATAGAGAATTTCTCCAATATTTTGTGTGGGATGCACAAAGGTATGGACAAAAAGAAAACAAGGAAATGTAATTGGAAGATTAGTTGCAGCTAATATAGCTAAAGGTGAAAGATTACGAATTTTGCTCAATCATATTAGAGGACCAACGTCCTATGAAAGTTTAAAAATAGTAAATGGTGTTACTATGTTATCTTTTCGTGAAGCAGCTGTTGCACATGGCTTACTAAATGGTGATAATTATTGTAAGATGTGTTTGGAAGAAGCTGTTGCTTATCAAATGCCTTCTTGTTTGTGACTTTTATTTGTTACAATATTAACTTTGTGTGGAACTGATGATCCAAAATCATTGTGGATTAAATTTCATAACTTCATGTATGAAGATTATGTAAATGAAGGTTTATCTATTATACATGCTGAAATTAAAGCTCTACATGATATTAATCATATATTAGAACAAAGTGGTAAAAATATAAATGAATATTCCCTTGTACCCTTTCAAATAACTATGGATGAAGAAGAAAGATTGGCTAATATAATTACTGAAGAAATGGCAAATGGTGTAACTGGAGCTTATGATATGTTGTATACAAATATGTTAAATAAAGAACAACAAATAGCTTATGATGAAAGTTTAGAACATGTGTTGAACATGAAGCCTGGAATGTTTTTTATAGATGGACTAGGTAAAACATTTTTATATAAAGCCTTACTTACAACATTTAGATCTAAAAATCTTATAGCATTAGCTACTGCTCCTTCAGGAGTCGCGGCTTCTTTGTTGCTGGAGCACGAATTGCACATTCAAGATTTAAAATTTCTCTAGAAATGAATAGTGATATTAGTTGTTCCGTTAGTAAACAATCTGCATTAGCAGATCTATTTTGAATGACAAATTTAATTATTTGGGATGAGGCACTAATGGTGCATCACTATGCTGTTGAAGCTGTGGATAAGATATTAAAAGATATTGATGAATGTGATTTACCGTTTGGTGGGAAAGTTGTTGTTCTAGGTGGAGATTTTAGACAAGTTTTACCAATTATTCAAAAAGGAAACAAAGAGAAAATAATGTTGGCAAGTTTAGTTTATTCTAGCTTATGGCCACATTTTAGAAAATTTCAATTGGTCCAAAATATGAGGGCACAATTAGATCCATTATTCTCTCAAATGCTACTTGATATTAGTGATGGAATTGAGATTGAACATACTTGTGGCATGATTAAGCTTCTTAATGAAATAACTATACCATTTGAAGAAGAATACAGGTCTTTAAAAAATTTAATTAACATTGTATTTCCAAATTTAAAAGATTTTGTTACAAATTTAGATACAATGATTAATAGAGTCATTTTAACTCCTAAAAATGAATATGTTGATTTAATAAACAATATTTTACTTAAAGAAATACCAGGGAAAACATGTACATATTATAGTTATGATGAAACATTGGAAAAAATAGATCAAATTATACATGAAGATTTTTTAAATACTTTTAACTCCAAATGGTATTCCACCACATGAACTCGTGTTAAAAATAAATTGTCCTGTTATATTACTTAGAAATATTAACCCTTCAGAAGGATTATGTAATGGCACGAGATTAATCTGTCGATCATTTGAACGTAATGTTATTCATGCTAAAATTTGTATTCGATAATAAAAAGGAAAATATGTTTTTTTTACCAAGAATACCATTTATACCTCTTCAAAGTAATAAAAATTCATTTCCTTTTAAAAGAACACAATTTCCTATTCGTCCATGCTTTGCGATGACAATAAATAAAGCTCAAGGACAAACTCTAAATTTTGTTAGTTTATATCTTCCAGAATCTGTATTTTCACATGGACAGTTATATGTAGCATTATCTAGAGCAAAAACAGTTAGTTGTATTAAAGTGTTGATAAAACCAGTTCAAAATTCACATTTGTATTTAAGATGTACCAAAAATGTTGTTTACAAAGAAATTTTAGTTTTGGTACATTTGTAGTATACTTGTCATTGTTTACAAGATATTTTTGAAATCACAATTATATGTTGCGATTCATGCTATTCTTGCCACTCTGGAACTCTGGTGAAGATAATATTGTAAGTATTTTATTTTCTAATTTTTTTTTCTCAAATTTACAAATATGAAGCATTCCATTTAAATCATGTCTGTATATAATTTGGTTGAAAGATTTAATTTTTTTCTTCGATCAGATCAATGCTCTGGTAATAATATGGTAATAGCTTGATAATGTAAACAAATCAACAATGCATACAATTTAGAGTCCTGTGAATTATATTGCATATTTATATTTATAGTATTCCAGTTTCCATACTTATTCTTTTAAAATATACAGGCATAGAAATTGATTATATATGGTATGGATCTATGGTATGGAATGTTCTCCTTTGAATTAATAATAGATAAAAATGAGCTGGTAAAACTATAAGATTAGTGGCTCAATTTTGAAAGTGGCTACATTTTTCTTCTTTGGATCTACAGTCCCAAATATATACACATCAAGCTTTTTAGAGTGATTAGTTCATTCTCCAAATACTCATAAGCTCCTTGTCAAGGCAATTTAACCTTCTACTTTGTCTGTTGATATTGCTAGATCACGATGTGAAATCCCCTCATTCGAATCCACAACGGTCATATTCATAAACAAGGCATGAACTGCCCTAATTGTTTGATTTTGTTGATTAAATTGATCTCATATATCTTCATCTAGGTTTCTGATGGCAGGAAAATCTTACAAAAAGTCCTTAATCCAACAAGCAAGACTGAAATCATTTGGATATTGAGCATCAAACAAGTCATGTGATTCTGCATCTTGTTGCTTTGACAATAAATTAAGGACAAACTCTGTTCATTTATATCTTCCACTATATCTTTCATACAACGGACATTATATGTAGCATTATCTTAGAGCTAAAACATTTTATTGTATTAAAGTTTTGATCAAACCAATTCAAAATTCAATATTATATTTAAGATTTGTTTGTAGCTTTGGTGCATTTGTAATTTTGTATACTTATAGAATTTAATTTGTTTACAAGATAATTTTGAAATCACAATTATATATGTCTAATGATTTCGTAGGTCTTTTCTTTTCTAAATTGTTTCGTTATTTCATGTCTGTATACAATTATATTTTTTTTTTCACTTTAGAGTTTGTCCAATATTTGTGCAACAAGGAACTCTATGTTATTTAATTTTTTATTTATATTTTGTTGATATCATTTTCTAAAATTTACAAATATATTTTTTTTACTAATGCAAATTGAAAATTGATACAAAGTATTTTATAATAATATAATTTAATTTAATTAGAACTAATAATATAATTAAACCTAATTAAATGAACAAACAACAAAACAGGAGTCTATTGTCCATTGTTGAGAAGGGTTGTGGAAAGCTTAAACCAAGAACCCAATTCTACAGCGATGAATGTGAGCGCAATTGAAGTCCCGAGGAGTTATTAACCACGCAACCAAGCTAACTCGACAAACTCGTCGAGTTAGCCACGGTCTCGACAACTGTGTTGGTTTGCCGAGTAGCTCGGCAGCCGTGTTGATTGTCGAGCCAACTCGGCAACCAACTTTGTTGTGAGCCAACTCGACAACCAACTTGAACCATATACTTATCCCTACATTTAACCTATTTCTTGAAGCTCCATTTCTCGGCGCCCAGAGAACCAATGACTAGAATAGAAGAGCTTGCCACATGAGTATCCCTAAATATTTCATAGTAGTCTCATTAGACCATATCTATTTTCTATTTTTGTATATTTTCATGAATATTTTGATTTTAATATTTTTTTATTGAATCTATTTTTCTGTAGCCTATTTAATGTATAATTATTATCATTGTGTCATTAAATGCTACTGAACTTGTTTTTCTATAATATTGTTTTGAATAAAATCTACAAATTTTCCCATTTTTTACTCAAATTAGGTATTTGATATCTCCAAACCATACTTCTAAACTGTTGTGCTGCTGCTACTAGACCATAGTATTTGATTTTTACAACACAAACACAACAACCATGAGTAGTCTCTACTATGTATTGGTCTTAAGAAAATAAATCAAGTTTCAATTACTCTGTATTTGATTACTCCAGCTGCCCTAAATTGTTAGTACTTAAGAAAATGAATCATAACCTATTTGTCTGCTAATAAGAAAATGGATCAAGTTTCACACGTGTTACTCTGTATTTGATTCCTCCAGCTACCATGCTGCTAAATTGTATTAAATTAAATTGTATATTTTATATTCTAAAATTTACAAATATATATTTTTTTACTAATGAAAATTGAAAATTGATACAAAGTATTCTATAATAATTTCATTTCATTTAATTTAATTAGAACTAATAATATAGTTAAACCTAATTTCTCATATTAAACGAAACAGAGAGTCATTGAAGAATGGTTGAGGAAAGGTTAAACCCAAGAACCCAATTCCTACAATGATGAATATGAGCACAATTGAAATTCCTGGGGCACGCAAACAAGCTAACTCGACAACCTCGTCGAGTTAGCCACGGTCGTCGAGTACCTCGGCAACCGACACGATTGCCGAGTAGATCGACAACCGTGTTGGTTGTCGAGTCGTTGTCGAGTTGGGCTCGACAACCGTATTGAACCATATAATTAGTCCTACATTTAACCTATTTCTTGAAGCTCCATCTCTCCCAGATGAACCATATAGCCAAGAGAAACCATGAACACAATAGAAGAGTTTGCCACATCCATAAGTAAATATTTCATAGTAGCCTCAGACCGTATCTATTTTCTATTTTTGTATATTTTCATGAGTATTTTGATTCTAATATTTTTTATTGAATATTTGCAATTTATAATTATTATGATTGTGTTAGTAACATCATACTTCTGAAATTCTTTTTCTATAATATTTTGTTGAATAAAATCTACACTTTTTCCTAATTTATTTGATATCTCCAATCCATGCTTCTAAATTCTGTAACTAAGCCATGGTATTTGATTTTTCCAACAACCATAATACAGTACTTGTGAAGTATGTTTCTTAAGAAAATGAATCAAGTTTTACAGGGTACTTTGTATTTGTATTTGATTTCTCCAGCTGCCATGCTGCTAAATTGTCATACTACAGTACAATCATAGCCATAGTATTTGATTTCTCCAACAGTAGTCTACAGTTTAAGAAAATAAATCATTGATTTGTCCAACAGCAGTCTGCTAATACAATATTTTGAAGTATGGTTCTTAAGAAAATAAATCATAGCCATAATATTTGATTTCTCCAACAGTATTCATATAGTACTTTTTGAAATATAGTTCTTAAGAAAATCAATCAAGATTCACACATGTTGCTCTGTATTTGATTCCTCTAGTTGCCATTCTGCTAAATTGTATTAAATTAAATTGTATATTTTATTTTGTAAAATTTACAAATATATATTTTTTTACTAATGAAAATTGAAAATTGATACAAAGTGTTCTATAATAATTTAATTTAATTTAATTAGAACTAATAATATAATTAAACCTAATTTGTCATAAACGAAACAGAGAGTCATTGATGAGAAATGATGGGAAGCTTAAACCCAAGAACCCAATTCCTGATGAATATGAGCACAATTGAAATTCCTTGGGCCACGCAAATAGGCTAACTCGACAACCGAGGTAGCCACGGCCGTCGAGTACCTCGGCAACCGTGTTGGTTGTTGAGTAGATCGACCAACCAACTTGGTTGTCGAGCCAACTCGACATCTAACTTCCTTGTCGAGCCAACTCGACAACCGTGTTGAACCATATAATTAGCCTACATTTAACCTATTTCTTAAAGCTCCATCTCTCCCGGATGAACATATAGCCAAGAGAAACCATGAACACAATAAAAGAGCTTGCCACATCCATAAGTAAATATTTCATAGTAGTTGTATCTATTTTCTATTTTCTTATATTTTCATGAGTATTTTGATTCTAATATATTTTATTGAATTTTTTTTTTACTATTGTAATCTATAATTATTATGATTGTGTTAGTAACATCTGAAACTTCTTTTTCTATAATATTTTGTTAAAAAAATCTACACTTTTTCCTACTTTTTACTCAAAGTAGGTATTCGATATCTCCAATCCATGCTTCTAAATTTTCTTACTGCAGCTAAGCCATGGTATTTGATTTCTCCAACAGCGATACAGCCATACGTAGTCTGCTAATACAGTAGTTTTGAAGTATGTTTCTTAAGAAAATGAATCAAGTTTCACACGTTACTCAGTATTTGTATTTGATTTCTCCAGCTGCCATGCTGCTAAATTGTCATCACAATCATAGCCATAGTATTTGATTTCTCCAACAGTAGTCTGCTAATACAGTATTTAAGAAAATGAATCAAGTTTCACACGTTACTCAATATTTAAGAAAATGAATCATTGATTTCTCCAATAGTAGTCTGCTAATACAATATTTTGAAGTATTCTTAAGAAAATGAATCATATCCATATTTGATTTCTCCAACACTAGTCTGCTAAAGTACTTTTGAAGTATGATTCTTTAAAAAATGAATCAAGTTTCACATGTTACTTGTATTTGATTTCTCCAACTGCCATGCTAAATTGTCATACCACAACATGGTGGTACTTACGAGTAAGGTACTTTCCAAAATAAATCAAGTTTCACACGTCTGTGTACTGTACACATATGTCTATTTATATCCCTACAATGAAAATTTTATCTCATTAGCTCATTCACTTAGCTAGCTAGACAAATTTTAATACTTGTCTTCTCTTCTCTTTAAATATAGCTCTTTGTTTAACAAGTCTTCCACAATCTCACAACATGAGTAATGAGTTTCAATTAATTCGTGAAATTTCTTCAGGAACCACTGGATGGACATTTAAGGTTGTAGTTGTTGAGAAATTTTCACCCAGAATTGCTCAAAAAAATCCAACGAAATATCAAAATTTGATACTTATGGACTCATAGGTAAATTTTGCAGATACGCAATTCACTTCCCTTCACTCAATATATAAAAAACTTTATCAAAAGTATTAATTTCTGAAATTTCTATATTTACCAGGGATCAACAGTTCAGGCAACGTTGTATGGTCAGAACATTATCGCTTTTCAAGATGAATTAATATTAGGGAAAACTTATTTAATATCAAATGCACTGGTTAAAGCAACAAGTGCAGAGTACAAAGCAAAGTCTGGAGAAGTTCAATGGACAATCTCAGGAAGAACTAGAATACGCCGTGTTGAAGAAAACAATAGCAACCTGTTAATTTCTACATATACCTTTACTGATTTCGAAGATCTGCCAAAGTATATGGATTCTAACATAGACATAAGTAAGTAAATAGTATATTTTTTAACATATTATACTAAAACTGCTAAGGCTAATACCTACTTTTTTTTATAGGTGTTGCTTCAATGATAATTAATATCAAACCTAGAAGGGTTATTCAAACACGATTTGGAAAAGAATGTCAAGTATAAGATTTAGTGATGATAAACAAAAAGTATGACTTATTATACTTCTTGCACATATTTTAATTTTAATTTTGTATATACGATTTGTACCATGTAGAATTTATCTTATTTACACCCAAAATATATAAATAATAGGTTTGACACTATTCTCTTGACCATGTGGGAGGCATTTGTGGATAACGAATGCAAGTACATATCTCATAATCTAAAAAAAAAAAAAAAACGGTTCTGATTGGAAAACATCTCAAAGTAACCTCATTCAATGGTAATCCATCATCTTCAATAAACTTATCATTTTAATCTTTTCATAACTAATAGCTATATTAATATCTCCCATTTGCATTTGCATCTACAGGTTTATCACTATCAACAAAGGCAGACAGTTCTTTCTTCCTAGATGGATAATTCGAAATTGTGGAAGAGTTTAAATCTTGGTAAACATATATTAATTATTTGTTCATCTATTATACTTTCAGTTATTATATTCAAATTAGAACTTATCTATTATTTTTGTACAACTAGGGGACACACAAATTCTGAAATGATTGATGATATTGTATGTGAGAAATATTATTTAAGTTTGACACCATCAAAGCTATCTTCCAAGCTCTTTGTTCCAACAGATGAAAAAGATTTCACAGAAATCAGGAGTATTCAAGGGTCAAAAACTGTGGTGCAATGCTAAATACTTTAAACTAATTTATGAAATTGTTCAATGATCCATATAATGATTTATTATATATTGTTATATTGCCAGAAACAATTTTTCTGGATAAAAGGGAGAGCATCTGTGAAAACCAAACGTATTGGTATATGAGTTGTAATAACTGCAACAAAATTTCAAGCAAAAATTTTGGAGATATATACCAGTGTGTTTTCTGCAAATGTGTTGACGCAAAAGCAATTCCAAGGTAATCACACTCTACTTAGTTACTGAATTAAATATTTTTAAACTTTTATTTTGATATATTTTATCTACATTTAATAACATCAATTTATTTAATTATGACATTTACTTATAGAGCCAAGGTGTACATGCAATTAATGGATCCTACTTGATACATTAATGCTACATCTATTGGAAATCCAGCAGAATATTTCTTGCAATCAAGTGTTGAAAATTTGATGGAACAAGCATTGGTATTTATTGTTCTACTTAACTTTTACACTTATTTATTTGACAACTAATATTATAAAATTTTATATCAACAGACATATACACCAAGTGCTGATTCGATACGTTTATCAATGGATGAAGATGAGATCTTTTATGTGAAGGCTATAGCACAGCAATCATCTCCTCAGTGCAAATTTGAAATACTTTTTATTGTGAATCTATCATAGATAGGAGATAAAGAGAAAGGAAAAGCTCTGGTTGAGGATATAGGTCAACCTAATATCTTCTTGGAACCAACCGCAGAAAGATCTTTATTTCATTAAGATTCAAATGATGCACAGGTTGTTAAGAAAAAATTTGACAAGTCTCGAATTGAAAGCAACAAAAAAAATCAATGAATTTTTAAACCTTTTTGAAAAGTGAAAGACAATGAATGTTGAAATGAAAGAAAATGAATCTTCAACTTTGAATTAAGATGTATTTTGAATTTATTTTGTTGACGTTCTTGTAAGACATCTTTTTGTTTTATAATTATATATATATTATATAATATTAGTTATCTTTTTTTTCCAAGTATCTGGTTCACTGTCCTTTACAACAAATGTCATGTTCATATGGTCATTTTTCTTGTAAATGACTTCTACACCATAACGGAGAAAAAAATGAACAAATGGTAATTTATCCTTCAACCAATTCGTCCAGAATCTGGTGTTGATAAATGTACATGAACTCAAAGTGTCTGGTCTTCAACAATTCTTTAGCACTTATTCAAGCTACTTTTCCAAAACATGTTACTACTTGAAGATTGATTATACTTGGAAATCTAGCTTTTCTTTGGAGCTACCATGTTCTGCTCTAATTTTAATATTTTGCCTTTGAGTGAATTGTAAAGGATATTGATTGTTAAACTACTGTGCCCCATGGTATGTTTGAAGTAATTTTATTACTTGTTATTCCTACAATAACTTGCATTCACAAATCCTAGCATACCCATTCTTAACATTAACATTAAGTATTCTTAACAATTAACTCTTAAAAAGAACTCGACAACCCCACCTACGATCGCCGAGTTACTCAGCAACCCCCCGTGTTCGCTGGGTTACTCGGCAACCACGGTTGGTCCTCAACAACCACATGGTGGTCGCCGAGTTACTCGAAAACCACGTGGTTGCCGAGTTACTCGGAAACAACTGGTTGTCAAGTAGCTCTGCAACAACTAGTTGTCGAGTTAGTTTGCAACTAAAGTACCTCGACAACCATTTAGATTTTTTCCCTATATTCCTTAAACTTAGTTTATGAATTAAAAAAAAAAATTGGCTCATTTTTGTGGCATGTTTACATTTGTTTGGATTAAGGTGAGACTATGGGTGAGTGCTTTAGGTCTGTAGAAGCTTTAATATAGGAGGTCTGGATGAGCGAAATGTGCTTAAACTTTTTTGTATTTGTTTTATAGTGCGCAATTAGGAAGATTACAAGACATAAAAATTAATTAAATTAACATTGCAGCCATTTGGGTCTGAGTATTTCTTCCATTCCAAAATTCAATTTACCAAACCTTAACAGCCTTAATATTGTGGTCTTCAATACTTTTAAATATACTTGATGTAATGATGTTGAAACTTGATACTCTAGGACATTTGTTCTAAGGCAAATATTTATACTCATAATCATTCACGATTCAACATCATCCCAATTCAACATCAACATAACTAATCAAATAGAACTAAAAAATTAACTAAACAAACCAATAAAATACAGCTAACAAATTAACTAAACAAAAGTTCTATTATCAAATCAAACCAATTGATAAAAATTGTAACATTTTATAACTTCATATTATCAATTACAAATCTACAAACCAACAAATGATTTAACTTTGTTTTTCATTTTGTTCATATGGAATGAAAAAAATTTCCTTATGAAAAAAATCAAGCATAAGTTTATACCTATAGGTAGGTATTTTGTCCATTCTAACAGCATCCAAAGATATTCCAGCTAATATACACTCCACATACTTGATTACAAATATCCCGCTGTCACTGCAAATAATATTTTTAAAAACATAGTGATTATACATAAATATCATTACAAATCAAATAAATTATTTGAATTGATTACCTATATCTTTGAAGTTGAGGTATATCAAAAGATGGCTTCCTCCAGTATTCTAAGGCTCATTTTTCTTTTTACCCAGTTCTGGCCTTTCACAAGATACATACTTGTGAATTAACTCTGGAATAACACTAATAAATGGAAGAACCCAAGGATATATGGATGCATCATCGGCTGATTTCTGATAATTGTCAATTAGTGTGAGCTTCCAATTTCTGAAATCCACATGGAAGAGAACCTAATATTTGTTGTCAATCAAATAAGGCCACAGTAAATAATTACAATCCTTCCATTTTTTAGCAAAATTTTTAGGATTATAACCATTTACATATCCCATCATAGTATTATCAAGGGAAGGTAAGAAGAAGAAGAAGCAAGTTGTACAAATTGGCCTCTGAGATCCAAGATTTTTGCCCTAATATGTAGCATAAGCGATCCAAAAGCAGAGTCCAAAACTGCATACTTATCTGAAAATATATTTGAAAAATTTCTACTTCTTGCTCTTATCAACATCATTGCATTATTCATGTCCTTTGCACACAATGAAACAAATATAATAAGCACATTTCCTTCCTATACATAATAACATTAAAAAATATAATTAATCTTTGCCTCACACTGCAATGCAAAACTGGGATCGCCAAGATTTATAAGCTTTTCTTTAGATAAAGTGTAACCACCGTGCAATCTTATAATATCTCTATAACATTACAAACAATAAGATAAATATAAAAAATTGATAAGTTAAATAATTATATCAAATATTATAACTTACCGAGTTTTTGCACGATGGATCTAACTAGAAAAATCAGCTTCTATTTTTTTGTCAATGTCGCACAAAATTGGAATAAAATTAGAATCAGACGATGTCCCACCTCCATCATCTGGAATAATATGAGTGGCCTCACATTCCATTTCATAGCCACCAAGTATGTCAACCTTCATCGCATCACCAGTGTTAGATTTATCAACCTTCATCGCGTCAAACATTCCCTAAATATGTGAAATAGAACTTTGGAAAACATAACACAAACCACCAAAATAACTACTCTGTTCAGCCTAAAATGATTCAAATTTTGTATCTATGTATTGCTGCAATTCATTTACATCTTTGTTTGGTTGTAATTGATCAAATCGCAGCAATAACTCATCTCTTGTACTATCAATGTAAGATCTTTGTTCTTCCAATCGATTATCAAAATAGACTCGTTGTTCAGCAAACAGAGAATTCAAGTGTTCGTTGGTAACATAATCAGAGTACTCATAACCTGAACTTGAAGGCCCTTGAGGATCAGGGATATTTTGTTAACTGTAATAGTCCATATAAGTAACATTTCTTGGAGGCCAATTATTCGTGAGTAACTCCTTACATATATAAGGGGACCAACTATTATCATAATTTCCATCTAACTGTACAGCTGGTTCAGTAGGTTCCACGACTGGTTGTGCTATATTTCTCTCATCCATTTCTTCTCCAACTTCATCAAAATGTTGTTCCCTATATTCAAATTGGTGTACAATGGGATCAAAACGACCATCTACTGCATCGTCACATATGGTTGTTCTAATTCTTCTTGAATCGGTAGAAGTATTAGTACAACATGAATCTACATATAGTTGAAATTACAACAATTATTACAATAATATACAAAACTACACTTATACACATTAATTACAACATATATTTACAAAACAAACCTGAGAGAGTTCAAAAAGTTGGAAATATCACTTCCTTCATTTTTTGACGTATTTCCTAATTCAAAATACGTGGAAACCTATTTTGCAATTTGACACCAAATTTTTCACATATTTGAGGACAATCCTCATATATCCATATTTGTAAACAATATAAATAAAATCAATATTTATTAAATAATACAATCCTAGAAAAATTAAATACAATTACTAACCTGAAATACAAGGGGACAATCATATATAGTATATGTCATAATATCACCATCCACTGCCTTTGCTGCGCAGCACTCCCATGACGTTCGCAAAGAACGAAGGAGTGTAAAAAAAGAATGTCTTCCCCATGGATACTCATAACAAACCTCTAAATTGTCAACCAATGATAATGTTTGTATATTTATTTTTTTCCTCTCCATGGGCTTTAAAACTCCTTCAATAAGTAAAGCTAATCATAGTTTATACTTATCATTTTGATGGTGACAATTCATAAAAGCATCTTCTAATCCAATCAAATATATATGTGAGGCATTATTAAAATATCTCCTTCTAAGTTTATGTTTCCCAAGGCACTATATATGGACATAGTATCAGAATTATTATGAATTAACAATCCTGTTATCAAACAATATTCTTGAAGCCCAAATCTAAGTAATTGATTATCTAATTTAAACCAAACTTCATTTGCTTTATTTGTATGTACTACATTTAAAAGAAATTAATTGATTAATTTATCACTAAATCTCAATCGCCTACCCAACAATTCTTCCAAATTAAAAAAAAAAAACAACTATTTCTAAATTTATTCAACTATTGCTCATTATAATTTCCAATAACAACTTCTACATATCTAAAATTACTAATCTGTTTGATTTTTCTACTAAATCTAACATTGTCAGCAACAACATATTGTATATCCATATCTGCAAAAAAACCTAAAAAACTATTTAAAAATATTTCTTAAGTTCATAATAGATACTATGAATAATCATAATATATTAACGGTTATCCAAAATTAATTAAACAATAATGAACAGTCAATTTTAACCATTACAATAACTTCAATTAAAACATAGCAATCATCAAATATAAACTATTGACATTCACAATACACATATAAACCACTTTCAAATTCCATGAAAACATATTTCATAAATTTCCAGTCTAAATGTATAACAATAAAATACTAACATATCCTTAAATAAATCATCCCTAAAATAACAGCGATAAAATTAAACAAACCTGTTTATTTTGATTTTATAGATTGAAATATAAAGGTGATGATGGAGTGATGATGGAGATTGAGATGAAGATGAATAATAGAGATTGAGTTGGTGTGTAATTAATGAGCGTGTGATTAATTGGTCGGTGATGTGCGTGTGTAAAGGAGAGTCACGGGGCTGATATTCACAAGTGGAGCATTGGTTGTCGAGTTCATGGTCTGAATTTTGGCAGAACTCGACAACCAATGTTGTCTATTTTTTTGTTTTTTTCCTTTTATAACACAAAGTATTGTTTTCTTTTTGTTAAATTTAATTTATTATAATAGAAGAAATAATATATATTATATATGTAATTGAAGAGCTTATGTATATATTTATACAGTAATTAATAAATAAATTTAAAAATTTAAAAAGCTCGGCGTATACATTTTCTTTTCAAAAAAAATTTATTTTTTATTTATTTTATTTATGTTAAATTTTATTTATTACTGTAATTACAAAAAATGTAGACACTAAAAATAAATATATTATTTATGTACCGATTTGAAAAATTATTTAAACGATGAAAATATTTTAACTGTAATAATAACTCAACTCGACAACCATTGGTTACCAAGTAACTCGACAACCAAATGGTTGTCGAGTTACTCGTAGACATTTTTTTTTCTGTCAATAACAGCAATAATATAAACATAAATTAAATTATGTAGTTATTCTTATTTTTTTTGTCAACTAATTTCAAATAATAAAACACTATTCATTTATTACACAAATCAATACAAATATTTAACTCTAACTTAACTCCGATCACTTCAAATTGGTAATTGTTAATTAGTGTCAACTTCCAAGTATTTAAATCAATATGGAAGAGTACCCAATATTTATCATAGATCAAATGTGGCCACAACAAATGCTCACATTACTCCCATTTTGGCATGTGATTAATTGGTCAATGTAGGTGATGTGCGTGTGTACCGGGGTTATTATTCACAGGTACATTGGTCGGCGAGTTGAACATTGGTTGTCGAGTTCATGGTTTAAATTTTGACAGAACTCGACAACCAATGTTGTCTAATTGTTTTTTTACTTTTTTTCCCCCTTTTATAAGACAAAAGTAAAGATATAATAATTGTCTAGGTTCAAAGACAAAATAAAAAAATTAACCAAAAATATTTACATATTTATGGAGTAAACTTTTAATAATAAAACAAATTATTGTTTTCTTTTTGTTAAATTTTATTTATTATAATAGAAAAATTAATATATATTATTTATGTAATTGAAGAAGTTAAAATCAAAATTCAAAAAATAAGAGAAAACAAACATATGTATATATTTGTGCAGTAATTAATAAATTAATTAAAAAATGAAAAAACATATAAAAACGATTGTCTAATTTTAAAAAGCTCTGTGTATACATTTGCTATTCAAAAAACAAATTATTTTTTCTTTATTTTCTTTCTGTTAAATTTTATTTATCATTGTAATTACAAAAAACGTGTACAGAAAAATTAAATATATTATTTATGTGCCAATTTAAAAAAATAATTAAACGATAAAAATATTTTAATTGTAATAATACTCGGCAACCAACTTGGTTGCCGAGGCTCAACAACCACTCGACAACCATTTGGTTGTCGAGTGAGCGTTATCGAGTAACTCGACAACCAAACTCGATAGACTTTTTTTTTCCTCGGTCAAGAACTGCAATAATATAAACATAAATTATGTAGTTATTGTATTTTTTTTGTTGTCAACTAATTTCAAATAATAAAACACTATTCATTTATTAAACAAATCAATACAAATATTTAACTCTAACTTAACTCCGTTCACTTCAAATTGGTAATTGTCAGTTAGTGTCAACTTCCAAGCATTTAAATCAACACGGAAGAGTACCCAATATTTATCATAGATCAAATGTGGCCACAACAAATGCTCACATTCCTCCCATTTTGGCGTGTGATTAATTGGTCAATGGAGGTGATGTGCATGTGTAGAAGGGGTTATTATTCACGGGTACATTGGTCGGCAAGTTGAACATTGGTTGTCGAGTTCATGGTCTATATTTTGATAGAACTCGACAACCAATGTTGTCTAATTGTTTTTTACTTTATTTTTTCCCTTTTATAAGACAAAGTAAAAATATAATAATTGTGTAGGTTCAAAGACAAAATAAAAAAATTAACCAAAAATATTTACATATTTGTGGAGTAAACTTTTAATAATAAAACAAATTATTTTTTTCTTTCTGTTAAATTTTATTTATTATAAAAAATAATATCTATTATTTATGTAATTGAAGAGGTTAAAATCAAAATTCCAAAAATAACAGAAAACAAAAATATGTATATATTTGTAAAGTAATTAATAAATAAATTAAAAAAATGAACAAACATATAAAAACGATTGTCTAATTTTAAAAAGCTCTGTGTATACAATCAAACGGTTGTCGAGTTACTCGATAGACTTTTTTTTTCCCCGATCAATAACTGCAATAATATAAACATAAATTTTGTAGTTATTGTTTTTTTTTTTTTTTTTTTGTCAACTAATTTCAAATAATAAAACACTATTCATTTACTAAACAAATCAATACAAATATTTAACTCTAACTCCGTTCACTACGAATTGGGAAAAAAAAGAAATCACTGTGGAAAAAATCTAGCACAAGTTTACGCCTGTAAATATTTATTTTATCCTTTACAACAATATCTAAAGGTAATCCAACTAGAAGACACTCCACATATTTAATCACAAATAGTCTGCTGTCACTAGAACAAATAGAACAAATGTGAGTAAATAAAATATCACTACAAATTACATAAGTATACTTAAAATATGTATTTATACTAATTTCAATTTATTACCTATATCGTTCAAGCTGCGGTATTTGACGAGATGATTTTCTCCTATATTCAAATGACTTATTCTTTTTAGCAAGTTCTGGCACATACTTCTGAATCATTTTTGGAATGGTCTCAAGGCCTGGGAGAGCATGAATATACCTCTGATTTTCAGTATAAAACATCTGATAATTGTCAATTAGTGTCAACTTCCAAGCATTTAAATCAACATGGAAGAGTACCCAATATTTATCATAGATCAAATGTGACCACAACAAATGCTCACATTCCTCCCATTTTGGGCCATAATATCTAGGAAGAGCACCATATATATATGATTTCATTAACATGTGGTGATCAATCTCAGCATGTACTGTATGTCCTTTAGGATCCAACACTTTGGCAAAATAATAAGAACGAATAAGTACTCCAAAACAAGAGTCCAATACTCCGTACCTTGTTGAAAATATATTTGGATATTTAAGAGTTCTTGCTCTTATCTAAGTCATTGCATTGTCTAAATCCTATACACAAATATAACAATATAATATAAACACAATTCATTCACATACAATAAAATTCATAAAATATAAAATATAAATATTCTTTATTCATTGCTCCAATGCAAATTCAGGCTTACTAATATCTCGTAACCTTGTTTTCGTCAATTTAGATATCACTTCCCATGGTATTTCTACAACATCTCTGTAACATTATAACATTAAAAATTATTATACATTAACTAAATAACACACAAATACATAAGATAAATAACTATATCAAACATTATAACTTACCCAGCATCAGCGCGACACGCCCAACTGACAAAATCACTCTCTCTAACTTTATTGATATCACATAATATAGGAATATCTCCAGTCTCAACAAAGGTAGAATGCTTCCCATATTTAGGATTAATTAAGCAACTTTGAGTCCCACTTCAGACTGCTTCACGTAATCACCACCACCAATTTTCTCCACCATCTTCCCCTTAAATATTCGTACACATCTTTACATCGATTTATGCAAATCATCACGCAAACTATCAAACTGAGCACTTTGTTCAACTTTTAATGAGTTAAATTTCGTATCAATATGCCCCTGCATTTCATTATATTTATTACCCACACTGCTAGATTCTAAATCATCAAACCGCTCCAATAACTCCGCTCTTGTCTTAGCAAGCAGATAATCATTCATACCAAATTGATCATCAAGATAACATTGTTGGTCAACAAAAAGCAAATTCATATGCTCATTAGTAACATACTCATAAGGGCCTTGAGGAATGCCTTTTTCTTCAAAATAATCTATATTAGTAACACCTTGTGCATGCCAGTTATTTGTTGGTAATTCATTACATATATATAGGGACCAATTTTGATAATCACCAACATTTTCAAAGTCAGATTGTATAGGTTGTTGGATGATATCTTCTTCGTTTGCTTGCTCAATTTCATCTCTGGTTTTAATAAATATTTGATTTTCAACATCCATATCTGCACTCAAAAAAAATCCAACTATCTATTATATATAAAAAAAAAACACAAAAAAAAAATTAAAATATTTACAATAAATTCACATTAGAATTCATCTAGAATAATTAGCTTAATAAAAATAAACAAATATTTATTTAGAGAAATAGATTGCATTATTGTAAGCCTCTAAATTTTTCTCTTCTTTCTCTTCTCCTCTCTTCTGATCGAGTCTCTCTCTATCTATCTTTAAAGTAAATGTATGAATTCAAATGTGAATATAAAATCAACAAATATGAAAATAATTGGTATTGTAAATGGTATTGATGAGGTTGGTGAGTTAAGGTTGGTGGTGGGTGGTGGGTGAGCTCTAATTAAAATTCAATTCAGGTAGACGTGGCGTGGGGTGGGCTGGGCTGGGCTGAGGTAAATTCAGATAAGGTCAAATAAGCAAATATTTTTTACATGTCCCACTCTTTTAATTTTTGAATGATACAATATAAAACAATTTCTCTACCAAAATCACAAATACCACAAATTTTTCATTCCAATTAAATATTCCATGTAAAATTAATCACTACATTTTTCACATAATTGATCCCTACTTAAGAAGACAGATTATAAATTTTGTAAAGATATTTTTACACCTCAGACTTATGGTGCTTCAAAGACCCCAAAGAAGAAATATTTTACGACGAAAGATTCAATAATATAGACAAGAGCCAAATCGCTAGTATGGAAGTAGACATGAATAGTAATCATGGAATTATTTATTGTAATCCAGATTTTTTAATGACCATAAAAGATTTTTCTGATAAGATAAAAATAGGGATTCAGACTAGAGGATATGAAGATATTGATAGTGGAGAAAATCTCTTAATTCATATAGGATTTTTAGGAAGATGTTCCGTAAGTGCTCAGACTAAGTATAAGATTTACATAGATAAAGTAGTAAACTTAATGAGTAGTAAAGGTATTAATATGGTTAAGCCAAAAGAATTTCCACCAGAACAACTTGCAGGACTAGAATGGGATTTAGACAAATTCCTAGAACAAAAAGACAAGACAATCATTTCTCCAACAGAAGCTTTAACTTATAGAGACATACATGGTAGAACTAGTCTTAGGTTTATAAATTATGACCAAGTTGAAAGACAATCAGAAGATAATGAAGAAACAGAATCTGTTAGTGAACCTTTTATAGATAATGTCCATATAGAACTCTTAGGAGAAGACCTTGATAGAATCGTCTTTCCTAAAGAATTAGAAATGAATTTAAGTAAAGAAGAACTACTTAAATTAGAAGATGAAATGTACCTTAGTAAACAGATTAATGAAAATGAATATTTATATTATGACTTAGATCAGAATATTAGAGTAGGAACAATCCAAGAAGAATTTAGTGATAATTTCTCAGAAATAAGTCATGAAAAAGACCTTATGGATACACAAGCATATAAGACCATAGACGATACCCCTTTTGATAAGACTATAAAGCATGAACCTTTTGTATATGCACCAGGATTTCCTCCCAGAAGACCATATACTAAATATGATGAGACTCCAGAAGATTTAAAATATGTAGCTAAAGGTAGTGAAAGACCATTAGAAAATAGAATAGAATTTCAATCTACAAGTAAGGCTCAGATTTTAAATTTAACCGCACATGACCCCCAGATGTGGACTAATGTTATAGAAGTATGGAAGAATACTATCATATGACACTACATTAGAAATTTCCAAGAAATGGAAGCATTAGACATGTATAGGTATTTAGAAACATTTTTAGGAGAAAGTACTAAGGCAATGTGGGAAGCCTATAAACAAGACAAAAAAGAAGAATTTGAACAGTTAGTCAGCTTAGGAAGCAATCCGTATAATTTTGTTAATAAGATACAAGTACTTATTACAGGATCAGACCCAAATTCAGGACAGATGAGTGTACAAAGAAAAGCTATGAGAGACCTAGAACAACTTAGTTTATATAAATGGACTAAAGGTAAATATGTTAAGCAGTTTTTAAATGAATATCATTATTTAGTCTCAATCTCAGGTAATACTTTTAATCAAGAATTAGGACAGAAGTTATTTCATAAGTTACCAGGCCCATTAGGATTAGAAATTACAGAAAAATGGAATAATTTAGAATCGGTAAAAGAATTTCCAGAGAAGAAATGGAGTATAGGACATAGGATACAACATGTAATAAGATGTTTAGAAGAAAAATGTGTTACTTTACAAATACAGAAACAACTTAAGAAGACAGATTATAAATTTTGTAAAGATATTTTTACACCTCAGACTTATGGTGCTTCAAAGACCCCAAAGAAGAAATATAGAAGAGAGAAAAAAGGTAAAAGAAGACCTTTAAAAAAGAGATATTTTCTTAGGAGATCTAATAAGAAAAAACCTTACTTAAATGAGAATAAACATGTTAGAAAATTTAAACCAGATAGAACTTATAAAAATAAGCTTAGCTGTTTTGTTTGTAATAGTAACGAACATTTAGCAAGAACATGTCCCAAAAGACTAAATAGTTATGATAAGAAAAGTACTTTAATAGAATGTACTAATGAAGATTTAATTTGTTTAGATGAGTATATATCAGACAATGAGTCAATTTACAGTATAGTTTCTATAGAAGAAAATTTTGAACAAGAACAAAATTCAGACTATGAAATTTTAGAAGAATTTTCAAATTTCAAAATTAGTGAAGAATCAGAATCGGAAGAAGATTTAGATTTAGTACAGACAATAGATAGCTGTAACCATAATTGGCAGAAAAGAACTGGTACAGATAGTACAGCATGTTTTATTTGTAATTGGTACCCAGCTAGGAAACTTAGAGCTAAGTGTAAAGAATGCTATAAAGAAGCATGTATTAAATGTTTAGAAACAAGTAATTTAATTGACAAAGAAGAGATTAAGTCAGAAATTACATCAGAACAAATTGAGATTTCTGAAATTAGAATTCTTAGAAGAAGAATTGAAAATGTAGAAGATATGCAGAAATTATTAGTTCAAAGATTAGAAATTCTAGAATCTAATAATAAAGGTAAAGCAATTATGATAGAAGAAGAACAATTTTCAGAAAATCCAGAATTAGTTCAGATTGTATGTAATTCAGAAAAGCTGAAGAGTATTAAAGTTAAGTGTCAAATTAGAATAGACAATTATGTCATAAAATGTTTAGGATTAATAGACTCCGGATGTAGTAATTGTATAATTAATAAAAAACTAATTCCAGAAAAATATATAGTAAAGGCAAATAAACCAATAGAAGCTCAACAAATGGATGGAGAACATTATAAGTATACAGACCTTTTAAGACCCAATAGTAAAATTAGTTTTGAAACAAATTGTGGCCTTAGCATGGAATACACATTACCTAGAGACTCAACATGGGTAAGACCTTTAAATCTTAAAGATTCAGATTTTATTTTAGGATTAAGTTTTTTATTAAAAGACAATGGTAGTCTTACAATTACAAAAGATTTTATACATTTCCAGAAACACACGTTATTTAGTCCAACACAGACAATATACTTTCCATCAGAGTGCGCTGAGAAGCGTGGTGGGAGTACTAGTAATAGTAAAGAATGTCCCTGTAAAATAGAAAGAGAGTGTCAATTAATTGAAAACCAGAATTTAGAAGAAGAGGAATTAGAAAATGAAATTTATAAAATAGAAGACTTTGATTATAGTCCTATAGAATTTATAGACAATGAAAAAATTTATTATACCTTAGTAACAGAACAAGATATAGAAAATTTAATTTCCAAATTAGAAAAGATGGAAATTTTAGGAGAAAATGTATTAAAATACTGGGAAAAAGACAAAATTTTGTGTGAACTTAAGATCAAGAACCCAGAATACATAATTAGATGTAAAAACATTGAAGCAACAAATTTAGATTTAGAAGATTTTAAAATGCACGTTGAAGAACTTTTAAAATTAGGAGTAATCAGAAAATCTGATAGTCCCCATAGATCAGCCGCTTTTATAGTAAGAAAACATTCAGAAATAGTGAGAGGTAAAAGTAGAATGGTATTTAATTATAAAAGACTTAATGATAATACAGTTGAAGACGCATACAAATTACCAGACAAAACAGTTTTAATTAATAGAATTCAGAACTGTTAGATTTTTAGTAAGTTTGATTTAAAGTCAGGTTTTTGGCAGGTTAGAATGCATCCAAATAGCATAGAATGGACAGCCTTTACTTGTCCAGAAGGACATTTTGAATGGCTAGTCATGCCATTTGGCCTTAAGAATGCACCGAGTATTTTTCAAAGAAAAATGGATAGCATATTTAATAAGCATAGTAAATTTGTAGTCACTTATATAGATGACATTTTAGTCTTTAGTAAAAATAGAAGAGATCATAGAGGACACCTACAGATTATCTTTTCAGAATTCATAGCACACGGATTAATTATTAGTAAAAAGAAAATGGTGCTTTTTAAAGAGTTTATAGATTTTTTAGGAGTTAAAATAGGACAAGGGAAAATATCCCTTCAGCCTCACATAGCACAGAAAGCACTAGAATTTCCTGATAGATTAGAAGATTTGAAACAAATTCAGAAATTCTTAGGGTTAGTCAATTATGCTAGACCTTTTATTAAAGATTTAGGAAAAATTGCAGGACCACTTTATTCAAAGACATCTCCTACAGGACAAAGACATTTTAATATAGAAGATGTTAAATTAGTCCAAGAAATCAAAGAAAAAATTAGGAAGTTGCCAGAATTAGCAATGCCTTTAGACACAGATTTCTTGATTATTGAAACAGACGGTAGTATTTTAGGTTGGGGAGCAGTTTTGTTATGTAAACCCAACAAATATGCAGACAAATCTACAGAAAGAATATGTAGATATAATAGCGGAAACTATAAAGAAAAAGGTAATCTAAGTAGCATTGACGTAGAACTTTTAGCAGTAAATTATGCCTTAGATAGTTTTGAATTATTTATAGTTTCTAAAAAAGAAATTTTGATTAGAACTGATTGCGCAGCCATTGTTTCTTTTTGCAATAAACTTAAGCTAGACTCTAAGAAAAGTAGTAGAAGAAGATGGTTGAATTTCGTAGATAGAATTACAAACACGGGTATTAATATAGAATTTGAACATATTAAAGGAATTGATAATAAAGCAGCAGATATTCTTAGTAGAATGATTTCTGTTAAAGATTTTTGATCTAACTGTTTTATGTTCCTTTACAGATGTCCAGACCACCATTAAGACCAGGAATCCCGCCAGGGAATTCCTTTGCTTCTTCTGCTTTACTTCAGACTTCATCTAATCAGAACAGACTTTATTACCAAGACAAGATTAGATTTGGTAATCAAGAACTTTTATGCTTTCCTTCTAGTAATATTTCTTTTAAAATTCTGCCTCATATTTCTTTATCCAAAGAAGAAAAATGCATTTTAGACAATTTGTGGATATCTTATAATAAGAATCCAAAAGACCAAAAATATTTCCTTGCATGCATGAATGCATTGTCAGAATTTTTTAATCAGAATAAGAATAAGTTTAAATTTTATGTAGTTATCAAAGGAAAGACACCAGGAATCTTTCATACTTGGGTAGAAGTAGTTGAGAACATTAACAATTTTAAAGACCCTCTTTACAAAAGATTTACGAGTTTTCAAGAAGCTTTAGATTGTGCCAGACATCTCATTGGTTTGAACTTCTTTATTTCTCCATCTTTGAGAAATTTTCAAGATGCACCATTAGACTTTTCTCCTAGTAAAGACAAAAAGATTTTCTGCACTCATTGTGAGTGTATGCAAAGAAATTTTAAAATTTTGAATGAGTCAAATGAAGCATTAATTTTAGAAAGAATTTCTTTACAAAAGAAAATTGCTTCATTAGAAAAAGAAATCATGAACTTGAAAATGGTTTATCCGAAAGGCACTACTGAGCCAGTTAAGTCAGTAGCTAGTCCGGTTCAAACGGTAGCCGGTAAAGACTCTCCAAACCCGTTGATGGTTGTGGACTTACCAAAAGTCCAACAGACTCAGGGAACTGTTGATTTCCCTACAAATCCAGAAAAGACTCAAAACTGGGACACCCTTGGCCAGCCCAGTGGCAAAATTGAATTTTTAGTGGATTATTCTTCAAGCCCATCTCAAGATCCATCTAAAATTTCAGACTCCCAGAAAAGCCCAATCCAAGACTCAAATCCTCAAACTAGTAAAGGAAAAGAAATTTTACAGGATAGTCAAGACCCTGAGGATGACATCGTTTCCTTAGACAAAATTCTTTCTCAGATGCAAGAATGGCAGAAAAATGAGGACAAGAAATCATTAAAAAGAAAGCCTTTAAAAAAGAAGAAAAATAAAAAGAATTCAGAAAAGAATCTCGGAACAATTATAGAAGAAGCTCTAGAAAAGGTTTTATCAAAAAGAGAAAATAGCAAAGAAAAAGACATTCAATGTCAAGAACATGTTAATCCAGAACCAGAAAAATCAGAACCCTCTGAAGAAGGTGAAGATTTTAGAGGAGAAGATGAAAGATTAGGTTGCAACAATTCAGATTCGGGAATGTCATTTTCCCCTACAGCAGAACATAATTTGGACACGTAAGAAGATTTCGTGACAGATCTTTGTTCAGAACACTTGGCAGAGAATTGTGGTTCAGAAGATTTTTTCAGACAAGTTGATTCCGCAGACACTTCAAACAAACAAAAAAGACAAAAGAGTTCCTGTGCACTTTTTGAAATTCTGCAAAAAGACGATTTTGAAGAACTGTTCAACTTTTGAAATTTCCGTCAGAATTCAGTTTTTTCAGAAAAAGAAGATTTGATCCCAGACAGGACACTGTGCGCTTTTTGAAAAAATTACAATCAGACACCTTCAGAAGAAATTTTTTCAAAAGATGCGGTTTACCTTTTGAAAAAGAAGGACAGCTGGATCAAATTGCAGAAGAATTTTCATTTCAAGACTTGGCCAGAAGTTTCTCGGTGAAACGCGTGCCAATTGCAAACAGGAGATTAGACAGAAAGCAAGACCCGTGGAAAGAAATTTACTTTCAGACTGTAGTTTTGCTCCCTAGAATTTCTCTATATAAGGAGAAATATTTCATTTGTAGTAGGCATGGTTCACACGATTCACAACATACACAATACACACACTACTTTGAAAAACCTCTCCTTATAGTCAGAAAAATTCTCAATCCAAAAGAATAGGAAGCTTGTAACCAGGTATAATTTCTTTTGAAGTTTGTAATTTAGTTTTTCATTAATTTTCGGGATTTTCCGAAAGGGAAATCCTTAGTAGTATTTTCTTTAATGTATTAAACAGATCTCCAAAAAATATGTTATTTTCAGTATATTTTTATGAAGTTTTAAATTTCAGTTGAAATGTGTTGTTAATATTTGTTATATCATCATTTCATCCTATGCATGTTATAAAAGCATAACTTGATTTTTAGAAGCCATACTGTTTCTAAATTAATCCTGAGTGACCCAAATGAGTAAGGATTGTAGGCCGGAGGGAGCCTTAGATGTCCTTTAGATGTTGGGGAAAGGGAACCAATTAATTTAGGAATTTATTAAGGGAGTGTCATTAGTAACCTTAATAAAAGGAATCAGGTTCAAGTTAACATGTCTTAGGTGGTGATATTTGTGTTTTAATTTTCGTAAAAAAAAAAAAAAAAAAAAAAAAAAAAAAAAAAAAAAAAAAAAAAAAAGAGGAGATTTGTTAAGACAATTAGAGAAATTACGAAAAGGGAAGTACCGAGTAGGATAAAGTACAACTTTGAAAAACAAAAAATTTTTATGAGCAAATCAAATATAGATACAAACAAAGCATCTAGTTCAGGTAGTAAAGAAATTAAATTATCTTTAGACCTTTTAGAAAATTTTAATTTCCTGTTATTAGAAAATAGTAGAGAATTAGAAAGAGTAAAAAACCTTAGGACAAAAATATAAGATTTTAGATAAAGTTATTAAAGAATTTTCAGAATTAGATTCATCTTTATTAGAACAAGATATTATTATACAGAATAAAGATTTAAATTTATTAGAACAAAGAATAGAAGAATTACAAGAGATAGTAATTTACGAAAGAATAGACCCAGACAGCCAATTTTTAGATTATTATTTAAAAATTAAAGAAATAATAGAAAACTTAGACTTCCGTCTTTTGTGGATCTAGTTAGCTAGAGTTGCAAAATTAGTCTAGTACAGATTGTTGGACTCACAGTAAGAGTCATCAATAAAGAGATAAATAAAAAGACCCACGAGGCCCTAGAAAGCCGAGTGGTTGGGAACGCTACTAGTATAATCTCAGACACTCAAATAGTAGTACTATTTGTATCATTTTTCTTACTAGTTGTTACAAAACTATTTTAGATTTTAGCTTCATAAACAGACAAATTAAAACCCAGAACACAATTTTATTCAACTTGTATTTATATCATCTTCCAAATAAGATTCTTCTACAACTGCCTAAACAAACCATACTTTTTCTATCACCTTTTGTAGGCTTTTTACACGAACATATCTACTCAATTTTAAGCTTTACTGGGTTGTACTTGGCTTGGTTTTTTCTCCTTGTCATTACTTGCATCTTTTTGAAAGGACAAGTGATTCTTCACGTAGATTAGTAGTGGTGAATCTTGCTAGTTAACAAAAGTTTCATAAAAAGGCCTCGATTTGAGTGAAAACTTGCTGAGGTAGACGATCATTGACTCTAAAAAAGACGGAAAATGATACAATATACATAATCTATTAACACCTTTAAACAAGAACAATTGTGATCAAATCTTAAAAGACGTACAAATGAAATTCTAACATTGACTAGACAATAGAATGGTCTTGAGTTTGTATGGAGATTGGACTACTATTAGATTTATATTTTAAGATTAATTTTCAAGTCCGAGAGAATGGTGTAAAAGAAGAAGTTTGTTCCTTCGATCAGTGTACATTATGTGGTCTGAGAAGTATTTTGTAAATGTCTTTTTACGGAGATTTAAGGGAATATATTATTTATTATAGTAATGAATAAATTTTAATTTTCAAAAACAATGTATGATTATATAATTACAATATTTCATGTGGAAAATGTGTTCTATGAGAAAGACAAATTCATATAAGGATGAACTTGATTAAAAGTTAAAAATAATTCAATGGTCAATAATACACTGAAAGATTATGAAAAGATGCACATGTGTACTTTTGCCTCAAATTCATGCAAAAGCTTTTGCCAGAAATGGCTTACTGATGTCTGAATCCTAACAATGCAAGTCATATGGCACTCTATCTTCTCTTGATTCTTTCAGTAATTGCTATCAGCTTTTTACATCATTTGCTGCAACCTTTCTTTTACAAGATGATTTTTATCGATCTTTGACCCAATATTAAAGTGAATCCCACAATCTGTTTTAAGTGAAAAAATAGTCGAACAACGCTCTACTATGTTAGTAGATATTCGTAGTACATTTGGATGTTCAAAAAAAAATTTCAAATGAATGAGAAATTAAAGTTAAAAGTAGAATTTTAGAATTGGACAAAATGAGTTCGAAACCTAAAGAAACAAAGTTTAAACTTTGTCCCACATTAAAAAAATAATGTATTTATGACGTATTTAAATATTCTTACTTTGAGACTTGAGTTTGGACTCCAATAAATATCACTAGTATTCGAAAGGGGAGGACCAAATCCCACACCCGCCACCTACCCGTAGGCCAGGCCGGACATGGGTCTGGGCTGGGGTCATAAATGATTGACATGAGTCGAGGCAATGTATTCTTTTTGGTGTTATTTAGTGTTCGTTCGATGTAGATTTTTTTTCAAAAAATGGGTTTTTTTGTTCATCTTTTTTTTATACTTTTTTATTGTATAAAAAGTTTGAAAAGTCAAAAATGAGGCAAAAAATGAGTTTTTTGGGGGAAAAAATGAAAATCGAAGATGCCTTAGTTAGTTAGTTAGTTTGAAATCTTCCAGGTTGTGACACATATTGGTGAAATAAAACAAATAATTTATTTTATTTGTTATTTAATTAATTTCAAATATTTCAGATTGTGTCATGTGTTTTTTTTAAGAACATGACTAACAAATGTTCAAATCAAACTTGTATAGAAAACCTGTCCAGGAAAGATACGTCTTTTTAGACATGATATTTCCTTTTAGCTGTATTTTTTCGAACACAACTTTTGACTTATTATAATTATACCCTGCTTTCTTGTAGAATTTACACTTCATCTTTTTCGTCTTTCATATTCTTCCATACACTTTATAACATTCTGCATTTAGTCCCTATATTTATAAAAGAGTATAAAACAAGTTTCAGTTTGTTGTTTCTTATTATTTAAAGTACTACTATTACAAAAAGAGATCATTTTATCTTAAGAGATGATTGCAATTCGATCGTAGGCAATTGTTCGAAGCAAATTCATCTTAAAACAAAACGTCAAACTCTTACTTCGTTCTAATTTCATTTAAATTTAAATTTTCAAGTAAGTCATTTTATCATTTTTAGTTTCACTTACCAATAATATATGCCCTCTTCTTCATGCAACCCAAAAAAAATTGTGCTATACATCCTATAATGATTTCAACTTCTTATGCGCAATTTCAGAGTTTGAGGCAAGATGTTTGTTTGCTATAGATCTTTTGAGGGATTTCTTTTCCTTTTTTTATATTGAGAGGGAAACTAGGAATTACTTTATATTTTGGGTAAATTATACTTAAAATCATAAAATCTACTTTTAAAAAAAAAAAAAAGTATTACTTTATATTTTGGGTAAATTATACTTAAAATCAACATTCTTTCAGCTTTGTAATAATATCATCTACATTCAATTTTATTCACAGTTATCGTCTTCATCATTTCATTAATTTACACAGATAGTCCCCCAAATGACCATTTTTTACGATTTTGCATCTAGTTTAAATAAATTAAAATAGCAAAAAATAGAAAACATAATAAAAAAATTGCAGTTGGGGTCTCTAACTTTTTCAAAAGTACAAATAAATCTTAAACCTTTTATTTTTTTTTTTTTATAGATTTCACTTAAAATAATAAAAAAATATGTCATCAAGTCTCAAACCTTCTAATCTAACACCTACGTCCCTCAGTATAAATGCACTGAAATGATCTCTAGAGTCTACATGAATTTCTTCTAAAAGTTCGTTAGTTAACAAATAGTCAAATTCGTGACCTAAATTTGATCAATTTAACAATAGAAAAATAAGACAAAAGTGCATTGACGGAATCATATTTAATGTAGACATGGTCTGTTAGCAAATTGTATAATTTCCATGGCCTTTCCTCTCATTTATTCAATAATTTCCAGATATGGTTTCATGCGAAATCGAGGGGACCTAAACTTCGACGAGTTTGTGTCCAAAATCAGGATGAGAAATCTGCTCCAGTTTAGTTACATGTGGGGTGGGGTGGGGTGGGGTGGGGTGGGGTGGGGGAAGAAGATACTATTTTTTTCTTTTTATTTTTTTAAAATAATAGAATGTAAAAATACTATTTTGCATTTTTGAAAAAGTTAGGAACCCTAATCGTAATTTTTTCAAGATATATATTTTTTATGTTATTTTAATATATTTAATCTAAGAGTAAAATCGTCAAAAAGGACAATATGAGGACTATCTGTGTAAATTAATAAAAGAATAATGACGCTGCAAATAAAATTAAATGAAAATAATATTGTTATAAAATTAAAAGAATGAGGACTAAATTTATTTTTTGTAAAAAGTAAATTTTAACAAATGTTCTAAAAAGTTCGCATAAACTTCGTCTAAGTTCCGCCTAAGCGTGAAGCTTGACCTCTACGCTTAGCCACACATTACGCATCGTTTTCGCTTTGCTCTTGTCTCGCTCTCGTCTAGGTTTCGCATAAGCTCGAAAAACTTGAAATTCAACATCAACGCCTAACCACGCTTTACGCATTTTAGAATATTACATTTAACTACATGTTATAAAACTCTTTTGAACAAGTACAAATTGAGTACCGGGTCAATTCCAATACATTGACAGTGACAAATCCGACTCAAGTCATAATTCATAAATATAAATATTTGCTGATTAATTGGTAATCAAAATTGACCTGTTCCCAGGCTAATGCAGACCAAGTACCAAACACAAGACTTCATGTCAGAATAATTATAATCCCAGGGAGACAAAAACAAGGAAAAAGTGGTGTAATACAGTCAAACATGTTTGGGATTATAGGCCTATGCCCCTCCCTAGTGGCTCGAACTTGAGCAATTTTTTTTTTTAGTTAATATGAATTATAGAAAAATAAAGTACATAATTCACAGTGAAAAAATTAAATAAATTAATATACATTTGAATTATTATTATCACTTTTATTTTGAACACGTGATCCCACATGAATAGTGGGCACCATAATCAGTGTTTACTATAGGTACTATATCACCCCTCATATCAATTATACTAAAAATTTCTTGCAACATTAATTACAACATTAATTATACGCATGATTTTTTAGCTAAAGATTGTACATCAATAAGGATTATTAATACAATAGAAAATTATCGACAACCTTAATGGTTTTGTTCAAAAGACTAATTTTGTTCAAAAGACTAATTAAATCAGAGATAAACTGGTTTCTTTAAGGTGTATGCTAAATGATTTTTCCTCTCAAAAAATTCATACAGATAATGAAATTATTTGCACAATATTAGACGTTAGAATTTTCAAATTTAATGAAAAATAAAGCCATTTAGAAAATGAATTTTGTGTTTAATATTTCTGTTTTTGACAAGTAAATAAAACACTTGTCAATTCACGTAGTTGGATACTTGGTGTGTTTGATATACGTTTTAATTTGGTCATTGAAATTGATAGTTGGACGTGTGGAACGATTGTTTTGTTTAATTGTTTCTATGCCAAAACTAAAAAATATACTCGATGTTAAGGGTGTATTTACAATTTGTATATTATACTTCATAAATTTACATTTTACATATTTTACTTTATTTATTGGTAATCAAAAACATATTTTGCAGGGAAAAATAGAAATATATAAAAATTTAATATTATAAATAGCTAAACAGACTAAAATACCCCGAATTGAAAATAAGAAATCACACTCTATATGTTAAGTAACACTTTACGTACTATTTTATTATTCTTTAAACATTTAATTTCTATTACTCTTTCATCTAAGAATTAATTTTCTGTCATGACTACACTATTAACAAGACATTTTTTAAATTTTCTTTTTTTACACAAAATTTTCCATTTTTATCATATCAATATTTGTATTTGTTTTCTCTTCTTAAAGCTTTCTCGTAAAAATAAAAACAAAAAATAGAAATAGAAAAGAACATAAAAAACAAGAAACCAAAAAAAATGATGTATGAATTCTTGAAAATTTGTTGAATTGAAAAATGGTATAATGCTTTAACCTCAACTTAAAATAAATAATAAATTCATTTTAAGCTGAAAAATAATATATTATTTTACTTGATTTTCTTTAATTTTTATTCATTAAACATAAATTCTTTATTACGTGATAACAACCAATAATTTTCATTCGTCCATTTAATAATGTCGGAAAAAAGTTCAAATGAAGGTTTGGCTATATTTTCCAAAATATTTTTAGTTTATTCAAATTTATTTTCAAATTATTTCAAGTTGTAATTTAAGAAAATGAGCACCATAAATCTTGTAAACCTCACTAAAAACTAAAAAGTCCATCTTCTAAAGACATACATTTAATAAAGGGTTACACTCGTTGTCCCCTATTCTTTCATCTTTATAACAATATCATCATCATTTAATTTTGTTTGTTGAGTTTTATAACCCAAATATACAAGTATAAAACCTACTATTACAACGTAATAGTATAATGAAAGAATCACTAAGATCAGAACATCTCTATACTTCAACCAACATATGAAGTTGTTAGAGCTCAGTTTTTAACCAACCACCCAAATCATAGCACTTGCCGTCCAAAGAATAGGCACCGGTTTCCCCAGATCATTAGAATCTCCTCTCACACTCTAACCCAATGTCAATCAAACCTACATTACGTCTAACTCCCATGTTAGAGTTACTGTTAACTATCAACAGTGTAATTCATACCTTGTTCAAACCAGATTTACTGTTCACTCTCCTTACCGTCTGTTAAGCCAACAACTCCACTCTTAACTCTGGTGGAAAACCCAAAAAGAAGGAGTAGAAACTAGAGATGAACCCAGAAAGCTGAAGAAGAAGAGAACGTTTTAGAGAGAGAAATCAAGAGACTCAACAAAACCAAAACTAAACGTTTGAGATTCCCAAGGCAGTGAAGTGGGGTGTATCAATACAAGACTCAATTACATCCATTGGATCATAACCAATGGTTTCCATTGATCAAGAGAAAGCACAATCCTCTTCACAGGTTTTGGACTAATCACAAGCAGTCACGCCACTTCTTTTAAACAGAAAGCAAATGCGCATTTGTAACCCTTCAGAAAACGGGTTTATGAAACACAACACCAACATTATTAGTAGATATCGTCCCCAACCTTTCATTAATTCGAGCAAATAATCCATTTGAACAATTTTGCCCCTGAATTAAATAAATTAAAGAGAATATAAAATGAAAAAAATTACAATTGAGGTCATTAACCTTTTTAAAAGTGTAAATAAATTTAAAAAAATTATTTTTAAAAATTAAAAACAAAAAACAAAAAACAAAAAAAAGGTCATCTTCTCCAACTGCCCACCCCAAACCCCCAACATGAACAATCGGATCGGGACGGGACGGGACGGGACGGGACGGGGTTTGAGAGGTGGGGGCAGTTTGGGGAAGATAAATCCTTTTTGGTTTTTGGTTTTTTATTTTTTATTCTTTTTAATTATTTCAAATAATAGAATGTGAAGAAATTATTTTGTCCTTATATAAAAATTGGTCAAATTTAGGTCACGGTCTTGATTTTAGTCAATTAACGGACCTCCGGACGAAATATGTCTAGTCTCCAAAGTCTTTTCGGTGAACATAATTAGAATATTTAAGACTTGATGTTTATTATTTTAAATGAAGAACAATAAAATATAAAAATATTCAGAATTTATTTACACTTTTAAAAAAGTTGGGGACCTCAATTATGATTTTTTCATTATAATTTCCTTTTTTATATATTTTGGTTTATTTAAGTTAGGGGACAAAATCGTCAAAAGGGACTATCTATGGACCATATGTGCGAATTACTGAAAAATTGGTGATTATAGATACAAATAAAACTGAATCGTTGTGAAATTGATACAAACCTAATTTACCCTAAAATTTAATTAATAGAAGTTTGTGGTGTTTTATCACCGGATCTATGCGCAACCAGGATGATTTCTTCTTCCTGGTTTTCGACCCAAACCCCGACGAGTTTGGATCGCAAATCAGAAGAAAGAAATCTCTTTGATTTAGCGATAACCAGTTTGTCATCCCCCTCAGTGTCTGACCCAAACTCGCTGAGTTTGGGCCTTAAACCGTAGGGAAGAAACCCCCGGTTGCGCATAGATTCGGTAGGTTATGGGTGGGGCATGGGTGGGGTTGGAGAAGAATATAACTCTTTTTCATTTTGTTTTGTTTTTGTTTTTGTTTCTTTTTTTAGTTATTTTAGATAATAGAACATGAATAGACTATTTTTTCTTGTTAAATTGGTCAAAATTAAATCACGAGTTTGATTTTTTCTTAACTAACGGACCTTTGGAACGAATTCTATCCAGACTTCAGAAGTTCTTTCAGTCCACATATACTGAGGGATGTAGGTGCCATGATTAGAAAGTTTCGGACTTGATGACACATTTTTTATTATTTTAAGTGAAAATTGTAAAAATTAAAAAGTCCAGGATTTGTTTGCACTTTTGAAAAGATTAGGGACCTAATTGTAATTTTTTCATTATATTTTCCTTTTTTGCTATTTTAATTTATTAAAATTGAGGGCAAAATCATAAAAAATGATCATATGGAGACCATATGTGCGAATACTAAAATGTTAGGGATGATATGTGCGAATAAATTTAAATAGAGATGAAATTCCTACAAACGTGAAATGATAATGACTGTAAATGCAATTTATCTTAAATCTTGTAGAATAATAAAATATTTAAACAAATAGTATGCAAAGTATTAGATAATTTAATATATAGGATTTGATTTATTATTTCCAATTAAGAGTATTTTGGTTGATAAACTATTTATAATAGCACATTTGTAACTTTTTAACTGAAATGTGCTTTTTATTACCATAAAGTAAAACGTGTTGTAAAATGTAAATCAACAAAAAATGATATACAAAATGTAAATACATCCTAAATACAGGGTGTATTTTGTAATTTTTCAAATTGAATATTATGATAAATAAAATTTAAATTTTTTAATAATACTAGCAAGTAGAGTATAGTGACGAACTATCTAAGTTCATGTGTTGGTGGTGCTGAAATTATTTTTTTAAATACTTATAAGTTGTAGGTCATATGAAATGTGTGGATAATAAGTGAGTAACAAGTTGTGTGTCCTACAAAATGTGTTGATAAAAAATATGTTTAACTAATTTAACAAATTTAAAGAATAATTTAAACATCAACATAGACTAATACAACAAATTAAGGGCATGATTTAATCTCAATAGGTTTTGGACTTTATTAGCTACATGTCGTATAATTTGCTAAATTAGGGAAAGAATTGTGAAAAAACTAATGAACTTTTGCTATCATACTTATATTAAAAGTGTGAATGTTTGTGTTGCTATTTAAAATGGTCAATCAAAATGACATTGTTTTGGCCTATTTTGAACAGTATCCCAGCGTTCACACTTACAACCCATGCATTCAAAGACCAAAATTGAAGATGAAAACCCTTGTTCCTGCTCAGCCACATCACCGACCGCATAAGCCCACAAATGCCACCACTGCAGCTGCTTAAACCCACCGACTGTGTCC
Organism: Forsythia viridissima; assembly: GCA_030279155.1. Taxonomy (NCBI): domain Eukaryota; kingdom Viridiplantae; phylum Streptophyta; class Magnoliopsida; order Lamiales; family Oleaceae; genus Forsythia; species Forsythia viridissima. The sequence continues at coordinate 37,861,881 of CM059038.1, read as the reverse complement.
CCTAAAACTGCCATAGCAACCGCCACGGTGCCACCGACTCTGAAAACCCTTTTTCATGATTTCTCTCTTCTATTGTCTATATTTTGCATCATTGGATCTTGAATTAAGAAATAGATTGGCAATCAAAGAAAGAAATAAACTTAATTATTTTTCGTATATGTATTTACTTTACTTATTTGTTTATTCTTTGATTTAGATGGTGATTTTTTTACATTCTCATTCAATCGGATTGTGCTAATGATAGTGTTTAACAGTTAGATTATAGTAATAATTTCTTTGATTTCATTCATAATTACTCTTCTAATTAGATTGTTTGATTTTTTGAATTATTATTTGTTTCATTCCAATTTCCATATTGTTATATATTAGGATTGCCATATTAACTCTTTTACATGAAATTTCTATTTCTTTTTATATGAGTGTCACATAATTATCAAAACTCCATAATTACAAATTATGCAGAACCTTATGTTGGCTCAACCAAAGATGATTATGCAAGTTGAAATGGAACTGGGATTCTAATACATACGAGATTGATGAAGTACTGATAGAGTTTGCATCACAAAAACGTGTTTATGAAGTTGTAGCAAAGCCTGTAGTTGAGATAGATAAAAGTTTATTCGAATACTTATTATCAATATTTGACTTAATATGAAAATGAAAACTAATGGGACATGGGAAAATGGAAAAAAAAAAAAAAAAAGTTGAGTTTATCTTTTCCTGGCTATAATTGTACAATTTTAACTATTCTACAAGTTTTGCATTATTTTTTGTATGTTTTGATATTTTAATTCATTTTCTTTGTTTTTCTATTTTATATGCATTACGATTTTGCTTTGATGTTAGATTTCAAGCATAAACAAGTAAATAATACGAAAAGTAAAAATACCAGATATTTTGTGTTCCTAAGAACCCGGGTTCACCCAACCGTTGGCTACTTTCCGTTGAAACTCCACAACGTGGATTATGGCTTCATGCATTAATAAGAATGTTCAATACATCTCAGAGATTACAAGAATCAACAATGAAATCACCAGCTAACTCCTAACCCTTTATAGAATGAGCATCAATCAAAGATTGACCTCTGAAACTATTACTACTGGGTTCACTCTCACAAAGAGAGTAATATCACCATTTTCATGGTAAGATTTTACCAAGGAACCAAAAACTAGAGAATAGGAGGAGAAGTGATAGATTTCGTCTGTAACTAGAGAGAGAGTAGAAGAATTTAGAAGAAGGAGTTTTTCTGAATGCCAAGGGATGAAGGTATGTGTACATTTTATACTTCAGATGAACAACTTATTTCAAAACCACAAAATGGATAGCTAAGATGGAGTGTAAGCTTCTGATAAGGAAAGTGCCTTTTACTTATGCGCCTTACAAAGGAAACAACAACTTCATTCAATGCATAAAATAATTATAGATCACACATTAACAATCTCCACTTTGATCAAGGGCGGAGACAGGGCTGGGCCTTACTGGGCCCAGGCCTAGCCCTGTCCTGTACTACAAACATGATTGTTTAAAAAAAAAAAAAAATTTTACCTAGGCCCAATGATTTGAAACCAACAGCCTAGCCAATGACATTCTAAGAGGCTTTTGTAGAGATTTGGGAGGAACTCTTTAGTAGATTTACAAACTACTCTAGATTGAAAATTTTATAAAAGGTCAATTTTCATTCAAATTGGAAGTATCAACCCCTATGGTAAGTTTTAGTAAGACAAACATAAAGCACCTTCCAATTATTAATGAATATTTTATAAGAAAGTGTATCGTAGTATTTCCTCTTTAATACCTATTTTAATTTGGCTGGCCCATGAGAGGAATATATATGTACTAGTGCCCTATAAATCTTTAGTTTGTTATGTATATTTTCGTTTTTTTTTTTTTGTGAATACGTCAATTCGTAGCAAAATGGGTGGCGAGTTTTTAAACATTATTACTTATTTCAAAATATTAGATTTTCATTAACATGGGCTCAAAAAAATTTCGGGGGCGTTGCCCCCGAACTCCCGTAAAGGAAGATTCACTCTCCTCTGGCCCACCACTTTCTCATATCCTGGCTCCGTCCCTGGCCTTGATCATATTGTTACCATCCTTGACATTTCTTGTCTGATTCTTGTTAATGCACTCTTAGCCTTAATTCACTTGAATTTAATTGCTACTTGTACCTGCACAAAAATAAAAAATAAAAAAAAGATTAGTAAAAAAATTTACAGAAAACAAAACATAGAATTAAGATTTACTAACATGTATCTAAGTTCAAAAGACTTAAACAACTTTTAAACTTACTCAAAGGTAAAAAAAATTTGGCCCATGTCTGTTGGATTAAATTGAGAGGGATCTTTTTCAATTTTACTATTCTTGGGACACAATGTCCCTCATGAAATGAAGTTTAAATCAATGTGTTTTGTCCTTTCATGAAACACAGGATTTTTACATAAATGAATGACAGATTAACTATCAGTATAAATGATATGAGACTTACATTCATAACCCAATTCTTTCAGGATTCTTTTCAACTATAAAGCTTCCTTAACAACTTCAATTATGGCCACATACTCAGATTCAATAGTTGAAAGAGCAAGATTTTCTTGTACAAACCATAGAATACATTACAAAGCCAATTGCATTACTATAAGGAACATTTTCTATTTCAACAAGTTCTTCTTTTGACTTAGGACAATCATCTTTGCTAATTATAAAATGGTTTCTAAGAGGGATACTTACTACTTTTGCTTCAATCATAGCAAATCTGTCAAGGATTTTATGTATATAAAGTATCTAAGTTAGTTTAAGTTCAAGGATGTTTTTATTTCTAATAATTTCCATTCCCAAAATCCTCTTTACATTTCCTAAATTCTTCATGTCAAACTCAGAAAACAAACCAGAGTTTAACTTCTTAATTTGATTTATGCATGAACTAATCAAAATCATACCATCAACATATAAGAGCGGGTACACATTGATATTCTTTTCAGGTTCACATTTAAAATATAAACAATTGTCATATTCACTTCTTTTGAAACTTAAAGAGAAAACAAAAATATCAAACATTTTATACCATTGTCGTGGGATTTGTTTCAGACCATATAAAGATTTCTTTAGCAAACAAACACATGTAGATTTTGATTCATCTTTAAAATCCAAGCCACTATGCAAAAGGCTATTTTTACATCAAGCTGTTCAAGTTCCCAGTTAAAGTGAGCAACTAAACAAAGCACCAATCTTATAGTTGTATATTTAACCACAGGAGAAAAGATTTCATTGTAGTCAACACCTTCTTTTTGTGTAAAGCCTTTAGCCACTAATATGAATTTAAATCTAATAGGGTCATAATCAAAAACCCCTTCATTAACTTTATAATCCATTTTTAATCAACAATAGACTTATTTTTGGAACTAACTCCCAAGTTTTGTTTTCTATAAGGGATTTCATTTCTTCAATCATATATCTTTTCTCAATTGAGTGACTTTTTCTCATTGCTTCTTCATAAGTTTTTGGTTTTTTTTTCACAAAGATCTTGATAACTCAAGAAAGCAAAAGAAACAATATGTTCAAAACCTAATCTTTTAGGTTCTCTTATATTTCTTCTCACTCTATCCCTAGCAAGCTAGTAATTCTTAAGATTACCATTATCTGGGACTAGGGTCTCCTAATCAACAATAAGATCAGACAAAGTTTCATTATGCTCTTTAAGATCTATTTGAGTCTGATGATTTTCAAACTCCACCTCAATTTCAGAACGAGGATCATGTTTATTTAAATCTTCATCAGCAATGGTTAAGAAAAATTCCTTTTTCTTTTCATTTATCTTCTCTACAAATTTAGAATCTAAGCAATGCATTTCACTTTCATTAAATGTAACATCTCTACTGATTATAACTTTTACCCCACCTTGACCCATAGCCCACAATCTACACTCTTTTGCACCTTGAGAATAAGCTAAGAAAACACATTTTTAAGCAATAGGCTCAAGTTTACCTTCATTTTAGTAAGAATAAGCAGTGCATCCAAAAGTTCTTAAAGAAGAATAATCAGCAGGTACATCGTTCCAAATTTCAAAAGAGGTTTTATCATTTAGAGCAGCAGAAGGAGTCATATTCACAATATAGCATGTAGTCATCACAACTTCCCTCCAAAAATTTTAGGTAATTCAGAGCTTACCATCATGCATATCATTTTATCTAAAATAGTTATATTCATTCTTTCTGCCACTCTATTTTGTTGGGGTGTATATGGAAAAGTTTTGTGTTTTAGAATTCCATGCAAATTGCAAAAGTTATCAAAATCAGAATTACAGAATTATAAACCATTATCAGTTCTTAAAGTTTTCATTTTCTCTCTACTCTTTTTTTCAATCAAAGTTTTCCATTGTTTAAACTTTTCAAAAGTGTCTGATTTATTTTTAAATAACAAAATCTACACTTTTCTTGAATAATCATCAATGATGAAAAGAAAATAAACAATGCCCCCATAGTGGAAATGGAAGAAGGTTTCCATAATAAATTACGCTAATCCATTGAAATATGGTATGCTACAAGTGAATATTTGTGACAAGAAATAAATCCTAATTTTAGGATGACTGACCCCTATCTATCTTTGTTTTTTGTTTCATATATATACTTTCGGATATAAAGTGGACGGTATCGTATATGAAGAAAGATTGTTGACGTTAGTAGACTAATATATTCGTTGGTAGGGCATTTCTTTCTGTGACCGCCTTTCTTACCAAAAAGTTGCCACCACGCCGTAGAATGAGAGCTCGTGTGGAACCTTTTATTTCTAGCATAACAGCAGTAGAACGTAACAAAATATTACGTCTGCCTAACATAGGGGCTGGAGGTACGGTAAACTCAGTGAATATTATCAAGAATTTTCTTAGACTTATGAGTTCCAGTTTTAAAATGCAACTTATGATGTTTTCCTAAAATACAAGTTTCACATAAATGCAAGTCGGAAACTTTATTTTTGCAAAAAACACCATTTTGTTTTAGGATGAAAAGACCTTTATTGCTAATATGAGCAAGCTTTTTATGCCGTTTCAAAGTGTCACTTTTGTCATTTTTTATAGAGAGTGCATGGTAATTATTAGTTAAGGCAGTAGCAGTGACAACAAAAATTCCATTTTGTTTAATTTCTTTAAACATAACAAGAGAACCTTTTGCCACTTTTAGCACATCCTTATCAATTTTAACAGAAAACTCAATATCATCAAGTATACCCAATGAAATCAAATTTCTTTTCATATTAGGCACATATCTTAGATTTTCAAAATTACACACACGGCCATTTTCAAATTATAAAGAAACATTGCCCATTCCTGAAATATTGCTAGTAATATTATTTTTCATTGTTACCAAACCAATGTCATTTTTAATCAAATTTGAAAATCATTCTTTTTTCGAAATCATATGAAAAGAACAACATGAGTCTAAGACCCATTCTCTTTCAAAAATAGATTTAATAGTCAAATTTGATTCAGAAATTTGATTTATGAATAGACTTCAGCAGTATCATAATTGGAAGAAGAAGCAATATTTGTCTCTTCTTTATTCTGATCCTTTTGCTTATTTTTATTTTTATAGCAATTTTTTTATAAAAACGTCCCATTTTTACGCATCCATAACACTTCTTTCTTTTAGTTCTAGACTTTAAACTACTTTTTCTTTTATACTTCTTTTTATTTCCAATTCGATGATTGTCATATTGCCTATTTTATCTAGTGGGTGATCTAACTCTCACATTTAACCTCTCTCCTTTAACAAAATCCACTTTTAGTTGTTGAATATCCAAATTTTTGGTTCTCAAAGAATTAACTACAATTTCAGTATTTAAAGAATCTCTGTCATATTCAATGGCCTTTCTTACATTTTTGAAAGTTTCAAGTAAAGCATTTAATAAAATGATGGTTTGATGCTCATCGGAGAATTTTTTACACAACTTGCCAAATTTTGACTTAATTTTGACAAATTATCAAGATTTGTTTCAAGGTTCGATCCATTGTAACCAAAAAACTTATTTAAAATATATATTTTATTTGGAAAGAACCTTGTATGGAACAAAGATTCAAATTTATCCCAAATGAGAAGGATAGTATTACAATTACTCATTTTCCTCATTACATTATCAGCCAATATGGCAATTAGACTCTTTCATTTGAACACTAGTCATATCATCAGGAAAATATCCATCAATAGCTTTAGACAATTTTGAGACAATTTTGTTGAATTAAATGAGCTTTTATTTTCTATTGTCATATTGAAAAATCATCTTTACCATCAAACATCTCAAGGTCAAACTTATTGGTTCTCATTTTATATATAAAAAAAAGGAAAAAGGATTTTTCACACACAAATGAAAAGTCAATCAGGTAACAAAAACAACATAGAGTCAATTTCTAAAGATATAGAAACACTTTCACAGAATACTTGTTCAGAAAACCACTTTTATGCACTATACAAGATAAACCACATGAAAGATCTGGGGTCTCAGTTTATACACTATTCAGAGATCTCCAGGATTGTGTGAGACTTTTGTTTTCAGGTCAATGGGATGACTCCAAATAGGAGGCTTAAGGTGGTGAATATTCTTAGTATGAAAAAAAAAGAAAATCAAAACAAGAAGCCACTTAATGGTATGTTTTCTTAGACACAAAGTACAACGAAAACATGCAACTCATAAAATCAATTTGAAACCATACTTAAAACGTAAAGATCTAAACAAGAAAGGGACAAATAGTCAGATTTATGCATAGATCTGTACTAAAATACAAAACTAAGAACAGAACATGGTGTGTATTTAAAATAGTGAGAGATTTTCACCGAACGAACACCCAGTGTTTGTTAGATGCGACTCCAGCAAGATTTATGGTTTCAAGATTTATAGATATAAACCCAGGGTTTGCAATTTTTACCCTATGAACTTTTGAGCTTCTTTTCTTTAGGGATTTTTGAGATCGCCTCAAGAACAACAACCAGAGGTCTTTCGAAGTTTCAAAATTCACATCCAGAACCGGATCTCAAACATCAGAGACTTCAAGAACCTAAAACTCCGATACCATTGTTATGATTTTGTTTTGATGTTCGATTTCAAGCATAAACAAGTAAGTAATACGAAAAGTAAAAACACCAGATATTTTTTTTTCCTAAGGATCCGGGTTCACCCAACCATTGGCTACTTCTCGTTGAAGCTCCACAACATGGATTACAGCTTCATGCATTAATAAAAATGTTCAAGACATCTCATAGATGATAAGAATCAACCATGAAATCACCAGCTAACTCCTAACCCTTTACAGAATGAGCGTCAATCAAAGATTGACTTCTGAAACTATCACTACTGGGGATCACTCTGACAAATGGAGTATTATCACCATTTTCATGGTAAGATTTCACTAACGAACCAAAAACTAGAGAAGAGAATGAGAAGTGACAAATTTCGTCTGTATCGAGAGATATAGTAGAAGAGTCTAGAAGAAGAAGTTTTTGAGAATGCCAATGGACAAAGGTAAGTGTATCTTTTATACTCCAAATAAATGGCTCTAATCAAAACCACAAAATGGATGGCTAAGATAAAGTGTAAGCTTCTGATAAAGAAATCGCCTTCTACTTATGCGCCTTATAAAGGAAATAGCAACTTCAGCTAATGCATAAAACAATTACAAATCACACATTAACAATATGAAATACATTCTTACACTTCCTAAAAATCAAGTTCCCAAATTTCTACCCCCTAGTTTTGTTCTGTCTTGCAGGCATCAATATTTTATTAAAAATCCGAAGAAGTGGTTTTAACTTTTAATAATGTTTACAGGGGGTATACCAACAGACAATGGCATGGTTGACTTTGGTAAACAAATAGTATGTTCCAACCATTGGTTTTGTCATCGAGTTCTCAATTTGAAGGTTCTTGTAGTGAAATTGGCTAATTACATGTTAATTTCTTTTTATCCTTCGTTGTTATTCAGCTCAGTGCCACCATTGATGTGCATGGTGAAGAAGCATATAATTTTAAAACTCGGTTATTTGGAAAGGTCATACCCGAACTTCATATTTTGACAATTTTTTTCTTTCAGTGTATGCTTGGTATGTAGTAATGGACATGGCTATGGATTGAAATGGGGCTAGGGCGGCCATTATCATCTCTGCTCATTCAGAGATTTTTCGAAGGCGGGGGCGGAGATTGAAAAATTCTCATTTATCACCCCAGTTTAATTAATTAAATAAATTTTAATATTCTTTAAATACGATTTAAATTTTGAAACATAAAAATAAATAAATTTGAGGTATGTACCATGATCCCCGTCCCCTCCCCGATTATTAACGGGGCGGGACAGAGACGTATTTTTTTGTCATCTATAGACATGACTGAATATTGTTCAATTCACCATACAAACATAAAATAGGTCTATACTTACTTGTAGGGATGGCAATTGGACCGAGCCGCTCAGTGGGCCGGCAGCTCACCCTATAAAAGCTTGGCTCATCATGTGCCCTGGCTCATCGAAAAACGAGCCCTGGCTAGGGCCGAACCAAGACGGCTTCGGGCCGTGGCTCGTGGGCCACAATGGCACTTTTTAGATAAATCTAGATTTTTTTAAAAAAAATTCCAAAAAAAATGCTTCATATGTAAAAGAAAAAAAAATAATGAGCCGGGCTCGTGGGCCACGGGCCGGTCCGAACTTGTTATTTTTGGATATAATTGAGTCTGGGTTCAGCCTATCCTTATAAGGGCCAAGCTGGGCCCTTCGGCTCAGCCCACTATCATCCCTACTTACTTGGATTTGACTGTGTTGTTAAATAGAAATGTTTGATTATAGAGAACTTTCTCATTAAGACTTCAACTAAAAAAGCCCAGACTTTTGTATTATAGTACTATCCTTTTGGCTTCCCTTATGAAAATTTACCCCTTTTTTTGGTTTAATAAGCAACCAAAGACATACTTCTCATTTTTCCAAATCGATAAATGTAGATTGAGATAAACTAGAAGCTCAAGTGAAATTGAGGTATATGATTTAATATATCTCGTATTGTTTGTGTTCTTTCTTCTTAAAATGATATCATGCTCGGACTGATAAATAGCCATTTTATAATGGGCACGACTGACTTTTATTTGCATATTAAGAAAAAGAAGAGAAATTACACCATGTAGCTTTCAACAAATATTTTCAGAGACATACAAAAATGTAGACGAGGACACAAGAATAACCATGAGCAAGTCTTTTGTAACACCAAATCATATTCTTACAAGTTTTTTTCTTCGTCTTCTCAGCATGTCAAAGAAACACTGTCAAATCTCCCCTATAAGCATTATTCAAAATTAAGACATTCGTTATTGTGGATGTTTTTGTTGAGATGTTCAGTTTTTATTTTTTCATACATTATTTAAATTATATATATTCAGCCATACTTAATAAATAAATCATCATGAACACTTGACGTACATATCGCACAACCCCGAACTAGTAATAATTAAAAACTCCAAAAGTAATGGGTCCCTATTGTTAGAGTACGTATTATCCTACCATAAAAACATTTTAAATAAATATTAGGTCGTGACAACACTGGAGACGTTATCTTGTCAAACATTTGGAAGTTATTATCAATTCTTTTTAAGTAAAATATTTATTTAGTGATAATTTGTTTTTATTAGAAAATCAAACAAAATATTGGTTAGTATTTTAGGACAAGATATTGTATACTTTTAAAATATAATTTAATCTATCAACGTAACTTTTTAAGACCGTAAAAGTTAATTTGCTGCAAAATTTTAGTTTTCATGTATACTTATTATTATTATTATTTTTTTCACATTCAATTCAATGTACAAAGCATCTTCTTTGCATATAATAATCGAAAATTCAAAGACATGAATTCCCGATTTCAAGAAAAATGTACACTATTGTTAAAACATAGATAAAGAAAATAAAGATATGATTAGATTGAGATTTGAAATAAGATGTGAACATCCTTAATTAATTATATTTATCTTAACAATAGATTAAAGTATGCTCCATTAGTAACTCTCTATATAATATTTATTTAAGTCCTAATCAAAGTTCCCCACATCATTATACCCTAACCTTCGAATTGATAGAGCATTAGGCTTTTCTAATTGTCATTGCATTAGGCTTTTCTAATTGAGAGCCTGTTTGGTATAGATTATAAACTAGTTTATTTGACCAAGAATTGTCAAAAATATCATACTACAAGGCAAATTTTTTTGTCAAATAAACTAGTTTATAATCCACACCAAACGAACTCTGAATAACACGGAAAAAAAACACAGATTATGGTTGGTAGGCTAATTTATAAAAGATACATGATATGTCTAGAAGAATAATTAAACAGAGCATTCTGAAAGTAATATTCGTACCTAAAATTTTCAATTACAAATGAAAATAGGTAATGATTTGATAATAATTAATTGTTTAGCTAGTAATCTTGACAAGATGAGAAATTCCAACCCCTTTTCCCGGGGGGTTGTCTCAGCTAGACATAGCTTCTTCTTGGATCATTCCCACCATATCATTCACGGCATTGGCAATATCATTCACTGTACTCAGCTGGCAATCATCCTCAACCTGATATAATATAATAATGAATTCATAATTAGTTTAATAATTATTGAACCACTTTATCTAAACATTTAAGCTATTAAAGAAGATAATAATTTATGATTAAATGACTACGTGCAATAAACACCTTTGTTATATTCATATATGAATAATGCCAGAATATGTGGAATTTTGAAAATTTTAGGCCATGAAATTTTAATTATATAGCACTATATTAAACTGAGATTAACTATAAATAGTGTTGAGATCCTTATGTTTTATTAATTATTGAATGAATCAATAGAAAAGAAAAGGTAAATTTCAGCATTTATATTAACATGTATACATACCTTAACGCTGATGGAGTAGAGTACCAATTGATCAACAGTGGTGATGTTAAGGTGGAGAACTGTAAGAGAAATAGATTGAAATCCAGTGACCATCTTCAAAATCTGTTTTGGCCTTTTCCTTGTTAATATTTTGATGTTAGCATGACTCTCCACCATTGTCACCTCGATGTCCGCCACGGTCGAATGTCTCTCTGCCGCCGTATCGTTGGCGCTGCCGACCGTCAAATTTCCATGGCGAGTTGTACATGTTGAGTATTGAGGAAAGGTGAAGAAATTGGAGAATATATGGGAGTGAGTACTAGTGCAGTGTTGCTTCTTGGCCACATTTTTGGCTTCCAAAGATTGGAGAAGTTGTTCAAGCTCCTTCACAAAATTAATAGCTCCCCCAACAATTGATGCTTGATCTCCCTAGTCATATATTTCAAGGAAAAAAATCAACAATATTAATAATATTTCCAAGAACATATCAGTAAATATAATAATAAAATTATGTCCTACCAACTTTTCATGTACAAAAATATGCATGTATAGATAAACATAATTAGTTATAATAAGGATATATAGAAGTGTGTGTTTGTGTGAGCAAGGAGGTAGGTGGGTGGGTGTGGGGTTAAAGATAAAATTTCACATGGTTTAAACATGAAAATGATAATTAAACACATAAATGTTAGGATTACTATTCTTAATAAGATGGACTTTTCACGATGAAGACGAGAACCCTACCCTTTGAGCATAGGAAGGGGGCATTAAGGAGCGGAGGATGGCAAGGTAGTCATTCATCTGTCTTCTACGGTTTCTTTCGACCGCGATATGAGTCATCCTTTGGTTCTCCATTTCTTCCTTGTTCTTACAGCTCTTGGTCCTTCTTCTCTTGCGCCGGCTGGTGGACACAGCCGGAGCCACCATTGGAGAGTATCCTCCGCCGGAAAATATTCCTTCCGCGGCAAAAATTTCCGGTGAAGAACTGTTGTTGGTCTCGCAATCTTTCACACTTTGAGCAATAGAAGAAGGGGGAGAATCCCAATATCCATTTGAGATTTGTTCTGTATTAATATCAAGAATATGATCGGCATTCGGCTTCTGTTCTTGAATCCCAAGGTCAAAGCCATAACCCCCCATATTGCAATAATCTTTCCAATTAGCATAGCTAAAAGGGTCTTGCTGGAAAACGACAGCCTCTAGAGCCATTTTAGCTTCTTCTCTTCTCCCTCTCTCTCTCTCTCTCTCTAACTTTCTCTCTCTATCAGTTATTGAATCTTGGCACTTTTTCTTGTTTGCACTGCAAAAATACACGTAAAGGAGGGGGTACAGGTGAAAGAGCCGTGTTTGCTCTCCATTTAAAGGCTTCATTCAAGAATCAAAAAATACAAAATAAAACCAAGTTGCACCAATCATATATTTCTACAGCAACTCACACGTGAGGCTATGTCTTGTATGTGGCTTAGAATGTGTGCGTGTGAGAGAGAGAAAGAGGGGGTCATTATCGTGTATTTGACTGATATGAATTCTTAAAAATTACAAATTTTTAATGCTTGTTTGAGGAGGAAACATAGACTAGAATGCCAAAAAAAAAAACTAATTAAACTAATCAATTTTCTTTTTATCAGTTTAGATAAAAAGAAAAAAAATTTATCCATTATCTTTAACATTGGTTCATATACCAAACGGTCCATATAGTTTATTTCTTACCCTTATTAGCCTAGGATGTTATATGATGCACAGAAGCTTTAAAAATGTTAAGAGTTTCATTTCAAAAATTGTTTGAAACTAGAACTTCTTCAAAAAATATAAAAAACACCTCGAAAAGACCTTGTATATTATAATATATACTCAGAAAGACCTCTTCCTTGATCATCATTTCTTCTCTCTCTAAAAATAGAATTAGGGTCCGTTTGGAACAGCTGTGGTGAGTAGAGCTTTTAGCAGTAGAGCTTTTGATAATAGAGCTTTTGTTAAAAAGCTGTTGATTGTTTGGATGTGAATTCAAAAAGTGCTATGAATATTAAATTGAGTGTTTGGTTGCATAATTATAGAAGTACTTTTCTATAAATTTTATATTTATTTGATTAAACAGTAATTAATTATTATATATCTTATATTATTTGTTTTAAAATAATTTTTTTATATAATATAATAACTATTAAAATTAATATATTAATTTAATTATAATAACACGATTATTTTATTATATTTGATTAAATAATAATTAATTATTGTATAACTCATATTATCTTTTTAAAAGAAATCATATATTTTTATATCCTATAATAACTATTAAATTTTATATATTAATTTAATTATAATAACATGATAATTTAAGTATATTTGATTAAACATTAATTAATTATTTAAATCAAACATATTATATAATTTGTATTATATTATTTAACAAGTCAATTTTTTTTTAATTTATATAAGTATATGAAATGACAATTTGAAATAAGTAATTAATGTAGTAAATAAATTAATATTTTTTGATATATTAATAGTAATTTTATTAATTTTGAAGTTCATTAAATGTTAATTACAATTTTCCGTAAAAGCTCAATTAGAGCTTTTTAGAGAAGCTCAAAATTTGGGCTTCTCTAAAACAGTTTTTTTAAGCTGTTTTTTAAATCAAAAAGTGCTTGTTGACTTTAACCAAACAACAATAAAAATAACTAAAAGCACTTTTACTCTTTAGAAAGTACTTTTAGACTTCAAAAAAGCTCTTCCAAACACACTATTAGTGTGCAAAAAACAACAATTAATTACTTGTGCATCACATGTCTTCATCTGGTCATAACGAGTTGTTTAACGTTGTAAATTAATATTAACAAAAAGCTGGCATTAAACAGGGTTTTCCCCGCTGGAAAAAAAGAGTTAAATTTGGGGGAAAGCCAGAGAAAACAACTAGCTTTGTTGAGTCAGTTAAATTGTCGTAGGCTGTGGAAGGAATCCATGTCACAGACTACACACAAACAAAAGCAAAATCTGCAATCAACTTATGTTTAAAGCCAGTTGCAACTTTTTATATATATATAATGTTGACATCAATTAGTGATAGAGTTCTATTTGAATTGTAGTAATGGAGTCAATTGATTGAACCTCACGAGCCGTCTTGCTTCTATTGAACATTTGGACTTAGAGTTGGTCAAATTGGATTTATAGCCGTGTTTCAACATACTAATAGATTTTATCGCATTAACTCTTGAAAAGAATTCTCTAGACGATATTTTCAATTTTTATCCGCATCATATAGCTTTTGACTAAAATATTATTTCCCTTCCTAGTTATACCCTAGTCCTCTTTCCCTCCATTAACATTTACAGAAAGACAAAGGATATGATGTAATGGAATATATTCTTTAAGACTGATTTATGAAACTACAAAGAAGCACGAATGCCATCAAAACATTGAGGATATCATACAAATATATGATAGATAGGAATGTATTGTTTCCTTGTGGGAATCTTGGGCATTATTATTAATATTATTATTTGTTTTATGACTTAAAGTACAGGCAAATGACCTAGAAGTTGGAATACTATTGTTGTTAGGCTATTCATTAATAATAACTTTTTATCTGTGTCAGTCATTGGTTCAATTTTCCACATGGTGTCTCCCTCTAATTAAAAGATTATTATAAATAATAAACACCAAGATTAAATTTGACAACATAAAACTTTCTTAAATTTAATTGACTAAACCCTTCACTACAGCTAAGTGTTGGAACAAAAAGCCAAATCTCAAAATCTGCAATCCTCCCGTTTGTATGCTGGGGAACCTGTGAAGAGTTTTTTCGTCCTTCAATACTCTAATGAAAAAGTGCCTCAAAAGGTCCAAAGAAATAAAGGGTATCAATTGAAGAAAAAGGAAAGTAAATACTGGTGAAAAATTCTTTATGCAGATATCCAGACCTTTCTTGGAACAAAATATATCAAATTGAATATTTTCCAAATAATGCTCGTAGAAGGCTTGAAGCCACGGATTCATTTGGGAAAATTTGGTCAAGAATTTCAATATAAATTGGTCACGGTTTCTTCTCTTTTCTATACAAGAAAAATGGTCATTCATGAAAAAATTTGTAAACTCAACATCCTAATTTTTTTTTTGTTGTTTTTGTGGGTTATACAAAGATTGGAAATTAGTGAGTATAGTAAAATTTAATTAATATTTTTCCTACGATACTTGGGGCCGTTTAAGTGAGCCATAAATTCTATATAATTATAACATTTTTTCATAGACCGTGTCAAAGAACCAGGTTGTTTCGAGTGTGTATTACACAGAAGATATGACAAGTGTCAAATTCGACGTGGAGAAATTTGATGAAAGAATCAATTTGGTTTGTAGTAAGTACTAGTCAATCATATTTTGATTCAGTATGAACTACATAAGGCTTTGAAAGGGAAACCGACCCCGGGTTCTGACAAATATGTTGAAAAATATAGTATGAGCGATGATGATTAAGAAGATTTGGATTTAACAACTCCAAGTACGATATGTTAAGTCTAGCCTTAAGTCTAGT
The DNA here is from genome assembly GCA_030279155.1 of Forsythia viridissima. NCBI lineage: Eukaryota > Viridiplantae > Streptophyta > Magnoliopsida > Lamiales > Oleaceae > Forsythia > Forsythia viridissima. Next base: position 37,846,466 of record CM059038.1, on the reverse strand, counting down.
CAAACTTTCTTACAAATATTTATGTAATATCTGCTTCAAATGAATTTTAGTAAAAAACATGAAGAGTTGTATGAAACCAAGAACGTTTTAAATTGATTAATGCACTTGAAAGAACGGTTTCATTCTTTGTGAATGAATGCAGGTACTAAAATCTCATACTATCTAAGTGTTTTCAATGTGATCGTTTCTAATAACTAAGTGTTTTCAATGTGATCGTTTCTAATAACTAAGTGTTTTCAATGTGATCGTTTCTGAATTGCATGTTATTGGAGTTAAAATTGATTATGAGAATAAAGTGTTAAGACTCATATAATCTCTTCTACTTTCTTATGTACACATAAAACATATTTTTAAGTATGAAAAAGAGATAATAAATTTAGTAGAAGTTACAACAAAAGTGATTTATGAAGAAAGACTGATGGATGGTGGAAGTAATATTTGATATGAAAACTCGTTACTTGTAGCTGAAAAATGAAATTAGAATAATTCCATGAAAAGTAAATATCTTGTTGAAACTGTAAACAACTTAATCATGTGAGGCAAAAACTGTCTAATAGGTGGTAATTGTTAAAAGTCAGACACTATAATTTTTTAACAAGTTTGTTTGACATGAGCTGGTTAAAATTTTTAGAATTTATTATTTATAAGTGATTATACTTTTATACTGGACTATTAATTCTTTATTTTAAGAATTACGATTGTCAAAGTTTATTAAATTTTTCTCAAGTATTGTTATTAAGGGCTTCACAAGAGAAAGCAGAATCTTGAACAAAGTGCAAATTGTTAGAAAATTGCCTCAAAACAACAATAGAAATAAAGGGCATCAATTGAAGAAAAAGGAAAGTAGATATTAGTGGAAAATTCTTTATGCACATCCGGACCTTTCTTCGAGCAAAAGATATCAAAATTGAATATTTTCCAAATGATGCTCATTGAAGCCGCGAATTTTTTTTGGGCAAATTAGGTCAAGAATTTTACTAAAAATTGGTGATGGTTTTCTGTTTTTTTTTTTTGTGTACCTGCAAAAGAATGTTTTTAGAGGAAAAATTGTAAATCTAACATCCTGGCTTTTTCTTATTTTCTTTGTAGGTTTGTACAAAAAGTATAAATTAGTGAGTATGATAAATCTTACGTAATATTTTTCTTACGATTAGGGAGTTTTTCACCAGTATTCCCACAAAAAAGAATATACGTTCGTCTTCATCAAAGCTTAATAATCAATCCTCACAAATTTTCTCTTCTCAAGTCTTCTCCTCTCTTTTGCAAAATTTATATGTTGAATTTGATTCCTAGCCCTAGTATGTATCTTCTTTAATCCTACGGTTGGATTCTCGCTGTAAGTGGTATATATTAATATAAATGATGATCCTAATGAATGAATGATCCTGCAATACAAAGTTCTACGTACTTGTGCACCACAATGCAGTCATTACAACAAACCAAGCTACAAATGCGCATGCAGGCTCGTGTATGGTGATAAAAAGGAGACAAAGATTGTAGATCTTGTGGGATTTGTGGATAAAAATAATGTTTAACTAAACTCTCTCAAATATGTTGTTAGTTAGTGTACACGGACAAAGAGGAAACTGGTCCCCAACTTATAAGCTGTATCGCTACTTGGCCTCCAACCTTCATTTTTGGCAACGTGGTCCTTAACCTATTGATTTTGTGCACTGTTTCTTTGTTGACAATATCTTGATAGTTAATTTATTTTTAATTGAAATGACTTTTATATCCTCATGCTTCATTAAATTATTTTAAATATCAACATTTACCAACTATAGTCAATATTCTAAAAAGCATAAAATATGACTAGACATAGAGATCGAGCTTCAAACTTTTTGGGTTTACGCGAATGCGAGGGCGAGGTGTGGAGGCCGCGCCTCACTCTTAGACAAGTTTTTTAGAATAATAAGAAAAATTAGGCTTTATGATCTAACATTATATTTGATCAAGTGGGATCATAATCTTTAATTTGCAAAATATAAAATTAATATTAGTATATATGTTAGTATATCAAATTGTCACAAATAAACTCATAATTTAATTTGTTATAATCAAGATGCAATCAGGAATGTCAACAATGAAGAATTTCCTAATCTTCTTCTTCCATATTTTTTGGCAGTCTAAGATTGATAAATTAATTAATATATTAATTGTACCTAAATAAGATCACATTCTAAGATAGGTCAAAGACCACAAAGGACCACTTGGTACTTGGTAACCAAATGAAGATTGTTCTACTCTTTCAAAGATTTGCAAAGTTTACTGAATCTGGTCATGTGAGGGATATTAGACACTGTAATTTTTTTATAAATTAAAGAAATATGCTATCTTTCAATATTTCAATTAATAAAATATTACAATTTTCATTTTTTTTAATTATTAATGATTGATTAGTAGATCCAACATTCATGCATGTGCAAGTATTTTTGTTGAAGATTTTTAAACCGTAACTTAACAATGTTACAATTAGGTTGAATCCGACCATCAATCCTCATTTTAATGAAACGTTAACTTATTAAGAGAAGTATTCCAATTCTCGTACAAACCCAACATCATCTATAGATATTTAATATAATTATAGATGTGTGACTTTTTATTCACATATTTCCAATACATAATCGTGACCAGCATTTTACATTTTGTTTAATCAATAAGATTTCAATTTTTGAAGGTGATACAATTGATGTAACATAACTCATTATTTCTGAAAAAAATAATCAGTAATAATTAATTTCAACCAAAAATATAAAATTATAAATTAATAAGACTTATTTCATAAACAATTATCACATGAACATTTGTGAGTAATAATTAAAATTTCACCCAAAAACCTCCCATTAATGAAAATAAAGGAATAAGGCTATCTATTATAAGTGATGTTTAGTATTAGTCAGCGTCAATTTATTTTTAATTGTTCAATGAATCAAAATGTATTTTAATTTTATTAAACAATTAAAGACGAATCTCAGTGTCACATAGATATCATTACTTAAAAAAAAAAAAAAAAAGGCAATTATCTTGAAAACTTTTATTTTAAATATGGTAATTACTTCCCTTCAAAGTCAAGCATTGGCCTCCCCTAATTACTTCCCTAATATAGCCTCATTAAAGAATTAATTAGACATGAATTGCATGGCTCTTGATTAATGAATTAATGGATTATAAAAATAATATATAACTGGCATTTTGAATGTATCCAAATTATATATTTTAAGAGATTCGATGACAAATAAGTCTATAAAGATGGCACAAATAGATACCTTCCACCTTCCCTTAAAATTGGTTAGTCCTCTGCCCTCAGTCTTTTCTTAGGTCACCTCAATTTTGTTGTTATTTACATTGTTAATTAATATAATTATTCTCTTAATACATAATTCCAAAATAATTAGCTGTAGCAGTTGACATCTTACACCACCATCACCGTGTTCTTAATACTAACTACGTGTCTTTGGATTGCCTTCAACACCAGAATCGGCCTTGAGATTTGAGGGGTCTTAGACAAAAATTTAAATGAGACCTTTAATAAAATTGAGATATTTTAAAATATAAATTTTTGACAAACTTACTTGCCAAAAAATGGTACATTTTTCTTGTTCTTCACTAAATGAAAAAATGTTTGAAATTTGTGTTAAGATGTGGGGCTTAATTTGTTGCGCTACGCTAAGCTGAGCGCGAATTTTGTATTTGCTTAAGTAAGAGTATTTTTCGATATTTTATCTTCATAATTAGTTTTATTATAATTAAAAAACTTTCATTGGGTTGCCTTAGAGTCTCGTTATAATTAAGGAACTTTCATTGAGTTGTTATATATATGATTTATCTGTTGTAAATAAATATCATAATTCATTATAGTGAAAATACTGCAGTGGCTGAAGACATGACGTAGTCTCACATTTAGACGAACTTGTATAAATCTTTGTGTTCTTTATTTTTTGCCCTTTTATTTATTGTTCCAATCATAACAATTTGAAAAATTGTTTTCATTCAAGATAAAGATTTCTAAAATGAGGTTTAAAGAGAAAATTACACGGTCTATAATTTAAAAACTAGATTAAGGTAGATAATTTATGTTAAATTTGGACTTGTTTTCTATTTAGGCTCATTTCACATGTAAGTAAGATGATTTTTAAATTTAAAAAAAAAATTAAAAAAAAAGCCCAAATTTTTGGGGCCTGAATGGTTGGGGGGCCTAGCCGCCTAGGGCAGGGCCAGCCCTGCTCAACACAAATTTATTTAGGGCATGTTCGGTTCTCATTTTTGGTTTTTTTTTTTACTTTTCAAACTTTTTACACAATAAAAAAATTTTGAAAAGTCAAAAAATGTGGACAAAAAAATCCATTTTTTGGAAAAAAAAAAATCTACGCCGAACAAGCCCTTAATCATCTGAATTTCTAAAATTATAATTAAAAAAATGATCTTTGGACATATTTTGTTAGAAATTTCGTATTTGATACTCTGATTGTCGAAACAGGTGATAATGAACACAACACAAGATATCATTACGTATACAAAATCTATTTAAAAAATTCTATTAGTCTGTGTCAAAGAAGAATGGCTAATTAATCCAATCATTTGGACTTTTTCTCAAACATATTGCTTAAGCAACACTTTTGTTAATTATTGTGAAAGACATTTGATGATGACTCCAAGAATTGGCTTCATGTATTTGTAGTGTCCTGCCAGGTAGTGCCCATTATACATATTATAAACCGGCATTGCAACCCGCCAGCAGTTTTAGGCCATTCTGGTCAAGGTGAGGTACAACAATGGCAAATTTTGAGGGGTTGGGTGGGGTTAGAGTTCATCTTCTATGCTCGTTAAAGGTTGAACACTAGGGGTTATCAGTCTACATTAGGGTTTTGTCTCTTCCTCCACCATCTTGCTCCCACCACATTCCTTCAGATTACAAATAATCTTTTTGAAAATGACTCTCGACATTTTGTATAGAGTGACGAGAAAGAATTTATGAAAATAAGAGTTAATTTTTTTGTTCTTGTAGTGTCTTGAAAATGATTAAAGAAATAGACAAATTTCTTGCAAATAGTTGTAATTAAAAGGAAATAATAAGAAAAGTAATTTTAATATAGTATGTTTTTTATTCTCTCCTGCCAAAATGAAAATAAGGTTTAAGGATTCATTTAATAAAAAGAATTGACACGATTGCTTTATTATATAATAGAACAGACCGTTAATTGCGGACCATAGATTCCGGCATACCTACTGTTGTTTTCTCTTGATTCCGGCATACCTACTGTACTGTCGTCCATTATTTTTATGGGGTTCATCGGGAAGAAGACCAAAATTATTCTCCCGCTGCTTGTAGAGAGAATGAGCCGTGTATGCAGGCTGCTAGTCGTATGTAAGTTTTTTTAATAAATTATATTTGTTTGAATTCAAGTAAATTTAGATGAACTTATTTATCAATGTCAATTTTACAATTGCACTTTAGGTTTAGATAAACTTTATTAAAAAGAGTAATTCAAGTTCTTACCTGTTCGTTAGTGGATGTGGACTCTGCAAGATGGATTCAGTTCGTTTGAGTTTAATAGATTCTGATACTATATTAAGTATATATATTGAAGTTTCATCTTAAAAGACAGTCTTATTAATTAGAGTAGTAGCACAAGTTGTTATATATTACTTACTCTGTCTTATTTATATGGAAAATGTTAAATGAATAACAACTTGGACATAAAATTAGACCACCATATGTAAAATGTCAAATATGTCATTTGAAAAGGCATAAATAAGAATTTGAATTATGTCTTTTTAAAAGACATATTTGACATTTTACACATGGTGATCTAACTTTATATCCAACTTGATGTTCATCTAGCATTACTCTATTTATATAGACTAATTTCGTTTTTCACACGGATTAAGAAATTTTAATTAATGTATTGAAAAAGCAAAATTTGTAAAAAAATTTCCTAGTTTACCTTATTTAAGTACTATCAAATCTCAAGTTTATTTGTGTTAATAACAAAGTACATTCAATAGAATGTATATTAAGAAACTAAAAAATCAAATACAGAGGTGTGAGAGGTTTCGCATTCGGAACTTTTCCCTTAACAAAGAAACTAAAAAATCAAATACACCCCCAACATGGTAAGTGGATTATAATTTGAGACTGACAAATAAGAAAAATCAGCTTATATAAATATGACGGACAAATAAAGAAAATCAGCTTATATAAATAAGACAATAGAATAATTAGTATTTTTACATTTAACCGATGTAAGATTTTGGGCCCGAGGCGATTGTCTCACTAGCCTCGGCCCAAAACCAGTCTTGACTCCATTGCACTTCGTTTTTGGTTTCTATTGAAACTTTATGCAATGTGAGATGAAATAATAAGATTGAACTACAGACATAACTTATAGGCACGTTTGGTGGTGTTAAAATTATATTTTAAGTATTTATAAATTGTAGACTGTATGTAAATGTGTGGATAATAAATGAGTGGTAAATTGTAAATTTTATAAAATATATAAATAAAAAGTATATTTGATCAACTTATATTATAATTGAAGCATAGCCAAATGAGAGCATATCACTTTGTAGCAAGATCTTCCTAAAAAGTAAAAGGGCAACAAATTTGAAGCAACTTCCAATTCAACTCGATTAAGCTTGACTCACTTATAACTTCAATTGCAATCATTGTAAAATAATCACTTAATGCAAGTTAAGTTCATATCTCAATGCAAACGAAAGACCCGTACAGGGAGTACATAAGCCAGATTTCGAGTAATTAATATTAATTTATAGATATAATATTAATTTTCATTATACAAAAGAGTAAATTTAATGAGATTTTCTGATTCATTAATTATTCTCTGTGTAAAATATAATTTTTATAAAGCATTTGAGAACTTGCTAATGATAGCCATTGTCGAGTTCTATTAAGGTTGTACATGCACCATTACGTGGTAGGGCCATTTTAGTTATTAATAATTAGTAATTATAATTAATATATACTTTATTGCGTTTATGAATATCCATATAATTAATTAAATTGTGAACTCAATTTTCACCGCGACAGATAGAATTTGCTAAATCTTTTAATGTTACAAGTCTTCCAGAGATACGTGGTATATTAACTTGCTAATCATGCCATGTTGAAATATGTGCTCAAAAGTATTAAGATTTTATTGTAATAATTATTTTATTGAATAAACATTGTTTATATATTTAAGTTTTAAACAATTATTGCATTTTTATTGAGTGCGATTAGATGTCTTCGTTCATTTTATGATAATACGAGTTTAGTGTTTGCGTAGAGAAGTGCAGCTTGTATTTCGATAGAGAATTATTTGTCATGGACCGGAGAGCAAAAGTTAACACTTTGTTCTATTTAGGTCATAGAGTCAACTATCAATTTGAGTATGCGATCTGTCTTGATCGTGACGAGTGAAACTCGTCAATAGTGGCTCTAGTACGCATAAAAATGCATCAGACATGACTAATGTGTGTAGAGTTTGATTTTATAGTAAGATCGTACGAAAAATTAAGTTCAACGTGACTACTTTATGAATTACATTTATCTGTAATGGAACAGTAGTTGTTATTCGTAAACTCGAAGCTTTTTTATGTGCTAATGAGTGAGATCAATTAATATAGTCCAAATACCTTGGTAGGTTTAGATTTGAGATCAAGCGAAGTGGTAAGCGCGTATTCGTGTTCAGAATCCACCACCCTATGAGAAGATAAATGAATCTACTTAAGTATTTTCTTTTGATCTCCGTATTTATTAAAGGTTAAATCAATTTTGTGATTTGTTCACCCAAAAAAACTATGAAGAAAAATGTGAACTCAGAGTGGAAAAATTAATAGTAGTGCAAAGTAGTCATTTTAGCCCAATATTAACTATTTGATGAGCAGTGGGGTAAAACGGATACATAGTAAGTCAAGAGGATGTAACTACATTGAATTAAAAAAATAATGCTTATATGATTTTTTGTAAGGGAAAATTTTGGGCCGGTCACTGTTAATACTATGGTGGGCTGAAAAGTCATATGATCTAATATTAATTCAACTAAAGTCATACTTAATTACTAAAAGACCAATATATCCTCCAATTATAAAAACTGTTATTTAAACACGTAAAACCCCACAAAATCATTACAATACCTATTTAGAAACTCATTCATTTACTTTTAACAATTTTCATCTTCTTCTTGTGTTTGATTCTTCTCACCGTAACCTGTAACCGCATACAAACAATTCGAAAGCTGATATTTCAATGGTGAACATATTTTTTATTTTTTATTTTTGTGTAAAGTAACCATTTTCGGTTAAAAATAATCATGAAAATATTGAGATATTGTTCCAATTGAAACATATGCAATGCAGTTAATGAATGGAGTTTGGATGAACTGATTCAACTAGTTTTTGATAATGTAGTTGCTGTGAGTTAGGGTTTTATGTTAGAACATGTAAAATGCTTGATACTGTTTCAATAGATGATACTGTTTCTAATGATAGTGAAATTTGCATATTAAGATACATTTAATATGTTGATTTATTAAGCCACTAGTATTTATGATACTGTTTTATTTAGATAATGTGCAGTTGTATACTTTTATCATATTTTTATCTGTGATACTGTTTTATTACGATAATGTTTCAACCTATGATACTGTATTAAAACAGTATCATTACTTCAACCATTAAAATATCTTGTGCTTAGTTTTATGATACTAATTTATCTATGATACTGCTTTATTTAGATAATGTGAATTGATATACCTATATCATGCTTTTATCTTTGATACTATTTTATTATGATAATGTTTCAATCTCTTTGTTTTATCTATAATACTATTTTATTTATATAATTTTCATTGATATACTTATACCACGCTTTTATATTTGATACTGTTTTATTATGATAATGTTTCAACATATGATACTGTTATTTAACTTATGATACTGTTATTTATGACAATGTTTAAACTTATTATATTGTACTACTAATAGAGCATTTTAAGAACAGTATCATTAGTTCAACCATTAAAATATCTTGTATTTAGTTTTATATATGATATTGTTTTGTATATATAATGTGCTATGGTACACTTACATCATGTTTTTATTTTTGATATTGTTTTATTATGATAATGTTTAACATATGATATTGTTTTAATCTATGATAATGTTATTTAGTGCAAACAGTATCAATGGTCTTATAATACTAATGGAGTATTTAAGAACAGTTTAATTACTTCAACTAGTAAAACATCTAAGATACTGTTTTAATCTATGATAATGTTCTTGAATGCAAACAGTATCAATGGACTTGAACAACATATTTTCATGTATAACATTTATCTGTGATACTGTTTTAGAGGATGTATGATACTGTTTTGACAATAAAATTAAAGATTGTCATTTTAAGCTAAAGAGATGACTTCAAACAGGTAAAATCTATCGTACCTAGTGGCAAAGAAACTAGTCTTGATCGTCTCGTCTAGACAATTTTGAAAACATATTATAATAAAAATTCTGAGTACGTATGTGAATTCTATGTCATTTCTATTATGATAATATTTTGTGATACTGTTTTAGTATGTATGATACTGTTTTGACAAAAAAATTAAAGATTATTATTTTAAGTTAAAGAGACAACTTCAAATGACTAAAATCCATCATACGCAGTAAAGCAACTGGTCTTGACCGGCTCGTCGAGACCATTCCGAAAACATATTATAATAAAAATTCTAAGCACGTATGCGATTCTATGCTCATTTCTATTATAATACTGTTTTTGTGATACTGTTTTGTATAATACAGTATCAAACAATACAAAGAAATATTTTGTGATACTTTTTTGTATAATACATTTTTGTTGAGGAATTTCATCATCTACTTCATCTGCAACTTCACATTCTCGTACGTGTAATTGTTCTTCAATATCCTCAATCTCTTTATCAATATTTTCTCCATCTCTGCCCACACAATCAGGTTTTCATTCAGAATTTCTCCTACTACGTGATGAATATTGGAGATACTCATTCAGAATTTATCTTACTCGTCATTTCTCCAACACAACGTGATAGGGATTGTGATGGGAATAAACAGTAGAATAAACAAAATCACTGTGAATATTGTAATTACATGTGGCTCAAATCGACAAGATCTTCAACAAGCATGATACCCATCAAATAAGCAGCCAAAAGGAGGCATATGCTATAAAAAATCCATCAGATAATCTGACTTGTTTGTGACCTCCTACAGATTTTATAATAAACATTAGAGCAATGACCACCATTGTCCGGAGAATGCATATATCTGAGTCAAAAATTGCACCTCTCGATCCAGCAAAACCCTTCAATATTTCTACTTAAATTTTCTATATACTCCAGACTGTAATTATGATGCTGCTCCTGCTTTTTCCTGTCTTTAGTTTTTTCGAAATCCATTATTGAAAGTAGGTGGCGGTGGCGATGGCGGCGACGGCAGCAGTGGCAGTTGTTGTTGTTGTGGTGGTGGTGGTGGTGGTGGTGGTGGAAACAGTGCCAAGGGCAAATATGAATCACAGGAATAATTTTGGAATTAATATGAAAATATGTTAAAGAGTATGACTTATTAACAATTTTAAAATTTGTTTTGACCTAATTTGAAACAAGTTACTTGGAGATGACTTTTAGGCAATTTTCTCTTTATATAATTTGATAATATATCTTTGGACTTAGTGGAGTAAGTCCAACTAATAATTGGATTGTAGAGTCTGAGTTTGATTATTGGAGGTTGGAATATAAAAATTTGATTTGGTCCCTTTGTGAGCTCCAAAAGATGATGAGGATCTAATTGCTCAAGTAATTGAAGTTCAAATATTGCACCATTGACCAGGTCAAACTCAGAATTAAGCAAGTTATAAATTGAGTTTCAAGTTAATTAGAACTTGAAATTAATTATCTTAATCTAGTTAGAAATCTTAATTGCATTAGAGCTAGACAAAATGAAATAGACCTAGGTCGTTCAAACTGGTTAGTGTTCGAGACTGTCCAGTAGTTCGATCTAGTTGTATGTTTTGGATTGAATATTCACACACTAGTGCATATTGGGATATTTTCTCAAAATTTGGTAGTCAAAACATAGAAGATATCTAAGTTGATTAAAATTGAACAAATTTCTAAATCTTGGACACATTTGTAGTCGAAACTTAGAAGACATCTAGGTCTACTAAAATTGAACAAGTTTTCAAATCTTGGATTCTTTGTCAGTCAAAACTTGGAAGAAAATTAAATCATACATTAACTATAAATTGACGTAGTTTATTCTCTTTTGTATATGTAACTTGAGGATTTTTTAAGAAAAAAATTGTAATCCTAGCATCCTAGTTGTTTTTCTTGTTCTCCTTGTGGATTATACAAAGAGTATAAATTGTTTGGTGCGGTAAAGCTTATGATATTATTTTGCTTGAGATATTGAAGATTTTGGTTAGTGAAATCTATAAGATTGTAACGATTTTTCATATATTGAAAGCTTTGAGGGTCCAAAAAAATTTCTCTATCTTTTATATATTTTCTGTTTCGTTATTTTCTCTTAACAAAAATATTGCGGGCAACAAAAGAATTGGTCTCAATTTTCAACAGTGCAATCTTATATTTGAAAAATACTAAAAAAGATTTGAAAATTGGAAATATTGAAAAACTAATCACTTGATAAAAATATTCCTATCTAAATCCTTACGTGATTAATTAAAAAAAATTGTAATACATAGTAAATAAATCTAGAAGTGTCAATCCGAGTCAGGCGGGCCGACCGATGAAGTTCGGTGACAGCCCACATTAGAAAACGCCCACGCCACAACAGGTTGCAAGCCGGGTCAATCCAACCTATAAAAATTGAACACGAGCCCAGCCCACCCGTCGGCCCATCCGGGTCGAGCCCATGTGGGCTGCAGTTTAACCCGATTCGGCCCGTATGAATAAAAAATTAAATTATTTTGAAATTATTAAAAAAATTTAGTTACCTATTGTAATTATAAAAAAGCAAAAAATGTGTTAAATTACTAAATAAAAAATAAATAACAATGATAAATTTACATTTTTTAATTTTTTTAATTCAATTTCTATTTTTTTATATATTTAAATATTAAAACAGCACGCATCTATCATATTTTTCACTTTAAACGGTTCTTTGCCATTTATTTTAAAAAAATCAAAATAAGCCAGCAGTTAAATACTGAACCACCTGGGCCGTGAACAACCTGCCAGGTTAACGGGTCGGTCCACGATTCGGCCTTCTCGACCCGTGAACAGTCCGCTCGACTCACGAGTCGACTTGTAGTTTCAAGTCAAGACGAATGGATCGATGTAGGTTCAAACGACCTGTCCGTCTTGACACCTCTAAATAAATCTAATGAAAATACATAACTTAAGTTTTATAATATTTCTTTTAATATTTTCCATAATAATTCTTACGAAGTAGTTTTCAACATGCCGAAATGACTGACATTTTGTCGAAGCTTGTCAGTTTAATTTGGTTACATGAAACTAATACAATGATTGATGTAATGTCCCTATCAAAATAAATACACAAAGAATGCATCATGCATGCATGTTGTCTATTTCATTCTCATAAATATCTCTTCAATGCGTCACAAAATCCGTGTCATTGCGAAACTGTGTGCTGAATACCATTAACAAGCTGGAAGTGCATTGATAGCTTCTATTGTAATCTAGCGCATGTTTAATGCTAGTGAAATTAAATTACGTGTGATATAAAATGTGTATATATAATAATTAATTGATAAATTGTGAATTTTATGAAATATAGATAAAAAAAAAATGTTTAATTAATTTAAATTATAATTATAACAAACAAGTACTTAAACTTTAGTGCATAGAACAATTGTATCCACCTAGTGTATTCGCCTACGTTCAACTATCATTCTCGTTATTTCTCGAACCCTCATCTAGGATGGCAGTTTGGGATGGAGGAAGTGGGCAGAGGAGACATTGACAACCAAATGCAACAAAAAAATTGGTTGGAGACAAACTGATATATATATAGGAATGATTTCCTAAGCACCGATAACATGACGTGTCTATTTAATAGATAATGATATATCCTACATATTCAATGTATAAATGAAATATATATTAAATAGACATGCTAGTCATAAGTACTTAAGAATATTCCTATATATATATTTAAAGTCAAAGTTGAAGTAAAAAAGAAGAATCAATGGGCGGAACATGAAGAAAAATTAGAGTATCAACATTAGGGATGGCAATAGGGTGAGTCGTGAGTCGTGGGTCGGGGGTCGGGGCGGCCGTTGGACCCGCCAACCGCCCCGCGAATTTTTTTTTTTTTTTTTTGTTAACTAAAAAATAATTAAAATTTTTTTTTAAATTTTGTACCAAACAAAACAAAAAAATTATAAGATTTGGGTTGTGGTGTAGTGGTTAAGGTTAGTAGTTTATAAGTTTTAACCCGGGTTTGATTCTTCTTTAGTCCATTTTTAGTGAAAATCATAATTTCTACTATATTTTATGATATTTCAAAAAAAAAAAAAAAAAATTTTTAGGGGCGGGGTTGCCTCGTAACCGGCCCGAGGCAGAAAAATCTGTCCTAAACCCGCCCTTATTGCTTCGTGGGGCGAGACGGGAAGGCTCTTTGCGGGGCGGGTTTGGGGCGGCGGGTTTTTTTGCCATCCCTAATCAACATTGATGCAAAGATTTCCACAACGCATAAGATATACCATGGAGATTGTCAAGTTGGGAATGTATCACATTTTATGATCTCAATTCGAGTTTTCTACCAAAAGTTTTGTGCATTTTCGTCGAAAACTGTTCGAGAATAATTTTCGCCCTCTCAAAAGGACAAAAAGGGCACTCGAGCCATCCCTACTTAGGATATGTTATCTTGAGTGGCCTCCGACCCCTGATGTGGTTTTCGAGTGTGTTTTTGGTAAATTTGCTTTTGGGATGCCTTGGTACAAGCTATACACAAAATTTAAGTATTATACAACTCCTATATACATGAGAACTCTCGGAGACATTCATTTCGTAGACAATATTGGGGACCAAAACACATAAAATCACATTGGTAACTACATCAACCGAGGAAATCTCTTCAAGTTCAAGCAAGAGGATGGAATCGAAAGGGAGGAAGCTCACAACTTCAAGCTCCAAATTTTAGAGTTAAATACTATCAATATTACTATACTTTATCAAACGTACCCGAAATGCCACTGTACTTTAAAACATTTCTGGAATGCTATTAAACTTTCAAAAGTGAATAACATATGTATTATACTTTCAAAAGTGAATTCTATATGACTCTCTGTTTTAAAAACGGAATATAATGAAGTGGCACATGAGATTTACTTTTGAAAATTCAATGGCATTCCAAGAACGTTTTAAAGTACAGTGGCATTTCATGAACGTTTAACAAAGTATAGTGGCATTGGAGGTATTTAACTCCCAAATTTATGTTCTTCTTTGTCCTTAAGAAATTCGATGATGTTATTCTATTATAGATTGTGTTTTTGTAATTCATGTTGGAAATTGGTTTAAGAATTCGAGAAATTGACTAAGTATTTAAAACAACTAAAGTAACTTCGTGTCAACTTCGGCCAAAGTATTCAGACCCGACCCAATCCGTTTAGGCAAAATAGTTTGCCACTTCGTCGTTTCGGGGCGTCGAAACAGAGATCAATCTACCCAGTCAGGTCGCGGGATCGTAGCATATTTTAGACCTTGCGATCGCAGCATATTTTAACCATGCGATCGCATAGGTTTACGTGCGAACATGTGTGTCCTTTTGAAGTATTGCACGATTTGGCTCCACACCACTTCGTTTTCAACTCTTCATCATCTATAATTAGGACCCTGTGAACGTCCTTTTCCATACAGAAATGATATGCGAACATAACTTCATTATATATTCTTCTTCTTAACCAAAATTCTTGTATTTGTTGCATAAATTCTGGTTTTCATTCTTTCATAATTCATTTTGGAGTACAAAACCATTTATGATTCGTTGTGCTTATATTTTAAAGTGCTGCAAACACAAGTGTTAATTGTTGCATCTTGGGAGTTGATTGTCATAAACCGTAAGTACCGTTGCGGGGCAAAATCGACTTAAGGACAAAGTGTTCAAAACTTGCCTCGACTTTGCATTTTCATATATTTTCGGTTTTCTTATTTCTGCACTTCTTTCCAGTCACTTTATACAAAAAACCAACAACAATCTTAAGTCGATTTTCTATATTTTGTTGAAACTGACATCTTGTTTCTACTTGGTTTGGTTGATCTTCTGTTTTACTTAAACATAAATAAATACTACAATTGTTAATACTGATATCAATTTGAATTATACTTCAAATGTGAGAACTTATGAAAGAAGTATTCCTACCGATGTGATTCCTCCAGTTTGTATCTCCCCATACTTTTATACATTCAAACTCCATTCCACATGAGGAAAAATTGGAGAAGTTTATTGGGGTTGAATTCAAAAGATGGCATCATAAAATACTATTTTATCTCACGACCCTCAACTTGGCGAAATTCTTGAATGAAGATCATCCTGGTATACAAAAAGGAGAAAACAATTGGGCATCATTGATTGCTTTAGATGCCTAGAAACATTCAGATTTTCTATGTAAAAATTACATTCTAAATGGTTTGGACAATACTTTATACAACGTGTATTGTTCCAAGAAATATGTAAAGAATTTATGAGAATCCTTGGACAGGAAATACAAGACTGAAGATGTGGAAACAAAGAAGTTCATAGTGGAAAAGTTCTTGGACTACAAGATGATAGATTCAAAGACAGTCATCAATCAAGTGCAAGAGTTGCAGATCATACTCCATGACATTCACGCAGAGAATATGTCTCTAAGTGAATCGTTTCAAGTGGCTGCAATCATTGAGAAACTTCCACCCATGTGGAGGGACTTCAAGAACTATCTCAAGCATAAGCGCGAGGAGATGAATATTGAAGAACTTGTGGTCCGACTAAGGATTGAAGAAGACAACCGAAGTTCGGACAAGCGTGTTAGAAATAGCATACCACAATCAAAGGCAAATATGGTGAAATCCAAAAACAACAAAGGAAAGAAGAGAAAGCATTCCGTTGAACAAGAAGAATGCAAAGAAGTTCAAGGACAATTGCTATAATTGTGGAAAGGTTGGACATCGCTCCGTCGATTGTCGCAAACCAAAGAAGCAAGCCCAAGAAAACTTAGTCGAATCTGATGTTATATCAAATGGCATATCTGATATGAACTTATCGACAGTTGTTTTAGAATGCAACAACGTTAGAAATCCTATGGAATGGTGGGTTGATACGGGTGCAACCCGTCACATATGTGCTGATAAAGAAATGTTTAAATCCTACATTCCAACCGAGGGAGAAAAATTGTTTATGGGGAATTCCTCAACATCCAAAGTGGAAGGACAAGGCCAAGTGATATTGAAGATGACATCGAGAAAGAAACTTAGTCTCGACAATGTTCTTCACGTACCGGTTATTCGTAAGAACCTTGTGTCAGGTTCTTTGTTGAGCAAAAATAGCTTTAAGTTAGTCTTTGTTTTGGATAGTTTGTACTTACCAAGAATAACATGTATGTAGGCAAATGTTATGTAAAAAATGGACTATTCAAAATGAAAGCCCTAACTGTTGTAGAGAAAAACATGAATAAAACGTCATCTTTCGTTTATATTCTTGAGTCATCTAATTTATGGCACCATAGATTAGGACATGCAAACTTTAATACAATACGCAAGTTAATAAATTTAAGTTTACTTCCGAATATGCATTTTAATAATGGAAAATGTGAAACATGTGTAGAGACAAAAGTGGCCAAAACACATTTTTATTTGGTTGATCGAACCACAACAACTTTAGAACTAATTCACACGGATGTGTGTGATTTAAAGTTCGTACAAACAATAGGTGGTAAAAAGTATTTCATCACGTTCATAGATGATTGTACAAGGTACTGCTACGCATACTTGTTGAAAAGCAAAGATGGAGCTTTGGAAGTGTTCAAACACTACAAAATCGAAGTTGAAAATCAACTTGGAAAACGAATAAAAATGGTTCATAGTGATAGAGGTGGAAAATATGTTGCACCGTTTGAAGAATTTTGTGCAGAATCTGGAATCACTCATCAAACTACTGCACCATATTCATCTCAATCAAATGAGATTGCTGAACGTAAGAATCGAACACTAAAGAAAATGATGAATGCAATGTTAATAAGTTCAGACTTACCTCAAAACTTGTAGAATGAAGCCATACTTTCTGCAAATCATATCCTAAATAAAATACCACACAAGAATAAGGTTGAATCACCTTACGAATTATAGAAATATCGGAAATCTTCATACAAATATCTCAAAGTGTGGGAGTACTTAGCAAAAGTACAAATACTCAAATCTAAACAAGTTAGGATTGGACCAAAAAAAAATTGTCTTTATTAGATATGCAATCAATAGTAGTGCATATCGATTTTTGGTTCATCATGAAAGTATGATTATTGAATCAAGAAATGCAGTCTTCTTTGAAAACAAATTTTCTTGTAAAAAAAAGGAAGTAAGTTCAATTAAACAAACTTATCATAGCATACATGGAAATGACGACAATCTTCAAATAAATGAAGAACCAAGACATAGTAAAAGGCAACGAATTCATAAGACATTCAGTCCAGAATTCGTAACCAATTTACTTGAAAATGATCCAAGGACATTTGATGAAGCAATGTCCTCTCCCGAAGCTCCTTTTTGGAAAGAAGCTATACTTAACGAAATTGAATCCATAATGAGTAACCATACTTGGGAATTGGTTGAACTCCCTCTGAGAAACAAAGCTTTAGGCTGCAAATGGATATTCAAAAAGAAAGTAAAGTCGGATGGATCAATAGATAAATACAAGGCTAGATTAGTAACCAAAGGGTATAGACAAAAGGAAGGATTCGATTTCTTTGATACTTATTCACCTGTGACAAGAATCACTTCTATACGTATCTTGATTGCAATCGCGGCATTGCATAATCTTGAAATACATCAAATAGATGTTAAAACTGCGTTTCTAAACAGTGAATTAGAAAAAGAAATCTACATAGAACAACCCAAAGGGTTTGTTGCACCAAGAAATGAAAAAGAAGGTGTGTAAACTTGTAAAATCATTGTATGGATTAAAACAAGCACCGAAGCAATGGCATGAAAAGTTTGATAGAACTATGTTGTCAAATGGCTTCGAAATCAATGAATGTGACAAGTGTGTCTACATTAAAAATACACCTAACGAATATGTAATCGTATGCCTATACGTTGACGATATGTTAATTATGGAAAATAACTCAAATGTCATTTCCTCGACTAAGAAAATGTTAACAAAATATTTTGACATGAATGATATGGAAGTGGCATATGTAATATTAGGGATTAAAATCCGATGGTTTGTCATTATCTCAATCACATTATGTTGAGACTATACTTAAAAAGTTTAAGGTGTATGACAACAAACCAGTTAAGTCACCAGTTGACTTAGGGATACACTTAGCCAAGAATACTTGTGAGCCCATATCTCAATTGGAATAGTCACGTGTCATAGGCAGTTTGATGTATATTACCAACTGCACAAGACCGGATATAGCATACATAGTCAACAAGTTGAGTAAATTCACTAGTAATCCAAGTGTTGAACATTGGAAGGCATTAAACCGAGTTCTTAGATACTTAAGACACATGGTTGAATATGGATTGCACTACTCAAGATATCCCGCGGTGTTAGAATGATATACCGATGCAAATTGGATTTCTGACACTAAGGATTCAAAATCCACAAGTGGTTATGTATTTACCATTGGAAGTGGAGCAGTGTCCTGGAAGTCTTCTAAGCAAACATGTATAGTTCGATCCACAATAGAATCTAAGTTTATTGCCTTAGATAAAGCCGGATAAGAAGCAGAATGGCTTCGTAATTTTCTTGAGGAAATTCCTTGTTGGGAAAAGCCGATTTCTGCAGTTAACATACATTGCGATAATCAGTCGGCAATAGCAAGGGCACAAAACAGTATGTATAATGGTAAGTCTCGACATATCCGTCGGAGACATAATACCATTAAACAGTAATATCAAATGGTATAATCTCTATTAACAATATGAAGTCAAAAGAAAATTTGGCTAATCCTTTAACGAAAGGACTTCCAAGAGATCAAATATACCATCTCTCGAGAGGAATGGGCCTAAAGCCTATTGAATAGAATTACTATAACGGAAACTCAACCTTGTAGATTGGAAATCCCAAAATCTTGGTTCAATGGGACAACTAAGTTGTAAAAGATTCGGAATGAAGCACTTATTCTCATTCCTAAAATTTGAAGTGCTATGTCAAATATGTATAAGGATTAGTATACATATATGCTTTTAATGATTCAAAACCTTGAAATAGAAAGGTAAGAGATTACCTATGTAAGTGTGAACTAGGGCCGCTTCTACGAGAATTCGAGGTTTAATTCTCTTATAGCACTTATAAAACCAAGAGTTTTCTATGGCCAAAATGGACACAACCATGAGAACCGAATTGGTTAGATAAGTTATGGTGTTGGTACAATTGTTTGGGTTTACACGAATGGCTGAATGGTTCAAAAATATCGTGTTCACCAACTAGCCTAGTAACTTCGATTGTACTCATCTAAGGAAGGTTCAAAGCCACAAGCTACCTATCTTGATGCTATAACTTGTTGCATGTACTCCATTTGTTACAGTCTACATTTCATTTGCATCGTGTTTAGCATATCAAAGAATTTCTATTCATGTGGGGATTGTTGGAAATTGTTTTAAGAATTCGAGAAATTGACTAAGTGTTTAAAACAACTAAAGTGACTTCGTGTCAACTTTAGCCAAAATATTCAGACTCGATCCAATCCATTTAGGCAAAATAGTTTGCCACTTCGTCGCTTCGGGGCGTCGAAACGGAGACTGGGTCGCAGGGGTCAATGGAGCAGCGCTCCTCGTAGGGGCTCGGGGGAAACGTCCCCGAAAAGAGAATTCAGATTTCTCTGCATGTTTTGAAGAGTATATTTGGCATCTCGAAACAAATATCGGATGAATGAGAAATTACGAAAAAGGATAAAATTTGCTCAATTTTTGACTATGCGATCGTATGGGTATGTTATCCTGTGATCATAACTAGCTGAATTTTTCAGCAGAACGTTTTTAGGTCTTACCATGCGATCGCAGGGGACAAAGCCATGCGATCGCATAGTTAGCCTTAATTAAATTCTGTCTTCAAAATTAGACCTTGCGATCGCAGTATATTTTAACCATGCGATTGCATAGGTTTATACTCGAACAAGTGTGTCCTTTTGAAGTGTTGCACGATTTGGCTACACACCACTTCGTTTTCAACTCTTCATCATCTATAATTAGGACCCTGTGAATGTCCTTTTCCATACAGAAATGAAATGCACACATAACTTTATTATATATTCTTCTTCTTAACAAAAATTATTGCATTTGTTGCATAAATTTTAGTTTTCAATCTTTCATAATTCATTTTGGAGTACAAAACTATTTCTGGTTCGTTGTGCTTGTATTTTGAAGTGCTGCAAACACAAGTGTTAATCGTTGTATCTTGGGAGTTGATTGCCATAAGCCGTAAGCATCGTTGCGGGCCAAAATCGACTTAAGGACAAAGTGTTCAATACTTGCCTCGACTTTGCATTTTCATAAATTTTCGGTTTTCTTGTTTCCGCACTTCTTTCCAGTCACTTTATACAAAAAACTAACAACAATTCAAACATGTGCATCTAATTTTCATGTAGTAGGACGACAATGTAGACTTTTTTGAAACTTTAATTCTATAATTTTGTTTTATACACTAAATTCATTCAGTCTTGATTACTTGTTATTGAATTTATCGCTTTTCTTTTATTTGGCCAATATTAAGTTTGTTTTGGAAATCATATTCATACGAGAGGTCAAAAAAGTGTTCTAACATGCGCATCTAAGTTGTATCTATTGTGGTAAATTTGCTTTTGGGATGCCTTGGTCCAAGCTATGCACAAAATTTAAGTATTGTACAACTCCTATATACATGAGAACTCTCGGAGACATTCATACACATTTCGTAGACAATATTGGGGACCAAAACACATAAATCACATTGGTAACTACATCAACCGGGGAAATCTCTTCAAGTTCAAGTAAGAGGATGGAATCGAAAGGGAGGAAGCTCACAACTTCAACCTCCAAATTTAGAGTTAAATACTATTAATACTACTATACTTTGTCAAACGTACCTGAAATGACATTAAACTTTCAAAAGTAAATTCTATATGACACTCTGTTTTAAAAACAGAATATAATGAAGTGGCATATGAGATTCACTTTTGAAAGTTCAATGGTATTCCAAGAACGTTTTAAAGTACAATAGCATTCCATGAACGTTTAACAAAATATAGTTGCATTGGAGGTATTTAACTCCCAAATTTATGTTCTTCTTTGTCCTTAAGAAATTCGATGATGTTATTATATTATACATTGCGTTTTTGTAATTCAAACATGCACATCTAATTTTCTTGTAGTAGGACAATAACGTAGACTTTTTGAAACTTTAATTCTATAATTTTGTTTTATACACTAAATTTTTATTCAGTCTTGATTATTTGTTATTAAATTTATCGCTTTCCTTTGATTTGGCCAATATTCATACGAGAAGTCAAAAAAGTGTTCTAACTCGAATAACAAATAACATAGATTTTGATAGAGAATAGAAATATACAATTATGGTCTATGCGATCGTTATATAATGTAATGCTAAATGCTTTATTTTGCATTCGCAATTCTCAGAGGTATAAAAAATTGATACTAAATAGTTGGTTCGACTATCTCCACACTCGAGAGAGATTGTCGGATAATTTCAAGACGTTGATCATCAAAATTAGTGAATATTTTTATAACGTGTTTATATAAATTAAAGTAGAAAAATAAGTAGATTCAGAATCGTAGTACTTTTAATTATTCAAATTTTCTCCAAGTTGGCATATCTACCATTTTTACCTGCTTTGAGTAGTTAGTTAAAATCGACAAATCAAACAATTCTTGCCATCACTTTTCAATTAGAGTTAGAAATAAACAATTTTAATTATAAGTAAACAATGCTCGTGGAAACAACAATGAACTCACATATATTATATTATACTTATCTTTAACACTGTGCACATGCAATTTAAGCAAACATAACACATACAAAAAATTTGTATCCACAATTTTCGTTCTATATTTAATCAAGACTTAAGTCCCTAACCTTACAAGGTTTTATAGTAAGTGTCTTCACTTATGATTTTCTCCAATGTAGTTTTCCCTGGTTCCTTAGCGATCGATGATACAATATCACCAGAATCATGTTGTACATCTACTTGATAGTGAA
The DNA here is from genome assembly GCA_030279155.1 of Forsythia viridissima. Classification (NCBI taxonomy): domain Eukaryota; kingdom Viridiplantae; phylum Streptophyta; class Magnoliopsida; order Lamiales; family Oleaceae; genus Forsythia; species Forsythia viridissima. The sequence goes on along the minus strand of CM059038.1, from coordinate 37,824,062 downwards.
TATTTTGGGTGGGTTCTTTTGGTATCCACTAGTGACACATTTTTTAATAGGTTAAAAGGAAGTCAAGGCCTGCAAATTTAGCATAACATTGTGTGTTTGTCTAAGCTTGGAAAATTAACTTATAAGCAAATCAGTAAGTTTTAAGAATTTTTTTTAATTGTACAAATTAAGTTACTTATTTTGAAAATATTATTTACTCTATTGTTAAATATGTTTTTTTTTTTTTTTGGAGTTAATTTCAGCCATAGTCATTGAAGTAATTTTCTTATAGCACTAGTCACTCAAGTTTCTAATATTTACACTAATGGTCACTCGGCTGAAACGTTAACTTAAAATCATGTGTCATTGTTAAATTTTTACGTGAACACAAACGGTGTTAACTACTATGCCACGTGATACAAAAATATCCCACTTCAAAAAATTGGCCAAAAATTGCGAAGTTTCAACAACTGACAACTTATTAAAATCGAACAAATACAGAAAAAACTCGTTAACAATTCCACTTTTAACTGTAATTAACATGAATTTGTCTGACGTGGTGTACCAATTAATGTTGTTTGTCTTCAAGTTGAAAATTAAAAGTAACAAGTAAGATTTTAATTTAACGTTTTATATCGAGTGACTATTTGTATGACTCTTAAAAACTTAAGTGACTATGATTGTAAGAAAATTATTTTAACGACTATTTGAAATTTTTTAACAAACTCCCGTTAGTATTACTGAAATTAACCTTTTTTCCTACATGTAAGTAAAGAAAATTCTTATATTCAAGCATGTTTAAAATTTAAATTTAAATTCTCAACTCCATGTTTTTATGAAGTTCCCTTTGTAATCGTTGAGAGTATATTTGGTAGAAGTCATCACTAGATAATATTAAAACTAGATTCATGTGATAAAATTTATCAGTATCTAAATCTTTTTGGTCAAATGTATCGTGTATATCTTGAAGTTTGTCAATTTATTCCACGCGTTTACGTGTTTCTCCAAGCTAGACGAATCAAAAAATTGCATTATTAAAAGGGAAAATAGTTGCCTATTAATTAAGCAAGGCGGATCAAAATTTCAATATTTTTTGTTAAAGAAAGTCTTAAGCCATTAATTAAAGTCAAATTTTCACTTTCACATAGAAAATCTTATCAAATGAAGATTTTGTATGGCCAACTTCATGCACCTTGAACACACACCAGTGACCGGCCAAATTGACATTATGAATAACTTGTTGCTGTCAATAAATGAATTATCAATCAAATTTGGATTTAAATCTACTCATGAATTGACTGGAAAAATTGCATTTGACTTATTAATGAAAAGCTAAAATTTGCTAGTCTTCTTCTAAAATCTGCATTGATGTTACACCATAATCCTTGATCGTCAGAGTGGATTTGGCTAAGAATACAAAAAGATCTTGTTTCACGAGTTGACGTTGTTGACACAAAAATTCCAAACTCCTATGTTCATAGGCAAAAATTTGTGCTCGACTATAGTGCTAATATTATACTTGTCTGAATCATTTTCTTTGTTGCAACAGTATAATTAGTCCCCCAATAATATCCACTACTTAGTCGAATTGTTTAAATTTGGTATGGGATTTCCCTTTTCTGTTTAAATTTAAATAATTTTTAAACTGATTTGGATTAAAAAAAAAAAAAAAGTAATTATTTTAATACCACATTTTAATGGTAATGAAAGTCTAACGATTGCTTATTTTCGTATTTATGTCCCCATCTATTTTTTTATCACGTTTTTGTCATCAATCTATTAATTTGAATATTTTATCTTTATATTTGATGATAATTTCTGTCTAAAAAGTAAATTAGGATGGTATAAAAAGATTTTTTGCCTCTTGTCATTTTAAATAAGCAAAATAAATAATAAATATAAAGTTTGACAATATATTTGTCTCTCATTTCAATACATATTAGTATAATATTTAGACAAAAATCATCATCAGAGACAAGATGTAAAAATTAGTTGAAAGTTAATGATAAAAATATGACAAAAAATGTGAAGACATAAATGTCAAAATGTCAAACGTTGGGGGATCTTCATTACAATTAAAACATGGTGTAGATAATATTATTTATAGTTAACAATTATGAATAATTACTTCAATTAAGTAATGCTACGTAAACTCAGTACTAGTAATTAGCGACTATAAATAGTATTACTTTTGGAAAATTAGGGATACTATAAATAGTATTTACAAATAATCATTTGAACTTTAGGTCTCTTCGAGTTTGAGATTGATTTTTTCATATGTAAATCATTTTCATGAATTTTTTTTTTTCCAACCCCCACCTATAAAAGTAGGAGAAGATTCCATGGGCTCTTTTTGACTTTTGATGCCCACAAGGGAATAAAAGAATAAAACAAGAAAGTAATTTTGGTCATGTGTTCATATGAAAAGTCACTAGGAAAATTGACTTAAATTGCATAAAAATTAGCAAATAGCTGTTTTACAACTTTTTTGGGGACTTCAATTTTTAATACTTTTTCGTCCATTCCAAGACAGTGGCTACTCTTTTAATTTAAATTAATACATGTAACAAATTGCAACCAACCTGTGTTATAAGAGTAGAAACTATGAATACGACTTAAGATGTATCCTTCTCTGTGACATCCTTAATATTGTTTTAGAATTTAATGTTTATCTGAGAAAACATTTAACAATTGAAAAAAAATTATATAAATTTTAGAGTATGACTCTAATTTCAATGAGGTTAAACGTGAAGGACTGATCACCAATTTTATGTGAACAATTTCATATTGCTCAATACATTTAAAATTAGATATCTTATCCCTTATAGATTGTTGTGATTTGAATACTTGAATATTGTGTGAAATGTGACATTGCATAGTATGAGCTTCGTTTTGTATCTAGAAATCTATTACAAAATACGTTTTACAATGTGTTACAAATGCTTCATCTTTGATAAGATACATGATATTATGTGTTAGATTTATTGCAAATATGGAAGTTGTTAATGTATTCATAACTAGTGGGGAGGATACGGTCGGACTTCTCATCCCAATGGGGTGCACATATATGAAGTTTGTTGTTGTTGATATAATACTATGACAGTTAAAGTTTGATCGGAGCAAGGATATTGTTAAATATAATATGAGGTTGATATTAACATGGCTCCTATTAGAACTACATATGACAACTCCGGTATGTTCTACATGGAACTAAAACAAATGCATCGTCATGTCAACTTATCCACTATGTGTTGATGTTATCCCCTTGCCAACATATTTTACATCAATTCAAGTAGAACGTCCATTAGATATAGAAGGTAGTCAACATTTACAGCTGGAAATTAGTGAGACTAACAATAATTGGACACAAGATTTTGCCTAGTCGCTTCTAGTGTGTATAGAACCATTCCAAAACTAGGAAAGGACAACATTGAGCAAGATATTGATGTGGTCACACATCATGCAGTCGAATCTATTGGAATAGATCATATATTTCGGGATAAGAACTTGTTGAAGACCACAATTAGATTATATGCTATGAATTTCCAATTCACAGTGTATAGGTCAAACAAACAAGAGTAAGTACTTAAATGTGTAGGTGGCAATTTAGGGCCTCCAAAAATATTGGCAAAACTAATATGTTCATAATTCGATATATCCGTTTACGGTCATAGTGGATGTAACTTTGTGAGATCATAAATAGACAAAAAGTGCATTAATAGGAGATTGTATCAAGAACAAGTACATCCGATAAGACTATTTACACTCCTGATGAATATTATACATGACATGGTAAAGACATACAGATTGCATTGAGTTATATAAAGGCTTGGAGAGCTCGGAGGCATGTGTATTGAGGAATCATATGGTAAGCTACCCATCTTCCTTCACGCATTACAAGAAAGGATTCCCAATTCGAAAACCATTGTTAAAATTGATGGGGATAACCAATTCAAATACTGTGTTCACATCATTGGGAGTGTGTATACATGGTTGAAACACTACAAGCTTTATTGTCATTGTTGATTAGTTACGCTACGATGGATTCTGTTCATGGCTTGCACTCAAGATACAAACAATAAATATTGACTTTGCACTTGGAGACATGATTCCAAATGAGATTTAAAAAAGCTTACATGTGTATTGTATGAGACAGGCACCTAAGCTTGAAAATGCAATTGAGAATTTTTTTCACTTGTTTGAACTTGTTTTGAGATTAAAGAGATGTTAATTTCTTTGTAAAATAGTGAACTTGGGAAGCCTCCACAAATGTATAAGTTACATAAATGAATTTAAAAACGTATGAAATGTAATAAGAGGTTTAGACGGGAGTAAATTAGATAATTTTTTTGATTTTTTTTATATATTTTTTAAGAATTTTTATATTGTAAAATGGGTCACACATTTTTCCAATAAAGTGTCTGAGTCAACGGTCCATATTTACCACTACTCCCACATAATTACAAGGGTAAATTGCATGTTTCGTCCCCAACTATTTCTCAAAGTCTTACTTTATCTCCAACTTTTTTTAAGTTGCATTCTTATTTTTACTCTTCCATTAATATGTGTAAATAGCCCTCACTAACTGTTTCGGTTAAAAAAACACCATTGGTTAGGGATAAAAAGACAAGTTTGCCCATGATTTTAAAATGAGCCGAAAAAAAAAAACAAAGGAAAATGAGAAAAGAATGAATCTTCATCTACATCATCACATTGACTCCTATGCTACATCGTCGCCGGTAAGAAGCTCTAGTATTAGTCATTGCCATTTTCGACAAGATACAATTACAACAGTGTCACTTCAAAATTGTATAAGACAATTCATCAACCACCTCCAACAACCAGGGGCGGATTCAAGGGGGGGCTGCACTGTGCTTAAGCCCAGTGTAGCCCAAGCCCAATAAGCCCAACTTTATGTGTAAATATTGATTTTTTAAACAATAGTTTGGCCCAAATAAAAAATAGCCTACTTTCTAAGTGGGCTAAAAAAAATTAAATCATTTACACATTAAAATCCATTACATTCCAACCAAAAAAATAGCCCACTTTTTAAGTGGACTAAATTAAAATTTAAATCATTTACACATTAAAATCCATCCAATTCCAAACAAACAAAAAAAAAAAAGCCTACTTTTTAAGTGAGCTAAATTAAAATTTAAATTATTTATACATTAAAATTCATCCCATCTCAAACAAAAAAATAGCCCACTTCAATTAAATTTAAATCATTTAAACATTAAAATCCATCATATCCCAAACAAAAAAAAAGCCCAATTCTTAAATGGCCAATTCCAAAAGAGCCAAATCCAATTGGATTTATTTATCTTTATCCATTTTTTCTGTTTATTTATTAATCTATAAATTATAATTTTATATGAATTTTGATTTGTTATTGAAAGATAAATAATGATGTTTACTTGATTTTGAGAAATTATTTCAAATTTCAAAAAGTAGAAAAAGAAAAAAAAAAAAGGTACTTAGGATTTTATGTGTTTTCACATAATAAATTTTGTTGAGAAATGCCTTATTAATAAAATAGATATAGATTCTATTATACAAGAATTCGCAACGGTAAAAGATCGTCGGGCACAACTTTCTTTAGCTAGTTTTAGATCTTGAATATTTTTGTGCAATGGCTTTTTGTAAACTTTTTAAATATTATGACTTATACAAAAAAAATTAGATTCTTATAAAAATAGGTTAAGTAATTGTGAGTTTAGAAAAAAAAAATTTCGGGGGCGCTGTCCCCGAACCCCAGTAAACTAGCCCACCCCTTTGTCATATCCTGGATCCGCCCCTGCCAACAACCTTGTTAAAGTACATCAAGGATTGCACCAAAGCCATCTTCCCCGTCAAACCTACCCATCACCATCAGCCGCGACTAGTGGCCGCCGCACTACCCCACAACCAAATGCATAAAATCTTCTTCTCTCTTTGCTTGACGCCCACACCATTCTTTACTACTATTAATTTGATAATTTTTAGTATAATCCCCAACTTGATTCCTATTGAGAAAAAGTCTCATCAAACGTACATGCGAACGTAACAAAAACAAAAAAGAGAAATTGGCACAAATGGTCCATAACATTCGTCTTCAATGCAGAAATGATCCCTAATCTATGTGTTTTAGTTCGCAATTGGTCTTTATTTGATAGAAAAGATAAATATACCCTTAGTTTTAATTAGAGAAAATTGTAATTGGATTCTTGATCTTTGTAAATGTGTAAATGGGTCTAGTACATTTATTAAATAATATTTAATTTAACATCTTAAATATATCACTATTATCGTGTCAATTAAATTTTTCATAAGAGAAAATATAAAATTATTGCGTTTTAAGTATATGTAATTGCTATGTGATTTGAAAAATTTGAATAAAAATTAAGTTAAATAAATAACAAAATAACGTATATAATTTTATAAAATTGAACTAATCTTATTATGTTTTTTTAACATAAAAATACAAATAAAAATTAATTTACATTTATGTGTTCTTTGTTTTTGAACGATAAATTAAAATTTAAAAAATACAATTGGAGCTCTAATATTTGTAGTTATAAACAAATAATTCAATTAAATAAAAGTATTTGAGCATCAAATTTGTGACAAATTATTTTTCTTTTTATTTTGTAACGATAAAATAAAAATTAAAAATTAAAAATTTAAATAATATAATTACTTAATAATAATAAAATAATTTTATTTAACATATTTATTAATACTTAAGAAATCCATAAAAATCCATAAAAATCCATAAAATTATTACAGAATTCGGTTGAAATCTTATAAGTTCTGTGATATTAAGAAATCTTTTAAAATCTGAGTTAAGAACACTTTTCTTAGAGTTTATTTCGTTCAACTTAAATTATAATTTAAATTAGTTAAACTGGTCAAATATATTTTTTATCTATACATTTCATAAGTTTCATAATTTACTATTCACTTATTATCTACATATTTAATATTTTATAAGATCCACAATTTATAAGCACTTAAAAAATAATTTCATTGTCAAACATGCATTTATTCAACAATAACAATATCCACCTATTCAAAAAAAAAAATGAAATGACAAAAATTAAACACTAAAGAAACACGTCTCATTGTAATATGTAAACTTCAAACAAGATGATAGTTTTTTCTGATAATAATTTTCTTAAAGAAAAATCTATTTTTAACCATCTCAAACTATTTTATTCACCAAAACAATAAAATTTCTCTACCCCCGGTTTAAAACAAAAGATGGACTTGTCTAGTCTATTTGGGTCTAAGCCCATTCTATGCAGTAAAATGGAGGGTCCAATTTGCATTGAAATGGGCCGCTAGCTCTTAGGCCGTAATCTCACTTCACATCGAATTTTGAAATGGGCTACATATGAAAGGAAAAAGTGGAAATTAGGCCCAACACGTTATTTTCAAAAAAAAATTGAAAAATACGTTTTTTTAAAAAAAAATTGAAAAATATACTTTCTTATAATAGTATGGGAGGGTAAAAAAGGAAAATTACTAACTTTTCATCTACAGTATCAAACCCTTTTCATCTACAGTATCAAACCCTCCCGTTTTCTCTCTGCGATTCCGGTGAAAACCTCATATTCCGTTAATAATCCATAATCTACGTACGTTTATTCTTTATTTTAACAATATAAGTTGAAATATGGTTGGAGAAGGCGATAAAATAGTTGCAGAATCTTCGGGGATAAAAAGAAAGTGCATTCTAGTCGAAGGATCTTCGAAGAAGATGAAAAACATTGCACAACCAAAGGTTTAGTTCGATTTATTCTTTATTTTTTTTATATTTTTTCGATTTGCTTTAATTTTTACTTTTTAAGAGATTTTTTGGTTTTGTAAAATCGAATTTCTCTTTTTCATTATTATTCACTTGATGATGTTGCGTTTAGGAAAAACATTGATAATGGTTGCTGTATGAATTTTTTTCATTTTGAGAGATATTTTGTTCGATGAAATTGCATTTTCGTTTTCAATTATTAACTAGTTGATGGTGGTGATTTTAGGAAGCCAATAACACATTGTAACTATTGTCAAATGAATGATATATCAAAATGAGATTAAAGTGTAATTTGATGATATTCAAGTTCACCAAAATGAGATTAGTGTTTTTTTGAACTGAATGCAACTTTTTGATATGTTTGTCACTTTTTGGAGATGTTGTCACTTTTTAATTAAAATGTTACAGAGCATTCCACTTTCATCTAATATAATAAGTGAATGCAATAAGTTTGAACATCTAAACTAACAAATAGATTGTATAAAGAGATCCATGTCACTTATTGGAGATGTTTTGATATGTTTGTTACTATTTTTTAAGATGTATATCACTTTTAAAGAGATTCATGTCACTTATTGGAGATGCTTGTCATTTTTTTAAGATGGTTGTCATTTTTTACATAAAAAGTGACAGAGCATGTCACTTTTATGTTATATATAAATACAATAAGATATTAACATCCAAACTAAGAAATAGATTGTATGATCACTGTTTTTTGAGATGTATGTCACTTTTAAAGAGATCTACGTTACTTTTTGGAGATGTTTGTCACTTTTTACTTATATAGGTACAATAAGTTTGAATGTGGAAACTAGTAAATAGACTTTATGATCACTGTTGTTGTAGATATATGTGACTTTAAAAGAGATGAATGTCACATTTTTAGATCTATATCATTTTGAAGAGATGTATGACACTTTTTGAAGATGTTTGTCAATTTTTGGTGATGTTTGTAACTTTATACTTAAAAAGTGACAAAGCATGTCACTTTTATGTAATATATAAATACAATAAATATGATCATCCAAACTAACATATAGATTGTATGATTACTGTTTTTGAGATGTATATCACTTTTAAAGAGATCTACGTGTAGATACAATAAGTTTGAATGTGCAAACTAATAAATAGACTTCATGATCACTGTTGTTGTAGATATATGTCACTTTAAAAGAGATGAATGTCACATTTTTAGATCTATATCATTTTGAAGAGATGTATTTCATTTTTTGAAGATGTTTGTCATTTTTTACTTAAAAAGTGACAGAGCATGTCACTTTTTAAGTAAAAAGTGACATATCATGTCACTTTTATATAATATATAAATTCAATAAGTATGAACATCCAAACTAACAAATAGATTGTATGATCACTGTATTTTGAGATGTATGTCACTTTTAAATAGAGCTACTGTCACATTTTTAGATATATATCATTTTGAAGAGATGTATGCCACTTTTTGAAGATGTTTGTCACTTTTTGGACACGTCTGTCACTTTTTACTTAAAAAGTGACAGAGCATGTCACTTTTTAAGTAAAAAATGATATATCATGTCACTTTTATGTAATATATAAATTTAATAAGTATGAACATCCAAACTAACAAATAGATTGTATGATCACTGTTTTTTGAGATGTATGTCACTTTTAAATAGAGCAACTTTCACATTTTTAGATATATATCTTTTTGAAGAGATGTATACCACTTTTTGAATATGTTTGTCACTTTTTGGACATGTTTGTCACTTTTTACTTAAAAAGTGACATATCATGTCACTTTTATGTAATATATAAATTCAATAAGTATGAACATCCAAACTAACAAATAGATTGTATGATCACTGTTTTTTGAGATGTATGTCACTTTTAAATAGAGCTACTGTCACATTTTTAGACATATATCAGTTTTTGAAGATGTTTGTCACTTTTTGGACATGTATGTCACTTTTTACTTAAAAAGTGACAGAGCATGTCACTTTTTAAGTAAAAAGTGACATATCATGTCACTTTTATGTAATATATAAATACAATAAGTATGAACATCCAAACTAATAAATAGATTGTATGATCACTGTTTTTTGAGATGTATGTCACTTTTAAATAGAGCTACTGTCACATTTTTAGACATATATCAGTTTTTGAAGATGTTTGTCACTTTTTGGACATGTATGTCACTTTTTACTTAAAAAGTGACAGAGCATGTCACTTTTTAAGTAAAAAGTGACATATCATGTCACTTTTATGTAATATATAAATATAATAAGTATGAACATCCAAACTAACAAATAGATTGTATGATCACTGTTTTTTGAGATGTATGTCACTTTTAAATAGAGCTACTGTCACAGTTTTAGATATATATCACTTTTTGAAGATGTTTGTCACTTTTTGGACATGTATGTCACTTTTTACTTAAAAAGTGACAGAGCATGTCACTTTTTAAGTAAAAAGTGACATATCATGTCATTTTTATGTAATATATAAATACAATAAGTATGAACATCCAAACTAACAAATAGATTGTATGATCACTGTTTTTTGAGATGTATGTCACTTTTAAATAGAGCTACTGTCACATTTTTAGACATATATCAGTTTTTGAAGATGTTTGTCACTTTTTGGACATGTATGTCACTTTTTACTTAAAAAGTGACAGAGCATGTCACTTTTTAAGTAAAAAGTGACATATCATGTCACTTTTATGTAATATATAAATACAATAAGTATGAACATCCAAACTAACAAATAAATTGTATGATCACTGTTTTTTGAGATGTATGTCACTTTTAAATAGAGCTACTGTCACATTTTTAGACATATATCAGTTTTTGAAGATGTTTGTCACTTTTTGGACATGTTTGTCACTTTTTACTTAAAAAGTGACAGAGCATGTCACTTTTTAAGTAAAAAGTGACATATCATGTCACTTTTATGTAATATATAAATATAATAAGTATGAACATCCAAACTAACAAATAGATTGTATGATCACTGTTTTTTGAGATGTATGTCACTTTTAAATAGAGCTACTGTCACAGTTTTAGATATATATCACTTTTTGAAGATGTTTGTCACTTTTTGGACATGTATGTCACTTTTTACTTAAAAAGTGACAGAGCATGTCACTTTTTAAGTAAAAAGTGACATATCATGTCACTTTTATGTAATATATAAATATAATAAGTATGAACATCCAAACTAACAAATAGATTGTATGATCACTGTTTTTTGAGATGTATGTCACTTTTAAATAGAGCTACTGTCGCAGTTTTAGACATATATCACTATTTGAAGATGTTTGTCACTTTTTGAAGACATTTGTCACTTTTTGGACATGTATGTCACTTTTTACTTAAAAAGTGACAGAGCATGTCACTTTTATGTAATATATAAATTCAATAAGTATGAACATCCAAACTAACAAATAGATTGTATGATCACTATTTTTTGAGATGTATGTCACTTTTAAATAGAGCTACTGTCACATTTTTAGACATATATCAATTTTTGAAGATGTTTGTCACTTTTTGGACAAGTATGTCACTTTTTACTTAAAAAGTGACAGAGCATGTCACTTTTTAAGTAAAAAGTGACATATCATGTCACTTTTATGTAATATATAAATACAATAAGTATGAACATCCAAACTAACAAATAGATTGTATGATCACTGTTTTTTGAGATGTATGTCACTTTTAAATAGAGCTACTGTTACATTTTTAGACATATATCAGTTTTTGAAGATGTTTGTCACTTTTTGGACATGTATGTCACTTTTTACTTAAAAAGTGACAGAGCATGTCACTTTTTAAGTAAAAAGTGACATATCATGTCACTTTTATGTAATATATAAATATAATAAGTATGAACATCCAAACTAACAAATAGATTGTATGATCACTGTTTTTTGAGATGTATGTCACTTTTAAATAGAGTTACTGTCACAGTTTTAGATATATATCACTTTTTGAAGATGTTTGTCACTTTTTGGACATATATGTCACTTTTTACTTAAAAAGTGACAGAGCATGTCACTTTTTAAGTAAAAAGTGACATATCATGTCACTTTTATGTAATATATAAATACAATAAGTATGAACATCCAAACTAACAAATAGATTGTATGATCACTGTTTTTTGAGATGTATGTCACTTTTAAATAGAGCTACTGTCACATTTTTAGACATATATCAGTTTTTGAAGATGTTTGTCACTTTTTGGACATGTATGTCACTTTTTACTTAAAAAGTGACAGAGCATGTCACTTTTTAAGTAAAAAGTGACATATCATGTCACTTTTATGTAATATATAAATACAATAAGTATGAACATCCAAACTAACAAATAGATTGTATGATCACTGTTTTTTGAGATGTATGTCACTTTTAAATAGAGCTACTGTCACATTTTTAGACATATATCAGTGTTTGAAGATGTTTGTCACTTTTTGAAGATATTTGTCACTTTTTGGACATGTTTGTCACTTTTTACTTAAAAAGTGACAGAGCATGTCACTTTTTAAGTAAAAAGTGACATATCATGTCAATTTTTTGTAATATATAAATACAATAAGTATGAACATCCAAACTAACAAATAGATTGTATGATCACTGTTTTTTGAGATGTATGTCACTTTTAAATAGAGCTACTGTCGCAGTTTTAGACATATATCACTATTTGAAGATGTTTGTCACTTTTTGAAGACATTTGTCACTTTTTGGACATGTATGTCACTTTTTACTTAAAAAGTGACAGAGCATGTCACTTTTATGTAATATATAAATTCAATAAGTATGAACATCCAAACTAACAAATAGATTGTATGATCACTGTTTTTTGAGATGTATGTCACTTTTAAATAGAGCTACTGTCACATTTTTAGACATATATCAGTTTTTGAAGATGTTTGTCACTTTTTGGACATGTATGTCACTTTTTACTTAAAAAGTGACAGAGCATGTCACTTTTTAAGTAAAAAGTGACATATCATGTCACTTTTATGTAATATATAAATACAATAAGTATGAGCATCCAAACTAACAAATAGATTGTATGATCACTGTTTTTTGAGATGTATGTCACTTTTAAATAGAGCTACTGTCACATTTTTAGACATATATCAGTTTTTGAAGATGTTTGTCACTTTTTGGACATGTATGTCACTTTTTACTTAAAAAGTGACAGAGCATGTCACTTTTTAAGTAAAAAGTGACATATCATGTCACTTTTATGTAATATATAAATACAATAAGTATGAACATCCAAACTAACAAATAGATTGTATGATCACTGTTTTTTGAGATGTATGTCACTTTTAAATAGAGCTACTGTCACATTTTTAGACATATATCAGTTTTTGAAGATGTTTGTCACTTTTTGAAGATATTTGTCACTTTTTGGACATGTTTGTCACTTTTTACTTAAAAAGTGACAGAGCATATCACTTTTTAAGTAAAAAGTGACATATCATGTCAATTTTTTGTAATATATAAATACAATAAGTATGAACATCCAAACTAACAAATAAATTGTATGATCACTGTTTTTTGAGATGTATGTCACTTTTAAATAGAGCTACTGTCGCAGTTTTAGACATATATCACTATTTGAAGATATTTGTCACTTTTTGAAGACATTTGTCACTTTTTGGACATGTATGTCACTTTTTACTTAAAAAGTGACAGAGCATGTCACTTTTATGTAATATATAAATTCAATAAGTATGAACATCCAAACTAACAAATAGATTGTATGATCACTGTTTTTTGAGATGTATGTCACTTTTAAATAGAGCTACTGTCACATTTTTAGACATATATCAGTTTTTGAAGATGTTTGTCACTTTTTGGACATGTATGTCACTTTTTACTTAAAAAGTGACAGAGCATGTCACTTTTTAAGTAAAAAGTGACATATCATGTCACTTTTATGTAATATATAAATACAATAAGTATGAACATCCAAACTAACAAATAGATTGTATGATCACTGTTTTTTGAGATGTATGTCACTTTTAAATAGAGCTACTGTCACATTTTTAGACATATATCAGTTTTTGAAGATGTTTGTCACTTTTTGGACATGTATGTCACTTTTTACTTAAAAAGTGACAGAGCATGTCACTTTTTAAGTAAAAAGTGACATATCATGTCACTTTTATGTAATATATAAATATAATAAGTATGAACATCCAAACTAACAAATAGATTGTATGATCACTGTTTTTTGAGATGTATGTCACTTTTAAATAGAGCTACTGTCACAGTTTTAGATATATATCACTTTTTGAAGATGTTTGTCACTTTTTGGACATGTATGTCACTTTTTACTTAAAAAGTGACAGAGCATGTCACTTTTTAAGTAAAAAGTGACATATCATGTCACTTTTATGTAATATATAAATACAATAAGTATGAACATCCAAACTAACAAATATATTGTATGATCACTGTTTTTTGAGATGTATGTCACTTTTAAATAGAGCTACTGTCACATTTTTAGACATATATCAGTTTTTGAAGATGTTTGTCACTTTTTGGACATGTATGTCACTTTTTACTTAAAAAGTGACAGAGCATGTCACTTTTTAAGTGAAAAGTGACATATCATGTCACTTTTCTGTAATATATAAATACAATAAGTATGAACATCCAAACTAACAAATAGATTGTATGATCACTGTTTTTTGAGATTTATGTCACTTTTAAATAGAGCTACTGTCACATTTTTAGATATATATCAGTTTTTGAAGATGTTTGTCACTTTTTGAAGATATTTGTCACTTTTTGGACATGTTTGTCACTTTTTACTTAAAAAGTGACAGAGCATGTCACTTTTTAAGTAAAAAGTGACATATCATGTCAATTTTTTGTAATATATAAATACAATAAGTATGAACATCCAAACTAACAAATAGATTGTATGATCACTGTTTTTTGAGATGTATGTCACTTTTAAATAGAGCTACTGTCGCAGTTTTAGACATATATCACTATTTGAAGATGTTTGTCACTTTTTGAAGACATTTGTCACTTTTTGGACATGTATGTCACTTTTTACTTAAAAAGTGACAGAGCATGTCACTTGTTGAATATGTTTCTCACTTTTATTTAATATATGTTCATTCTATTTATATGTCACTTATATAGTAACTAACCATCTTTGTTATATATTTTTTGTAGGACTGCGAGCTATTGATTCCGCAGACCTATTGGTTTCCTGGGAAAGTCACATTTTACTCTCCCCATGTAGTCATCAAGACCTTAAACAACAAGCTTACAGAAACACAAAAGCAGATGTTTAAGGAAACCTGTTTTGGACCGTATCTTGATTTAAAAGAAACGGTTATTCAGGCTCAGTTGATTCACCAGTTGTTATTAAGGCAGGTAAAGCAACCAAATGTAAATGAATTATGGTTCAACATCGATGACAAAGTTGTCAGATTTTCTATTGAAGAATTTTGTCTGATGTCGGGACTTCGGTGCGTGGGAAATGGTGATTTTACCAAGTACAGAATGCGTAGTAGTACGATTAAGGACAAGTATTTCAAGTTTTTTGATAACATTTCAACAGAGTGTGTTGAAAATGTATTTAAAGAGTTGCCATCTGATACTGTTGACAAGGATGTGGTGGATGTTGGTCTTATATATCTTATTTCATCATTCTTATTTGCCACATCATACCATAAAAGTGTTGATGATTCAATTTTTGTACTTGTTGAATCGGGTGAAATGGAATCTTTTCCATGGGGAAAGGAGTTGTATAGTTTGACGTTAATGTCTCTGAAGGGTGCATTCAGCAAGAGGATCATGAAGTTAGATTCTTCAAAAAAAATTTTGGAGTATAGGCTGAACGGTTTTCTTCTTGCTTTCCAAGTTTGGATATACGAGTCTATTCCCGCAATAGTTGAGAAAAAATTTTGTGTGAAGTACAAGCCATCGCTTCCTCGGATCTTGAGCTGGAGTTCTAATGTGCATTTGACATCTTTACAATTGCACAAACGTATTTTTGACTTGATAAAAGTAAGCTCCATTTATTATTTATGTGATTTTTCTTTACATTTTTCATTACAGTTTGTTATTTTAAATATATGAATATGTTTTTTTGCAGATTGAAGTTAATGTTGTTAAGATCACTGATGCGGAGAAGGAAGTGTCATATACTGATGGGTTGTTTGAGAATTTAAAATCTCAAGGGCAGAACACTAAAGATGATGACAACTCTGAGCATCCTGTTATTCATCAGTCAACGCTGATGATTACAGCCGGCGATGACAGTTCTTCAAAGTTGAAGAAAAAAAAGGTAGTTGAGTTTTATGAGAATTTATTTACCTTTTTATGCTTTTTATACCTTTTGTATTTATTGTTTCTTATGATTATGTGTTTTTCTCTGATTTTTGTATTTTCAGAGACATTCTGAATCAAATGAAGTAATATTGAAACGTTTAGCAGAGATTGAAGTGAAACTTCAATCAAATGAAGAAATTTTGAAACGGTTGGCAGAAATAGAGGCGAAAGTGGAATCACATGACATTATTTTGAAACGGTTGACAGATATAGAGTCGAAAATGCAATCAAATGAAGAAATTCAGAATCGACTAGCTGAGCTTGAAATCAAAGTTCAATCGAATATTCAAATTGAAGAGAAAGTAAAACAACTTGAAGAGAAAGTAAGATTGAATGAAGAAATTCTACAACGGGTGGCAAATGTTGAAAGCAAAGTGAATGACTTGCAAATGTTGAAGGTATGTCACATTTTTAGATCTAAGTCACTTTTTTCATAAATGTATGTCACTTTTTAAAAGATGTTGTCACTTTTTTAGGTTTATGTCACTTTTTGCTAAGAAAGTGACAAACTGTGTCACTTTTTGGAGACGTGTATCATTTTTATTTTATTTTTGTAAAAACATTGAGAGAAATGGAATATGGGGATGATAGAGTTGATGTAGTTGATTTGGAAGCCCAAAATCTCTATATGTAATTTTTAATAAGAAAGTGACACAATTTGTCACTTTTTGCTAAGAAAGTGACAAACTGTGTCACTTTTTGCTAAGAAAGTGACACAGTGTGTCACTTTTTGCTATATCACTTATTACTATAAGTATGTCATTTTTAAGAGATTTATGTCACTTTTTATATATATATGTTTGAGACTTTTTATTTATTCTTATGTCTAGAATGGTGCGGAAAATGTTGCTAAGGATACAGTGGACATGGAAAAGAATGCAACTGATTGCCCTAGTTTTTCATTGGGTGTTGAGTTTGATTCGACTGGAAAAAGTATTGAGATGCCGGTTGAAACTAATGTGGAAAAGGTATTATTCAATTCCAAATGCATTGTATTTATAATTTGAGATTTACTTAGATGTTATTGTGCACTATATAACGTGGCTTATTTATTTTTGATTTAGTCTATTGATGAAGATATAATAAATTTTAATGAAGAGGACTGGAAGATTGTTGATGATGTTGCTGCTCATAGTTTAGCCAAAAAAATGCAACAAGACGTATTTTTTTCACACTATATTTTGTGTTTTTACTTTGTTAGATCTGTTTTTTGTACTGCAAAAAGTAATCTTTTGTACGTTTTTATTCAGACTGTTGATGTAAATGATGATGATATTGAATTGAAAGATGAGGATTGGCAAAAAATTGATGAGATTGCTGCAGCTGTTTTAGCTGAACATAAACTTGAAGAGGCAATTGTTTGTTTGATTATTTTTCATTTAAAAGACTTATTTTTGTGTGTTCTGTATAATATAACTTGACACTTTTTAATTTTTTTGTGACATTTTAGACTGTTGATGAAGTCACTCCGGATGCACCCCTGAAGAGGCAAACGAAACCTGCTGCAATTCTTCAGTCCCCATTTGTTAATCAATATGATTCTACGGTGGGTACTTCTATAGCGGGAACTTCTACTGCAAAGCGTGTGGTGAAGGGTACGTTTGCATTCAAAGTTGGGTTGTGTCCCCCATACGCACCAGATGTGGAAGCATTCGAGAGTTGGTACAAGGAATGGTTGGTGACAAAAAACAAGTAAGTATGTGACATAATGTCACTTTTAATAAGAAAGTGACACATTATTTTTATCCAAATGTGTTTTGTGTAAAAATTAAATGAACTATAGAGAAGATTTTTTATTAAAATTTGTTTATCTAACTTGCATACATTGTTCTGTCACTTTTTGAGCAAAAAGTGACATAGCATGTCACTTTTAAGTTGCATACAAATGTTCTGTCACTTTTTAAGCAAAAAGTGACATAGCATGTCACTTTTATAACTCTAAGCTTCAATTCATATTCAAGACAAAAAAAAAAACAATACATTAATGTTTGATTATGGTCAATAATTCATGTCACTTTATAATGCACAACAAATATCAAGTTAAATCTTGCATTTAAATCAACCACATAGATGATACTGATTCAAAATTGTATGTATTACTTGCATACATTGTTTTGTCACTTTTTGAGCAAAAAGTGACAGACCATGTCACTTTTTGAGCAAAAAGTGACAGAGCGTGTCACTTTTTGCTCAAAAAGTGACATAGTCTGTCACTTTTCTATCTGAAGCCTCAATTCATATTCAAGACAAAAGAAAAATGATGCATTAATGCTTGATCTTGCATAATTCATGTCACTCCATAATTCACAACAAATATCAAGTTAAATCTTGTAATTAAATCAACCACAGAGAAAAATTTGATACAAATGTGTTTGTATAACTTGTATACATACTCTGTCACTTTTTACTAAAAAAGTGACATACTTGTCACTTTTTACTTTAAGTATGTCACTTTTTTAGTAAAATGTGACACAGTATGTCACTTTTTAAAAGTATGTCATTTTTATTATAAGTGTAATTGTATGTGACCTATCTTTTTTGTAATGCAGAGTTAGTCATTTCAATGATGACAATATTAAGATTAGCCATTCCTTCTACTTCAGCGATGTTGCAATCTCTTCTAAAATCTGGTGGTATGAATTAGTGACAAAAGATGAGGCTTTGGATGACTCAGTAAGTCTTTGTTTGTTAGTTGTTTGGTTTAAGATTTATGTATATAATTTATTAATACATTGCTGTTTCTTTTTATACATTTGTTTTGTAGCATATGGATGTATGTTTTTATTATCTCCGAAAGATGTTAAGGTATGGGAATGGTATGAGAATCAAAGCTACAACAACGGACTTTGCCTTTGACAGCCAAGTTAGGGGGTTGTATGAAGATTTTTCAAAAGATCCACTAGTCCTTGTTAAGCAAACTTCTCTACTCTCGTATCCAATTGGATTGTACATGCCATGCAACACAAGTTGGCGAGAAGTTGACCATGTCCTTATGCCTTTGAGGATGTATAACTCGGCTCATTGGCTTCTTTGTCATTTTGACATCAAGGAGATGCGCTTGAATATATATAATTCATACAATAAGTTTATCAAGAAGTCTGATGTACTTGAAGCTCTGGAACCATTTTCAGTTATGATTCCTCATCTTTTGTATAACACTGGATTCTTCGACGGCAAAAATATTCCAGAAAAAGAGGCGCTAAAACCACTTGCTGTGAAGTTGGTTCCAAAACTACCACAGCAAAAGAACGAGTTAGTTTGCTTTTTAATAATTTGGCTTTTTATATGTTGAATAGATAGAAATGTATGGTTTGCCTTCAATTATTGGTTAATGTTCAATTTTGTTTGTTGCAGTGGCGATTGTAGGAATCTATGTCATTAAATATGCTGAGTATTTCATCAATTCAATGTTGAAGGAAATGCCAAAGACATTCAATATTCCACAGATTCGGAAATACTTGGCCACTGAATTGTACGTGTATGCCAAGAAGAAGCAAGTGGAGAATTATGATACTGATAATGATTGGGTGCCAAAGGATATGTGAAAAGACACTGCAATTTTTTTGTAAATAATATTTTTGTACTAGGACTACATGTTACATGTAAATGTAGTGTATATGGTGAATGTAGTTTCATGTAAATGAGATTAACAATGTAGTTTTTGAAGGTTTCTTTGCAAAAGATGTAAGTACAAAATATTTTTGTGTACAGGTGATATACTATTCATGTTGACAAAACATGATTATATTGATATATTACTTTAAGTATGGAAATCATGTATACACTTTGACAGCCAGGTTAGGGGTTTTAATAACGAACAAACGACAGTTTGTCACTTTTCATTATAAAAGTGACAGTGTGTGTCACTTTTTGTTGTAAAAGTGACATAGTGTGTCACTTTTTGTTCTTAAATTATGAAAAACGTGTATACACTTTGACAGCGATGTTAGGAGTTTTGATAACGAACAAACGACTTAGTTTGTCACTTTTCATTATAAAAGTGACAGTGTGTGTCACTTTTTGTTCTAAAAGTGACATAGTATGTCACTTTTTGTTCTAAAAGTGACATAGTGTGTCACTTTTTGTTCTTAAATTATGAAAAACATCTATACACTTTGACAGCCATGTTAGGAGTTTTAATAACGAACAAATGACATAGTGTGTCACTTTTTGTTCTAAAAGTGACAAAGTATGTCACTTTTTGTTCTTAAATTATGAAAAACATGTATACACTTTGACAGCCATGTTAGGAGTTTTGATAACGAACAAACGACATACTTTGTCACTTTTCATTATAAAAGTGACAGTGTGTGTCACTTTTTGTTCTAAAAGTGACATAGTATGTCACTTTTTGTTCTAAAAGTAACATAGTGTGTCACTTTTTGTTCTTAAATTATGAAAAACATCTATACACTTTGACAGCCATGTTAGGAGTTTTAATAACGAACAAACGACATAGTTTGTCACTTTTCATTATAAAAGTGACAGTGTGTGTCACTTTTTGTTCTAAAAGTGACATAGTGTGTCACTTTTTGTTCTAAAAGTGACAAAGTGTGTCACTTTTTGTTCTTAAATTATGAAAAACATGTATACACTTTGACATCCATGTTAGGAGTTTTGATAACGAACAAACGACATACTTTGTCACTTTTCATTATAAAAGTGACAGTGTGTGTCACTTTTTGTTCTAAAAGTGACAAAGTGTGTCACTTTTTGTTCTTAAATTATGAAAAACATGTATACACTTTGACAGCCATGTTAGGAGTTTTAATAACGAACAAACGACATAGTTTGTCACTTTTCATTATAAAAGTGACATAGTGTGTCACTTTTTGATATAAAAGTGACATATTGTGTTCTAAAAGTGACACAAATGTAACCTTTTGTTCTAAAAGTTACAATTTCAGTATTTATCAAATCCCTTTAATAGGTGAAGTATCATGTATACCATATAGTGTTAAATGATAAGTTTTACATTCCACTATAATGTCATGTCCTATAAAAAAGCAAAGCGCATGAATGTTAACACTATTTTGAATAGAAAAACCAATAAGAATGAATAAGTGATACTTTCCAAATAAAAAATAAAAAAACTCATAAATCTTGCAACTTTCTTTTCTTTTGTGGCTTCTTCTTCAAAGGTGCTGGAGTTTGACACGATCTTCGATTATGGCCGTACTTTCCACATCTACCACATTTTGTACTTTGCTTTTTTTCTCCTTTTGATGGTATTCTTTTCTCTTTAGGTCGTCCAGATTTCCTTTTTGGATCAGGAGCCAAGACTATTCTTGCTTTTACATCAACTGGTATATTCCAATCATTACGATCTCCAAGTGGGTAAACTGTACCACTGTATGTTTGGACATACATCTCTGTTGTGTAATATTTTGAACAATACAAATATGAATCGTCCTTTATCTTTGCAATAACTGCCAATGCATGTGCACATGGGATTTTGTCCACTTGGAAATGATTGCATGTACATGTCTTTTCTTCAATATTCACCAAATATGAGGCACAAACATCATTGACTTGGTATATTATTGAACTTGAAGCCGATGCCTGTGAAAATAATGCAAGAAAACAATGTATTAATAAACTACAACAATTAAATCATTATTTCATGATGTTTAATTCCCACTTACTGAAAAAGTGACACACTATGTCACTTTTTACTTAGAAAGTGACAAACTATGTCACTTTTATAGATAATCATATTTTCATTACAATAACAATCAGATATAATTAGATTTCAAAATCATAAACCTTCTACTGATATGTAATTATAAATAGAGCCATAGACGATATGAAATTTAAGTCATGCCACTTTTTACTAAGAAAGTGACACTCTGTGTCACTTTTTACTCAGAAAGTGACACAATCTGTCACTTTTTTAGATAATCATAATTTTATCACAATAACAATCAGATATAATAAGATTTCAAAATCATAAATCTTATACTGATATGTAATTATAAATAGAGCCATAGACTATATAAAATCCAAGTCATGCCACTTTTTACTAAGAAAGTGACACACTATGTCACTTTTTACTCAGAAAGTGACACACTCTGTCACTTTTTTAAATAATCATAATTTCATCACAATAACAATCAGATATAATAAGATTTCGAAATCATAAATCTTTTACTGATATGTAATTATAAATAGAACCATAGACGATATGAAATCCAAGTCATGCCACTTTTTACTAAGAAAGTGACACACTATGTCACTTTTTACTCAGAAAGTGACACACTCTGTCACTTTTTATTCAAAAAGTGACACACTATGTCACTTTTTTAGATAATCATAATTTCATCACAATAACAATCAGATATAATAAGATTTCAAAATCATAAACCTTCTACTGATATGTAATTATAAATAGATCCATAGATTATTTAAAATCCAAGTCATGCTTCTTTTTACTAAGAAAGTGACACACTATGTCACTTTTTACTTAGAAAGTGACAAACTATGTCACTTTTTTAAATAATCATAATTTCATCACAATAACAATCAGATATAATAAGATTTCAAAATCATAAACCTTTTACTGATATGTAATTATAAATAGAACCATAAACGATATGAAATCCAAGTCATGCCACTTCTTGCTAAGAAAGTGACACACTATGTCACTTTTTACTCAGAAAGTGACACACTCTGTCACTTTTCATTCAAAAAATGACACACTATGTCACTTTTTTAGATAATCATAATTTCATCACAATAACAATAAGATATAATAAGATTTCAAAATCATAAACCTTCTACTGATATGTAATTATAAATAGAGCCATAGATTATTTAAAATCCAAGTCATGCCTCTTTTTACTAAGAAAGTGACACACTATGTCACTTTTTACTCAGAAAGTGACACACTCTGTCACTTTTTTAGATAATTATAATTTCATCACAATAACAATCAGATTTTAAAATCATAAACCTTCTACTGATATGTAATTATAAATAGAGCCATAGACGATATGAAATTCAAGTCATGCCACTTTTTACTAAGAAAATTGACACACTTTGTCACTTTTTACTCAGAAAGTGACACAATATGTCCCTAGTTGGTATATGCATGTTTTCATTACAATAAAACTTAGCATATAAATGATATTTAGTTCATGCAATTTATAGCCTTTTATCTTCAATTTCTTTGATTCCATAGATTTCTCTCTCAATATTTTTTCTTGTTTGTTTGCAAGTTTTGTGAAGGTTGCCCGCGCATCGTTTAAGTGCTTCACAAACCATTCTTGCAACAAATATCTTAAGGATTCCAATAAAAGTTCTATAGGACAACCTTTTGTTGTTTTTGTTATCGAATTTACTGATTCAACTATATTTGAAGTCATTGTGGAAAACCTGTTATTTGTCATGTATGCCCTTGACCACTTGTGATAACCAATTTCTTCCTGCATAAAGAATAACCAAAATATTAATCATTTATTGTATATAATGTTATTATGCATCCAAACTAATAAATATTATTGAACATACCAGATGTGATCGAATCCCTTTGTGGATTTCATCGAGTTGTTTCATATGGAACTCAAAATCATTTTTCGTGTAGGCTCTAGCAGCTCTATTGAATGGTTGTGTAATGTTCTTTCCATTTCTTTTGCCAAATGTTGACTTTAAATTTTGTAGCAAGTGGTAGGAACATAGACCATGCATTGAATTCTTATACACCTTCTGGATTGCATTTTTTATGCTTTTATGACCATCTGAGATTATACACAATCCTTCTCGCTCACCATAAGCTTCTTTTAACATAAGTAAGAACCACTCCCATGAATCATTAGTTTCTAAGTCACCAACTCCAAATGCTAATATGAAAATGTTGTTGTTTGCATCTTGTGTACATGCTGTAAATAATGTTCCACCATAATTTCCCTTTAAGAATGTACCATCAATCACTATTATAGGTCTGCAATACTCCCACCCCTGAATAGATGCTCCTAATGCCATGAAGAGGTATTTAAATTTGTTGTTGTCAAAAGTCTCAATTCTTGTAATTGATCCAGGATTTGTTTGTTCTATCATGTACAAGTACTTTGGAACATTTTCATAAGACTCTGTCGGATCTCCTCTCACCAATTCCAAAGCTTTCTCCTTAGATCTCCAAGCTTTCTCGTAACTCATCGACACTCCGTATGTATTCATCATGTCAGTTATTATGTCTGCAGGAGTGTATGTTGTTTTTGTTGAGACATACTTGTACTTGATGCATTCTCCTACTATTGAGCTTGTTGCTTGACGGTGATCTGCCAAGATGATGTTATTTGAGCATGTGTGATCGTTTCTCATATATCTTATTTTGAACATTTCTGTTCCTCCAAGTCTTGAAGCTCTAAAACTCCATTTGCAATTATCATCTATGCATTTCAGCACATATTCTTTCTTGTCCGACTTACTTACCTTGAACTGAAAGTTTTTATGTATCGCATACACCGAAATACTTTTCTTAACCAATGTCTTGTTCCTAAAAACCTTTTTGTCTGCAATTTCATTCATACTAACAAATGAAATAATTTCACTACCTGTTTCATTACTCATTTCTTCAACCTCCGGTATGCATGAAGAAACATCAACAGCTAAGTCTTCAATACTTGGTAGACTTTGAACTGAGGTTGTTGCCGAACCATGAGTTTGAAAAACTAGTAATTGCATCATGTCATTTTCTTCACCAGTAGCAACTTCTGAAAGTTGTATGTCTTCAAAACTTTCAATTCTTTGACATAATGAAACCGGTGTGACATCTATGCACAAAGGAAAGCTTGCAAGATGTTTCTCCCTTCTTTTGAGCTCCAAATAAAATGTGAGGGAATTATTGTCTGAAATCTTCATCAGAGGCAGGTTTTTCTTCACCTTATATTGTATTGTTATTGAGTGTGTTGCTGGACTTACGTTTGTGACTGAATATATCATGCCATTGAGTTCGCAGTATGTACATTCTATTGGAACGACAATTCCAGCCATTTTAAAATTTATATATTGGTTACCTTGTTCCCATTTCCCTCCATAATGGATGAATACATTGATTTTATCCATATCTGCAAAAAAAACACCGATATATGATACATTAATGTCTGATCATCCTCAATAGATGTATCATTAAGTAAAAAGTGACAGAGCATGTCACTTTTCTATCCTCCAAGCCTCAATTCATGTTCAAAGTAAAATAACGATACATTAATGTTTTGCCATGCTCAATAATTGATGTCACTTCATAATGCACAACAAATATCAAGTTAAATCATGCATTTAAATCAACTACATATATGATTTTGATTCAAATTTATTTCTCTATCTTGCAAACATTGTTTTGTCACTTTTTGAGCAAAAAGTGACATGCTCTGTCACTTTTTAGGCAAAAAGTGACATAGCATGTCACTTTTCTATCTCCCAAGCCTCAATTCATTTTCAAAGCAAAATAACGATACATTAATGTTTGGTCATGCTCAAAAATTGATGTCACTTCATAATGCACAACAAAATCAAGTTAAATCTTACATTTAAATAAACCACATAGATGATTTTTTATTCAAATTTGTTTCTCTAACTTGCAAACATTGTTCTGTCACTTTTTGAGCAAAAAGTGACATGCTCTGTCACTTTTTAAGCAAAAAGTGACATAGTATGTCACTTTTCTATCCTCCAAGCCTCAATTCATTTTCAAAGCAAAATAATGATACATTAATGTTTGGCCATGCTCAATAATTGATGTCACTTTATAATGCACAACAAATATCAAGTTAAATCATGCATTTAAATCAACCACATATATGATTTTGATTCAAATTTATTTCTCTATCTTGCAAACATTGTTTTGTCACTTTTTGAGCAAAAAGTGACATGCTCTGTCACTTTTTAGGCAAAAAGTGACATAGCATGTCACTTTTCTATCCCCCAAGCCTCAATTCATTTTCAAAGCAAAATAACGATACATTAATGTTTGGTCATGCTCAATAATTGATGTCACTTCATAATGCACAACAAAATCAAGTTAAATCTTGCATTTAAATAAACCACATAGATGATTTTTTATTCAAATTTGTTTCTCTAACTTGCATACATTGTTCTGTCACTTTTTGAGCTAAAAGTGACAGACCATGTCACTTTTTAAGCAAAAAGTGACATAACATGTCACTTTTCTATCCTCCAAGCCTCAATTCATGTTCAAAGCAAAATAACGATACATTAATGTTTGGCCATGCTCAATAATTGATGTCACTTCATAATGCACAACAAATATCAAGTTAAATCATGCATTTAAATCAACCACATATATGATTTTGATTCAAATTTATTTCTCTATCTTGCAAAAATTGTTTTGTCACTTTTTGAGCAAAAAGTGACATGCTCTGTCACTTTTTAGGCAAAAAGTGACATAGCATGTCACTTTTCTATCCCCCAAGCCTCAATTCATGTTCAAAGCAAAATAACGATACATTAATGTTTGGTCATGCTCAATAATTGATGTCACTTCATAATGCACAACAAAATCAAGTTAAATCTTGCATTTAAATAAACCACATAGATGATTTTTTTATTCAAATTTGTTTCTCTAACTTGCATATATTGTTCTGTCACTTTTTGAGCAAAAAGTGACAGACCATGTCACTTTTTAGGCAAAAAGTGACAGAACATGTCACTATTTTGTTCACAAGCTTAAATTCATATTCAAGACAAAATGACAATACATTAATGTTTGGTCAATCTCAATAATTCATGTCACTTCATAATGCACAACAAAATCAAGTTAAATCTTGTATTTAAATCAACTACATAGATGATTTTTGATTCAAATTTATTTTTCTAACTTGCAAATATTGTTCTGTCACTTTTAAACAAAAAGTGACAGAGCATGTCACTTTTTAAGCAAAAAGTGACAGAACATGTCAATTTTCTATCCCCCAAGCCTCAATTAATATTCAAGTTAAAATAACGATACATTAATGTTTTGTCATGCTCAATAATTCATGTCACTTCATAATGCACAACAAATATCAAGTTAATTCATGCATTTAAATCAACCACGGAGATGATTTTGATTCAAATATATTCGTATGACTTGCATATAATGTTCTGTCACTTTTTAAGCAAAAAGTGACAGAGCATGTCACTTTTTGAACAACCTAGCCTCAATTCATATTCAAGTTAAAATAACGATACATTAATGTTTTGTCATGCTCAATAATTCATGTCACTTCATAATGCACAACAAATATCAAGTTAATTCCTGCATTTAAATCAACCACGGAGATGATTTTGATTCAAATATGTTCGTATGACTTGCATATAATGTTCTGTCACTTTTTAAGCAAAAAGTGACAGAGCATGTCACTTTTTGAACAAAAAGCTATATTCTTATTGACATTTTTACAAACACATTGTATGCACCCCTGCATAAGCAAATATGTTTACAAACACATTGGTAACTGATATTCTTATTCAAATTTTTACAAACACATTGGTAACTGATATTCGCAAATATGTTTAGCTCAATACTAATGATTTATAACGAAGTGAATAAAGAATGATTTGTCTACATTGAAATCGGAATATGATATAATTTAAATCAAAATCATTTGTATGCATTTAACTTGATATGTTATTGAATATCTCCAATCAAAATACAGAAAGTTATCTAATTCAAATAGAAAGTATGAAGAAGAAGTAAAATTTAGCAAATTACCTGAGAATTTTGAATTTGAATTCTGATTTTGTGTTGAATTGGAGAAGAAACAACGAGAAATTCAGATCGGTTTTGAATTTGAATTCCGATAACGTGAAAGAGATCGGTTTTATTATGAATTTTGGTTTGTAAAGAATTTGGATATGTTTTGGGGTTGATTATGGAATGGAATTGGAATTGGAAATAATATTTACCGTATTTTTTACTGTTATAATTGTTTAGGATGATTTTCCAAAAAACCCTCAATTTTATGGGTATTTGTGTAATTTGCCCAAGGAAAAAAAGTGATAATTAGGGCAAGTACCAATTTTATTTTATTTTTTTAGGAAATTAAATGTACGGCCAGTTAACACGTATTACACAAGTTAATGATAATTACTGTATAATAATATTTTATTTGTTTCTCAATTTTTATTAATTTTCATATCAATTTCATAATTCTATAATTTAAGGGATAAAAATTAGGAAAATAACCGTGTACCCCTCTCTCTCTCTCTCTCTCTCTCTCTCTCTCTGTGATGGCATATAGTCGATCGACGATGGATTTATGGTGATACCGTGATAGTGGATGCGACGATACCAACAAAGATGCCGATGAAGAAAATTAGAAACTACACTATCTAAAGCAGCTAAAGAACAACAACAACTAGAAAATTTCGTGAATGTTCTCTTTGCGCTACTACAAACAAAATGATAAATAATTTTACTCGAAACTTCAATCTTTAAGTTATTTGCATCTCTCTCTTATTTATTCTCTTTGTACATAAATTGAGGCTGATCTCTTACCCACTTATAATGCCATGTAATCTCAGCTTCACTGGCAATTGAAGAGTGGTGGTTCGATTCCTACCTTTGGTATGGAATATGTTCCTTACCAGCGCAGTTAAAAAGCAAGCTCTCAACCTTGATCCACTGAAGTACGTCCTACGATTTACATCTTCCACTAAGGCCTCATAGCAGAGATAGTGGGGACCTCAAGATTGGAGTTCAACCTTTATAATGTTCACGATGAAGTAGCATCACATGATTAGTAAAATTAATGAATGTGGGACAATGAACTACCAATCATGTGATGTCAACTCAGCAATGGGCATTATAATTCCTACTCACCATAAATAAGATATCAGCCCTAGAAGATAAATTACAAAATTTCATGTTATTGCAAATTCTTATTGTATACTTTCACTAAATATATGTCCATTTTTTAACATTGTTTATTTCTAGGTATTGATGGTGCAGAATTGTCATTGATGATTGATTTTTTTTTTTTTTTTTTTAACAATATTTGTTACTACAAACTAATACTATAAATTTTGTATTTACCTTTTTTTTTTTTTTTTGGCATGATTTATTATTGCATATTGCAATTTCCGTCAATTAACAGTGAGTTTTGAAATTTTGATTTTTGAATTTAAAGTTGAGATGATTTTCATGGATGAGATTGTACATATGAGAAACTAATACATTGATTATGTGAAAGGAAACCTTCCAAATTAAAATATATATCTTTAAATTCAAAGTATTTCTCAATTGATATAATGATTTATTGATAATTATCAATTAATAAATATAACTCAATCTTTGTTTTTATTCTGTGTATGTATGTAAATTTTCTGAAAAAGAACTTCACCCTTTTATTTCATTTCATCTTAGCACGAGAAAAAATTATACTTGGAATCATCAATTTATGCTAAGTGTAGAAGTACTTCCTTTTCCAATCGGCTTGTCATTTTTGTTGTACCTCGACCCCTATCGAGTGAAACCGGCAATATTATGACCATCATAAGTCATACTTTTGTTATAAACAAGAGTAAGTTTTAATATGATCTTGAATTAAAACATAAACATTGAATTATAAAATCAACAAAAAATAAAAAAGACATTCCATCCCCAGCCACTCCTACACTGCAATTCGAGAGGTTGGGACGTTTAGTGGGAGTTTGCCATTTTTTTCCCATCTCTCTCGCATGCGCATTATAATTGAGTTTTCACCTATTTTACCCCTCTAAAATTTATACATGCGATAGTTTTGTGAATTTTTAACAGTCAAATCTGTCTACGAGGGACTCCAAATATTACAAAGATGAAAGGTTGGAGGAGACTTGTTATATTTTGCATATGTTGAGGACTAGGCTGTAATTTTACTCAACTTTCATTTTACGTTCCATTTTATGAATTTGATGTTTAGGATAAAAGTTGGCTACAAATTGTGTAGTGTTGTCTGATACATATTGTGTGGGTTTCCTTAGTACGTAGGTTTGGTTTTCTTTGGATTTTAGATAAGTAACAGATTTTATATGATTGTAATAATTTTTTATATAATAGAATATTTGTCTTTAATTTTTCTTTAATTTTAGAGTTTACTACTTAAATTTTAGTGTTATTTTTCTCCATTTATTTAATTTTTGGGCTTCTTAATATTTATCTTAATAAAGATTATGTGAATGAATTAAGGAATTGATCTCAATTAGTCAATTCTCAACAAATTTGAAGTGCACATGCCACGATACATTTGTTTCACTTCCATTGAATGCCATGTACAATGCATCTCACGTTACATTCAAAATAGGTCCATACAATGATATTGAAATGATACTTGACGCCAGTCATATGTAATGTTGCATTCGACAAGCGAAAAGCAAATCCTATGTAATATATTTAAATTGTATCAAAATAATTCTAAAACATTTTTTTTTTGTTCGATTGGCTCTCTTTTTTTTTTTTTTTTATCTATATATGCATATCGTATGAGTCGCATCTAACAAGACTCGTACTTTTATTGTCAACAATTGTATTTATGATTTCTTGCACTAATTTCTCATGAGGTATTTCCCATTCTTCGTGTCATAGTAAAAGCAATATATTGACAAAGTTTTTAACTTTTCTTCATGGTAAGTGTAATTTTTCTCTCTTTTTATGGACCTTGAACTTGTACATTTATGATTTCGTTTTGTTTTTGTAGTTTTAGAGTCAATCCAGAATTTGACGGTAAATGGGGAGATGAAGATAGGCATTAAAAATAAAAATAAAAAATGGACAATTGGATTATTGACTCGCTAATGGAACTCGAGAATCAAGATAGGATTGAAAAAAGAGATAGGAAAATCAAAACAGACAAATGCAAGAATCAGAAGAATGCTCATGGTCAGTCCAAGCCAAATCTTCTGCAGCCACGAGAAGCCTAGGGATAGTTTTGTGGGTTACTACAGCTCATTTGCAGCCACGATCTGTCGAATTTCAGAATTCAACTGTTAGTTGGAGACCAGATTTGTGAGGGCTTTTCGGATATTTTCTTGCACGATTTTCAAGGCAACACATGATGAACTATATATTTGTATACGTATTTCTAGGTATAAAATAGGTGAGACAATCTTGCACGAAAATAATACAATTGCTTACACATCAATCTTGGGTTCAAAATTGAGAAATTGAAGAAGACTATTTCAAGATGAATATTGGAGTTTTGGCTACAAGTTTCGGCACGGAATCTTCGACGATTTCTTAATTTCATCTTTAATTAAAATCTTGGAGATGTACTCAATTTCATATAAATCAATGTGTTTTTGCAAATTGATGGCAATAGCTAAATTAATTAGTTGGAGAAAAAACACAATTGTTTACACATCAATCTAGGATTTTATTCTTAGGTTCAAATTTGGAGAATTGAAAAAAGAACATTTCAAGAAGGAGATTGACAATCATTTTAGCTTAATTATTAGTTTAGTAAAAATAAAAGAATTTCAAGTTTTCTAAATTTTCAAATAGGAGTTATAATTAAATTGAGTTAATAGTTAAATAATACGGTCTTCTTTGAGAAATAGTACTCTAGTCATCAATAATTACTTAGCACTTCTACTTAAAAAACATATTTCATGGATATGATGAGACACGAAACACCTGTTTTCTCATAATTGAAGATAGTGAAATGAAAACAAACAAAGTGTTGATCAGGATTCTACTTTTCTAAGTAAAATTGGAAAAGAAAAGGCTGCCTACCATTAAGGGGTCTACTCTCTACAAAAATGAAAAACCCACTTACCTAATCAAATCTTTTCACCTTTATTTTGCTTTTTTCATATTATTAAATTTATTTATTTCACCCATATTGTGAAGATTCTATGCACACTTGTTCAATAGGCCACAGGAAAGGGGCCAAAAAAAAAGAGCACTCTCTTTCCTAGTCTCTAAAGTTGATGAACTCTTGGAACTGTTTTCATGTGTGTGTCAGTTTGCTATCACTTTCAAGAAATTAAATACAAGCGAACCTTTCTATCACTCTCTTTCGGTATTATATTTTGCCCTTTCATGGCACCAAGCAACCCCCTTAATTGGATAGAGATCATGGGTTGGCATTTATTCCTTGAATCAATTTCAGTTGCTGTGATGTTCTTTTGCTTAGAATTTGTGATTCTTGAAGATTTATGTTGCTCAAGTTGTTTAATGTTTATCGTGTGTGTTTCTTTGCGGTCTTAAGTTTGTATTAGGATTATAACAATAAATAAAGAACACAAAGATTTATCCAAGTTTGTCTCAATGAGAGACTATGTCCTGTCTTCAGTCGCTGCAGTATTTTTAGTTTTTTACTATAATGAATAATGATTTTTGTTTACAAGAGACCAGTCCTATATTATAACAATCCAATAAGGGTCATCTAATTATAATAAAATTATAAAGCAACTCAATGAAGGTTCCCTAATTATAATGAAATTCTAGAACAACCTAATTACAAATAAAAAATCTCAAAAACACATTTAGGCCCCGTTTGGGATTGATTTTGGAACCCAACATCTGATTCTCAAACAATCAAAAGTTGATTTAGGCGTTTGGCAAAAATTTTAAAAATGATTATAAAAGATTTTGACTCACCTGGCAGCATATTTTGAGAACCAGCAAAATGGCAGCTTTTCAGATTCTGATTTTAACTTTTTCATTTATATATTATTAAAATACTCATTTCACCCTTAATTAATTAAATTAATTCATTTAATACCCATTTGAGAAACTGAATTGATGCAGGTTGGATCATAGAAAATAATATAAATTTAATTAATTTTTGCACTATATGACTGTACTTTTATTTTGTAATATTTATAAATTTTAAAATTTATTAGATTTTTATTATTTTTATTTTAAAATAATAATAATGAATGCAGTGTCTCGCTAAAAAATATTTGACTAGGAAAAAAAATGAGTTTTACCATGCGTGATAATAATAATAATACAAAATAACATTATTATAATCAATGTCCTTTTTAGTAATTTAATACCGTTACAGCAATAAATCACTTTTGTTTACCTAACGCTAAAATGCGGCTTTTAAAACATATATCAATTTTGAAACAAGAGTTTACCAAACACCTATCTGATTCTTCCTACAGCTGATTCTTTCTACAGCACAGCAGAAGTTGATTCTCTTAAAAGCACAGTAATACCAAATCAAAGCCTTACTGAAGAAAATACAAATATTGTGGACTTTTCGGGGGCGCTGCTCCTGAGCCTCCGAAAAGGGGGCCGCCTACCACCCTTTCAACCCCCAGAGTGACCTTACCTCGAAATTTGATCTACACTCAACTCTACGTAGTACAATAAATTAAACTTCATATCTTAACTGTTTAAGAGCATAATCGAGCTTTAAAAAGTGTTCAAACTTGTGAACCCATTGTGCTCTTCAATTACTCTCTAGAAATGGAGTTGTTAAAAAATTTTATTTAGAATTATAAAAAGAATGGTTGAAATAGATATCATTTAAATTGCCGTATCTTATCTTGTTGCTTCATGTCTATCTTTTTACACAAAATAGAGAGATTAATTGATATATTTATTGAGAAGAGTGGAATAGTGTCTCCCATCTTAACCCGTTCTAAAAGGGTTCGCTCATGATAGAGGCAGCATCCCATTTAAAGATCAATCTGCAATTAAACTCGTTAATTTTGCTCATCTAATAGCAATTGTGATTATTTAGTTGAATGAAGATGTTTTACTAAAACTTTTAAATTAGCAAAATTATTCTTATGAATTTACTAAAATACAAATTTTAATATAATTAACAACATAATTAACAATTATTCTTATAATTGTTTTAAAACACCCGACGCGCCACGGGGAATCTCCATTGTGTAAAAGCATTTCAAATACAGAATTTGTAGACAACTTCTAATCAATTAAAGAGTATTTGATATTATGAAATCTGATTTCCTGCCCCCAGTGGGCAGGAAATCCTTGCCCACATGCTGATTTGTCAGCATGTGGGCTGTTGATGCAAAAAGTTGTTTTTTGCATCAACAGCCCACATGCTGACAAATCAGCATGTGGGCACGAAATTGCTGCCCAATAGGGACAGCAGATCAGGACTCTTGATATTATATCTTGAACACTCTTTTGGGATAGTCGAGATTTTAAGTCGTTTGAATATATATATCTTTATTATAATAAGTATCTATCACATGTTTACTATTCACCCTTCAATCAACACGACGTTGTTTTATTGATTTAATATTCCTAATTTCGTCCAAATCTCACCCTTTTGTCCTAAACTTCTGACACTTTTTTTATATTAAATTAATATCTTTAACCGCAATTTTTGACTTCTTCATCTTTTCTTTTCTTTTATTTTATATATATATATATATATATATATATATTTGTGCCTTTTAGTCGCAATTATTGACTTCTTATATATTATAGTAAAGATATATTTATTTTTCCCTTAATAAGTCATCAAATTTGATACTTTTTGATCCCCAGTTGCTATGGGGAACAAATGATGAAATACAATCGATTCATAAAAGTTTTGCTAAATTTTATTTTCTCTAAATTGCAATTTTTGTTGTCCAACTTAAATATTTACTACACCTTATACATTAAGTATTTTTACATAATTCCAATTGGAGACGATATTCATATGGGTTACCTAACCATTGCTTTGGTTTTACATAATTTCATGTTATATAACTCAAGTTATGGACAATTTTGTAAACTGCGATAGCATAAATCCGAGAAACTGCCTTGAATGTTTCGGTGAGCATTTTAGTATGCCGAAACATGCCGTCAGACTATCAAATTTTTATATGTGGTAGCTACATAGGTATTCTATGTTCCCTGAAAATTTCATATTGTTCGGTGATCGTTTTCTATGTCAAAAAAATTTTTTTTACTTCATGACCGGGTGAATTGTTTCTCTGAATTGTACTTTCTGTTGACTAACTCAAAAATATGCTGCACCTTATATATTAAGTATTTTTACATAATTCCAGTTGGAGACGATAGCTCTATGGGTTACCTAACCATTGGCTTTGGTTTCACATAATTTCATGTTATATAACTCAAGTTATGGACAATTTTGTAAATTGCGACTGCATAAATCCAAGAAACTGCCTAGGATGTTTCGGTGAGCATTCAGACTATCAAATTTTAATATACGGTAGCTAAATGAGTATTCTATAATTCCTGAAAATTTCATATTTTTCGGTGATCGTTTTCTATGTCAAAGAAATTTTTTTTACTCAGTGACTGAGTGAAGAAATTTTAGTAACACTGCCCTTATTTTGAAAATTTTCTTCACCTGGTCATGGAGTAACAAAAAATTATTTAACATAGAAAACGATTACCGAACAATACAAAATTTTTAGGAGACATATAATACTCAGGTGGCTACCACATATTAAAAATTGGTAGTTCGACGGCATGTTTAGACATACTAAAATGTTCACCGAAACCTCCTAAGCAGTTTTTCGAATTCATGCCGTCGACGTGCCGGAATCGCTATTATAAACCAATCAAAAAACTTTAAGTAGTGTAAATATCTTCTTAAACTTTTGTGGACCTTGGTTTTGTGGTAGTTTTAGTGGATTCCCATGTTTTGATTACAAGTTAATGATGTGAACTTGAATGTTTTGCTAAACTTCATGTTTATCTAAGCTGCAGTTTCTGTTGTCCAACTCAAAAATCTAATGCACCTTATATATTAAGAATTTTTACATAATTCTAGTTGGAGACGATAGCACTATGGGTTACCTAACCATTGGCTTTGGTTTCACATAATTCCATGTTATATAACTCAAGTTATGGACAATTTTGTAAACTGCGACCGCATGAATCCGAGAAACTACCTAGGATGTTTCGATGAGCATTTTCGTAAGCCGAAATATGCCATCGGACTATCAAATTTTGATATGTGGTATCTAAATGAGTATTCTATGTTTCTTGAAAATTTCATATTTTTTAGTGATCGTTTTCTATGTCAAAAAAATTTTGTTACTCAGTTACCGAGTGAAGAAATTTTAGTAACACTGTCCTTATTTTGAAAATTTTCTTCACCTGGTCATAGAGTAACAAAAAGTTATTTGACATCGAAAACAATCACCGAACAATACGAAATTTTCAGGAGACATATAATACTCAGGTAGCTACCACATATTAAAAATTGGTAGTCCGACGGCATGTTTAGGCATACTAAAATGCTCACCGAAACCTCCTAGGCAGTTTTTCGGATTCATGCCGTCGACGTGTCAGAATCGCTATTATAAACCAATCAAAAAACATTAATTAGTGTAAATATCTTCTTAAACTTTTTTGGGCCTTGGTTTTGTGGTAGTTTTAGTAGATTCCCATGCTTTGATTACACGTTAATGATGTGAACTTAAAAGGTTTTACTAAACTTCATGTTTCTCTAACCTGCATTTTCTGTTGTCCAACTCAAAAATCTGCTGCATCTTATATATTAAGTATTTTTATATAATTCCAGTTTGAGACGATAGCCCTATGGGTTACCTAACCATTGGCTTTGGTTTCATATAATTTCATGTTATATAATTGAAGTTATGGACAATTTTGTAAACTGCGACCGCATGAATCCGAGAAACTGACTAGGATGTTTCGGTGAGCATTTTAGTAAGCCAAAACATGCCGTCGAACTATCAAATTTTGATATGTGGTAGTTAAATGAGTATTCTATATTCCCTGAGAATTTCATATTTTTCAGTGATCGTTTTCTATGTCAAAGGAATTTTTGTTACTCTATGACCGGGTGAATAAATTTTAGTAACACTGCCCTTATTTTGAAAATTTTTTTCACATGGTCATGGAGTAACAAAAAATTCTTTGACATAGAAAATTATCACCGAACAATACAAAATTTTCAGGGGACATAGAATACTCAGGTAGCTACCACATATCAAAAATTAGTAGTCCGACGGCATGTTTAGGCATACTAAAATGCTCTCCGAAACCTCCTAGGCAGTTTTTCAAATTCATGCCATCGACGTGTCGGAATCGCTATTATAAACCAATCAAAAAAACTTTAAGTAGTGTAAATATCTTCTTAAACTTTTATGGACTTTGGTTTTGTAGTAGTTTTAGTGGATTCCCATGTTTTGATTACACGTTAATGATGTAATCTTGAAAGGTTTTGCTAAACTTCATATTTTTCTAAACTGCAATTTCTGTTGTCCAACTCAAAAATCTGCTGCACCTTATATATTAAGTATTTTTACATAATTCCAATTGAAGACGATAGCCATATAGGTTACCTAATAATTGGCTTTGGTTTTACATAATTTCATGTTATATATAACTCAACTTATAGATAATTTTGTAAACTGTGATAGTATGAATTCGAGAAACTACGTAAGATGTTTCGGTGAGCATTTTAGTAAGCCAAAATATACCGTCAGACTATCAAATTTTGATATGTGGAAGCTACATGAGTATTCTATGTTCCCTGAAAATTTCATATTGTTCGGTGATCGTTTTCTATGTCAAAGAAATTTTTGTTAATCCATGACCAAGTGAAGTTTTGAAAATTTTTTTTTTTTTACTCGGCAAAGTCATTTCAAATTTTTTTTTTTTTTTTTACTTTGTCAACTCGGCAAAGTCATTTAAAATTTTTTTTTCTTTTCCTTTTTATTTTTTTTTTTTGGTTGTGTGGCTTTTAGCTTTTTTTTTTTTTTTAATTTACACTTTTGGTCCACAAC
The DNA here is from genome assembly GCA_030279155.1 of Forsythia viridissima. Taxonomy (NCBI): domain Eukaryota; kingdom Viridiplantae; phylum Streptophyta; class Magnoliopsida; order Lamiales; family Oleaceae; genus Forsythia; species Forsythia viridissima. Next base: position 37,786,268 of record CM059038.1, on the reverse strand, counting down.
CTTTTTAATTTATAACAAATTTATCCATAATCTTTTTTTTAGTATTGACCATCCTCAGCCTTTGAATTTTGTTGTAAATTTTGTTTTGTCCTCCTTTTTAAATAAACAAAATAAAAACTAATAACAACAAAATAAAATAAAATTGTTGTTGTAAAATATAGAAAACAATATTGATGACCATATTTAGAGATTTCTTACCTAATTTATATGTATTTGAAACCTTATATATATGGGTCTTTTGTTATAATGAAATACACAGTTTTTCTCTATTATTTTCTACTTTTTTCTCCAGTTTATAACACGTTATCAGCACGAGATTCTAACCAACTGAGTTAACAATTAGATATTATTTTCTTTTATTCAAAAAGAAAAAGGAGAAGCAAAACTAGGCAGCCAAACGGTGATATCAAAACACCATAAAGAACAAACAAAAGCTTAGTGGCTAAAAGTCCACTTTTCAAGCGTTAATATCTTTAAAAAAATTCAAACGGCACCAACTGGTTAGTGTTTATATCTCTATCCTTGCTTTGATTTATGAGTCCAACTCATATTATACTTTTTGTTATGATATTGTTATAAGAATCAATTAAAAGAAATATTCATGTTTTAATTAGATATAACAATGCTTTAACTTTTATTCATCGGCAAAGAACAACAAACCAGTGTATTTATTGTTCTAAAATATTCTTGAACAAGATTTGTTTATTTTTTATTTTCTTGAAGAATTATAATTCTATCAATATTCCAGAAGAATATTATGTTATATTTCATAACCTAAACATATAAATATTCTAGAAGAATATTTTATTGTTCTAGAAGAATATGAACCATTGCTCCTGAAGTAGTAATTGTTTATATATATCAATATCATATTGTTGCTCCTGAAGAAGCATAATTTTTTTATATATTAATATTCCAATATAATATTAATTGCTCTTGAATAGCTTAATTCAATAAAATATAATATTCTATAATATTGCTCCAGGATAGCACATATTTATATCAAAATAATGATTTGTTGTAGCTCCTGAATAAGTACAACTTTATAATATTCAGGAATAATGATTTATAATGATTTGTTTTAATTGTACTTTTCCTGTAGAAGCACAATGTTACTTTAATATTCTGGCAGAATATAAGAGTGTAATTCATAAGATCTAATATGAAGCTATTGTTCTTGAAGAGCAAATTTTTATAAAGTTTAATATATTTAAAATGATTTGTTGTTGCTCCTGAAGAAGCACGATATTATATTAATATTCTGGCAAAATACTTGCTCTCGAATAGCATAATTGTATAAGATATAATATCTAGTATGATTTTGCTCATGATGAGTAAATATTTAAATAATTTAATATTTTAAATAATAATATTTTGTTGCTTATGAAGTAGCACAACATTATATTAATATTCTAGTGGAATATTATTTGCTCTAGAATAGCATAATTTTATAAGATATATTATTTTATACAAATATTGTATTAATACTCCTGAAGAAGTACAATGTTATGAATATCAATATTTTAAAAGAAAATGATATTATTGTTTCTGAACAAACACAAAGTATAGAAAATATTCAAAAAGAATATTGTGTTGTTGCTCCTGAAGAAGCACAACTTAATTAAACGAATATTATATGACTGCTTTTGAATAATCATAGATTTGTGCATATCAATGTTCTAGGAAAAAATATCGTGTTGTTACTCTTGAAGATGCACAATTTTACAATTTTAAAATATTAATGTTGTGTAATATTAAAGTGTTGATATTCTTAAAGAAGTACTATATTGAACCAGAAGTTCAATATCCTAAAAATTTAATTGATTGGCATTACCGGTTAGACCATCCCGTATCAATATGATGTGAATTATTAATGAGAATATCTATTGAAAACCAGAAGATTTTTCAATATAATAAATTCTCACGTAATGTTTGTTCTCATGGTATATAAACTAGTACACCTTCACTGGGTAAAATCGAGACTGAATTCCCTACATTTCTGAAAATTATTTAAGGTGATTTATGGGGGCCCCATCACCCTCCATGTTGACCATCTATATATTATTTGTATATAATAGATACATCTACTAGATGATTGTATAGTGTTATTATTCATAACTTGAAGTTTGCGAGATTCCTTGTTTAAATTTTAAATTATGAGCATAATTTTCAGATTATACAACAAAGACGGTGATGTGTCTTGTCAATACTAGTGAGTATAAATCTCAAACTTTTAATAAATATTAGTTGAGATGATGTTAAATGGTTTAGCAATATTATTTTTCAACGCCTCCAATTAAATTCTAAACTATTATTATTGAGAACAAAGCGCTTCCTATTTTTATTTAGGGAATGCTATTTTATATGCAGAAAAATTTTATACGCATCATGCCAGCATCGAAATTATCTCCGCTATAGTTGGCTTATGGTCAGAGTCTAATATTATCCATCTAATGATTTTTGATAGTGCAATATATGTATAATCGGTCTACCATAGTGCACTAAGATGGGCTTTGAAAAATGTTGAGAATACATGTTTAGTATGAAACATTATAAAATATCTTAAGTCCTAACGGGTGATATTTTATAATGCGGTTTTTCGAATGTCATTTTGATAAGACAGTTTCCTCAACATTAGGGGAGAGAAATTAAGTAGCTGGAAAAAATATATGAAAATGCTGTATATTATATTTTCTAGATTCTTACACAAGACAATATGAACCAGAAGTTCGACAAATAACTCATTTGTAAGTTGTACAGTTGACAAATGCATTTACTGGCCAAAGAGATTAAATCAAATCTCATATATCAACTCTAAATGCTCCAATTTATATTAGCGTCCTTGAAGGACAATCCATTAACATTATATCAGGTAAATTAATGACACGCCTGAAGCGTGGTGACATTTGATTCCAAAAAATTCTCAAATAAAAAATAGAGTCAATTATAAAGATGGTCCTACTAAGGAGGTGTATACTCTTGGAGAGTATATAGACATAACTAATTATAAAACCCCAGAAGATGTTTAGCTAGCTGAAATAATAAAACGAAAAGCTCTCGTTAAGTTATGTCGTTATGAGAAAGAAATGGATTCAAAAATAAATGTTGTTGACAACGTTTTTGTATATAAAGAAGTGCTTCATATTATGAAAGGTAGCAAGGATATTAAAAGAAATCTGTCAAAGAATAAATTAGCCAAAATAAAATAATGCAATCCAAGTAAATTGAATTGACTAGAGAAACTTGAAGTTTCTGGACCTATAGTCGGAGCACCTAAAGGTGTATATTTATGCGAAAAGGAAATGGAAAAATGAAGTCGTAACATATAATGCACGACTTTTAACATTATGAATTTCGCAAAGGCTTATGTAAAGCAATCATAAGTTGATATCTTGTTAATTTGTCAATGCATGACATATATGCATATAATGAATATTGTTATAACCAACTCACATGGCATGACTATTAAAACAATGTATATAAATCCCTTGAAGATTTAATATGCCTGAAGCATATATAGTTCAACTTTTCGAGAATTTAATCGATCAAAGGATAGATCTGAAGTGATATTATAATGATGGGGAGTAAATACGCATTGTACTCTTTTCCTTGACCAAGGTTTTCTCCCATTGGGTTTTCTTGGCAAGGTTTTTAATGAGGCAACTTTCATGGCGTATTAAATGAATTATGTACTCTTTTTCCTTCACTAAAAGTTTTTCCCACGGGGTTTTTTTTAGTAAGGTTTTAACGAGGCATAATCTTTCTATAAATGACATCCAATTGGAAGTGGTATAAATGTTATAGTTATGGATGTCTATAACATACAAAACATTTACCCTCATCATAACCCTATGGTTATACTCCCGTGTGTTATAAATTGTATATGAAACCCCTGAAGGGAACAACAACAAGATCTGTTTTTAATATAATTGTAGCAGACCATTATGCTGACTACAGTCAACCAAAGATAGTATATGAAGATGATACTGCTTGGAGGTTATAACAAGGAGCACATTTCACTAGAATTGTTTTATACAAGTTTTAAAAAGATGATGGTATTGAAGATATTGACGCACAAGATATGGATAGCTCGATACAAGATTTTTTTATTGATTGAAATCAGGAGGAGTAGTTGTACTCTTTTTCCTTCGCTCAGGCTTTGTCCCACTGAGTTTTCCTGGTAAGGTTTTAATGAGGCAGCATTTTCTTAATACTCCAAAAACTTTTACAATTAACTGTATTCTTTTTTTCTTTTTGTTTGATATTTTGTCCTACTGAGTTTTTATCAAACAAAGTTTTTAGCGAGGCAGTTATTGTACTAATGGTTATCAAATCGGGAGTGTTGTAAAATATGAAAAACAATATTGATGACCATATTTAGAAATTTCTTACCTAGTTTACATATATTTGAAACCCTATATATATATGGGTCTTTTGTTATAATGAAATACACAGTTTTTCTCTATTCTTTTCTACTTTTCTCTCCAATTTATAACAATTGTAACTATTTTATTTTTAGTGGACAACATTTTTTAAAATTTTTTCTAAATATGTTTTTTATTTTAGAATTTTTTTTTTTGAATTTTTGTCGCGTTACTCGACGAATTTTTTTTAAATAAGATTAATGCTTAATATCATATTGTAGAGTTACTCAACAAAGTCCAATTTGACAATTTTTTAACTTTTTTTTGGTTGAGTTATACGATAAAAGGGAAAAAAATTAACTTTTTGAGCTTTTTGGTATAAAAAAAAATTTTAATTTTTTTGGTCGAGTAACTCGACAAAGGGAAAAAAAGTTAATTTTTTTGCTTTTTTGGTCGAGTAACTCGTCAAAGTCATTTCAAATTTTTTTTTTTTTTTTTGACTTTGTCAACTCTTTTTTTTTTTTTTTTTTTTTTTTTTTTTGACTTTGTCGAGTAACTCGAGAAAGTCATTTGAAATTTTTTTTTTTTTTTTTAATTTTGTCGAGTAACTCGACAAAATCATTTGAATTTTTATTTTTTTTTTACTTTGCCGAGTAACTCGACAAAGTTATTTGAAATTTATTTATTTATTTATTTTTTTACTTTACCAAGTTACTCAGCAAAGCCATTTGAAATAATTTTTTTTTTTTTTTAAAACTTTGCCGAGTTACCTCGACAAAGTCATTTGAAATATTTTTTTTTCTTTTTTTAATTGTGTGGGCTTTTATCTAATTTTTTTTTTGTAATTTGTACTTTTGGTCCACATCTTTTTCAATTTATAACAAATTTACCCATAACTTTTTTTGGATATTGGCCATCCGCGGCCTTTGAAATTTGTTGCAAATTTTATTTTGTCATCCTTTTTAAATAAACAAGATAAAAACTAATAACAACAAAATAAAATAAAATTGTAAATATTTTATTTTTACTGGACAACATTATTTTTTATTTTTTCTAAATATGTTTTTTATGTTTGAAATTTTTTTTTTTTTTTTTGCTTTTGTCGCGTTACTCGACTAACTTTTTTTGTAAATAAGATTAATGCTTAATAACATTTTGTCGAGTTACTCAATAAAGTCCAATTTGATAATTTTTTAACTTTTTTTTTTTCGAGTTACTCGATAAAGAAGAAAAAAAAATTTAATTTTTTGGATTTTTTTGGTAGAAAAATTTTTTAAATTTTTTTAGTCAAGTAACTCGACAAAAGGGAAAATATTTTTTTAATTTTTTTGCTTTTTTTTTTTTGTTGAGTAACTCGATAAAGGTAAAAAAAAAAAAAATTTAAATCTTTATCAGGTAACTCGACAACAATTTGTCGAGTTACAATTAAAAAATAAAATCAATACTTTTTCGAGTTAGTTTTTTGATTGATTTTTTTTTAATAACTTTGTCGAGTAACTCGACAAAGTCTTTTTAATTTTTTTTTTAATGACTATGTCGAGTTACTCGACAAAGTATTTTGGATTTTTTTTTTGTTTTTTTTTTACTTTGTCGAGTAACTCGAGAATGTCATTTGAAATTTTTTTTTTTATACTTTGCCGAGTAACTCGGCAAAGTCATTTGGTTTTTTTTTTTTAAACTTTGCCGAGTTACCTCGGCAAAGTCATTTAGAATATTTTTTTTTTCTTTTTTTAGTTGTGTGGCTTTTATCTTTTTTTTTTTTTTTTGTAATTTGCACTTTTAGTCTACAACCTTTTAAATTAATAACAAATTTATCCATAACTTTTTTTTTTAGCATTGGTCATCCCCGACCTTTGAATTTTATTGCAAATTTTATTTTGTCCTCCTCTTTAAATAAACAAGATAAAAACTAAAGACAACAAAATAAAATAAAATTGTAAATATTTTTATTTTTACTGGACAACATTATTTTTTATTTTTTCTAAATATGTTTTTTGCGTTTGAATTTTTTTTTTTTTTTTGGGTTTTTGTCGCGTTACTCGACTAACTTTTTTTTTTTTTAATAAGATTAATGATTAATATCATTTTGTCGAGTTATTCAACAAAGTCCAATTTGACAATTTTTTAACTTTTTTTTTTTTGCCGAGTTACTCGATAAAAGGGAAAAAATTTAACTTTTTGAGTTTTTTAGGTAGAAAAAAATTTAATTTTTTTGGTCGAGTAACTCGACAAATGAAAAAAAAAAAGATTATTTCTTTTGCTTTTTTGGTCGAATAACTCAACAAAGGTTAAAAAAAAAAAAAAAAAATCTTTTTTTGGGCTTTACCAATTTTTTCATTCTTTTTTTGTTTTTGTTTTTGTTTTTGTTTTATCGAGTTATTCCTTTTTTTTTCCCTACTTATTTTGTACTTTGTCGAGTTACTCGACAAAGTCCAATTTGAAATTGGAAAGGTTTTTTTTTTTTTTTTTTTTTTTTTTGTAATTTGCTCTTTTGGTCCCAATTTTTTAAATATTTAACTAATTTACCCATAAATTTTATTTTTATGCCATTAGCCATCTCCAACATTTAAATTTTGTTGAAAGCGCAATTTGACCATTTTTTTTCTTTTTGTGGGTGGTTTTTTTTTTTTTTTTTGAGTTAAGAAATTTTTTTTCCTTTCTTTTTTTGAGTTTTTGTCAAGTTATTCGACAAATTTTTTTTTTTAAAAATAAAATTAATGTTTTTAGTTTGTCAAGTTATTCAACAAGAATTTATTAAAAAATAATTTGGTCGAGTTACTAGACATCAATTTTTGACACTGTTTTTGTAAATTAGATTAATTCTTTTAGCCGCAATTTTTTCATTTTTGTTGCGTTTTTTCAAATTTTTTTTCTTTTTTTTTTTTGGGCTTTGTCGAGTAAATTTGAATTTGTCAATTTTTCTTCCTTTTTTTTTTTTAAATTTTGGCTTTTAGTCCCAACTTTTTAAATTTGTAACTAATTTACCCACAATTTTTATTTTTTTTACCATTGACCATATCCAACATTTAAATTTTATTGAAAGCCCAATTTGACTATTTTTTTCTTTTTGTGGGATTTTATCATAAATTCTACAATATTCATTTATTTGTCCTAAATTCTATAATGTTATAATTGCTACACGTGCAACGCACGAGTTTAAAACTAGTATTATATAATCATGTGTTGATGCATAAAATATTCCCAACATAAATGTCTAAAACAAAGGTCCAAAATCAGAGGTCCAAACGTGGAGCTTGAGCGAATTGCCAGGGTGAGGCCCAGAGTCGCCTAAGCATGCAAAGACTTGAACGATAGGACAAAATGGGATAAGGTTTGGGCGAATGAAAGAATAACTACAACGCGCAGCTAATAAAGTAGTTTTACACGTAATCCACAATCCGAGGTAACTACAAGTTAGTGAAAAATATATCGTGGTAGTTATAAGAAGTTATACAAGTTATGGGAAGTTATGGCAATTATGAAAATTTATGGTAATCATGGTGATCGACTATAAATAAAACGGAGTAAGTGAAGAAACAAGGACAATGAACAATTATCTCACAAGAAATATGTGAATTTACATTCATGTCTTTTAGTCTTTATTTTTCGAATCTAGTAACTTTGTGTGCTTGCACTTTTTGCAGACAAGTTATGTAATACAATCTTTCAGTTATAACACTTTTTATTGGGGTAAATAGCACAAAACGTCCCTACCTATTGAAGGTATTATGGAAAACGTCCCTACCTTCAAAATTTTGGCATTTTCACCCTTACCTACTGGATTTCCAAAACAAAACGTCCTTCAGTCCAAAAATATAGGGGTAAAAAAGTCCAACCACTTTTTTCACATATATATTACTTCTTTTCAAATTGGGGGGCTTCCCATGCAATTTCCAAAATTGCACGGCAGGCCCCCATCTCCAAATCTGCCAAAACGGCAGGCCCCCTTCTTCTTCACTGGCCCTGCTGTCGGATGGCGTCCATGGCCATTACTTCAAGAAATCCACAAGAAATTAATTTTGACCACAAAGCTCCATGTTTTATAAGTTGACCAGAGAACTTAATGCGTCTCATTCCAACAAATTGCAACATAAGATTGAACGGAATTTTGGTTCCCGAATCCTTTATGTAAGCTGCAACGGAACGAACCGGGATGGTTGGTGGGCGAGCACATACATGTCCTCTTCTGACCGGGGGCGACACGAGTTTTCTCCCGGCTCGACACGGAGATTGATCTGTTCGGGGAGGTTGGCCGGTCCAGGGTGAAACGGACGGAGCGGTTCGTGTAGTTATACATATTTACGCGGGTGGGAGAAGTAGGCCTTTGGAAGGAGCGGGCATTGGTAAAGGTGGACGAAGTGGTGTAAGCAAAGGAGGAAGTGGTGTGAGACGATTGTCCGTGCAAGGAACGTGAAGAGTATTGGTGGCTGAATCTTCCGGAAGGTGAGAGTGAACGGAGAACTGGTCCGCTCGATTTACGTGGGGAATAATGAGCCGCCATTAATGCAAGTTTTGCTTAAAAGATTCTGTTCCTTGAAAAAGGGTTTTAATGCATCTCATTCAATTGATTCAATCCTTTTTTTTTTTTTTTGATTCGATCCTTGGTAGGCTGGATGATGAACATAAGAAGATGTTCAAAGCTTCTTGCTTCGGGCAATTTGTTGGAATGAGACGCATTAAGTTCTCTGGTCAACTTATAAAACATGGAGCTTTGTGGTCAAAATTAATTTCTTGTGGATTTCTTGAAGTAATGGCCATGGACGCCATCCGACAGCAGGGCCAGTGAAGAAGAAGGGGCCTGCCATTTTGGCAGATTTGGAGATAGGGGTCTGCCGTGCAATTTTGGAAATTGCATGGGAAGCCTCCCAATTTTAAAAGAAGTAATATATATGTGAAAAAAGTGGTTGGACTAATTTACCCCTATATTTTTGGACTGAAGGACGTTTTGTTTTGAAAATCCAGTAAGTAAAGGTGAAAATGCCAAAATTTTGAAGGTAGGGACGTTTTCCACAATACCCTCAATAGGTAGGGACGTTTTGTGCTATTTACTCTTTTTGTTGAGATTTTATCTCAAAAAGTTTTATTTTGTATATATTATCTAAATAATTTTTTAATTATTAGTACGAATCCAAATCAACAAATGCGCAAAACCCCATGATTAGGTGAAATAAATTGATTTTTATTGACAATATTTGCCTTTTTCCACGTATAGAATTAGATTAGAAGAGAAAAAGCTTCATAAAACATGCCTGCATGTTGCATTTATAATCACCAGTCAGCTTTTTCAATTAAGTCAAATTTGTTACCTGCTCCTACATGTGGTTTTACTCAAAGAGTGATATTTTCAATAAAGATTATGATCCATAATGAAAAGGACCAAATCAGATTTTGAAAAGATTTATACTAAGTTTGGCAGCGTTAAATTAATTTTTAAATACTTTTATATAAAATATGTGAATAATATATTATGAATTTTATAAAATATGTGAATAAATAATATATTTAACTTGTTTAACCAACTTAAATTATATTTTAAATATAGTCAAGAACTAAGACAATTGGATCCTAAGTGTTTGTTTGGTTCATATTTTAATTTGCAAAAAAATTATAGACAAATGTAATCACATATTTCATATAATCTATAATTTTTATTAAATTTTCAACCACACATTTTATTATTTTTTTTTATCAAAATAAAAAATAAAAAAAAAATCTGTCAAACGTTATCTGATTGTCGTGATATAAAGTTGTGGGAGCCCACCTAAAAAAGCTGCCATAAGGTAGAAAACAACGGTCTTAGATTTAAAAGACTTTATGGTACTTAAATTTTTTGTCACATGTATAACATGAAAATTGACATTATTCCATTTTCTTTGGAAGTCGGCAATTAACGACGTTATATTTAGGACAATGTATTTGAATTAAGGGTCTTGTCTACTAAATTAGGATTGTTTTCATACTAATATTTGCTTCAGAAAAAAAAGTTTAAAGTCTGTTTGGTAGAGTTTATAAATTAGTTTATTATACCAAAAATTTTGTTTTAGTAGCCTGACATTTTTTACCATTTTTAGTCAAATAAACTAGTTTATAAACTCTTCAAAACAGGTTCTTAATTGTGTTTAACTTTTCTTTTTTTATTTTAAAGATTGGTAAGCAATTGACTTTAAGGAAATGAGAAGATGAGAAGTTCAATTGGCTTAAGGGGATTTGTTCACAGATTGAGTTATGGGCTTTTGGCAGCTAAGAAATTAAGAATATGGGTGTTGTGTTCATTGGTGGCTCCATATCATTATTTGTGGGTATTTTTTTTTTTTGAAGACTTATTAAAGGAGATATCATTACACAAATCAAGAAGCCAAGTCCCTTTTCAAATTTCTTGTGTTCAATCTCATATGTAATCATAAAATATTAGATGATTGGTCAGAAAGTTATGGGGGTGGAGGTTTCATGCAGGTGAGACACACACATTAATATGTCCCATACTGGATCTCCCATGCATGCTGCCAGAAAAAAATTAAATATCCTTCTTGTCCGTACTCTATTTTAGGTTTTAATTCAGACACGTCACTACTTAATTAAATGATAAAAAAAAAAGTTGTGAATGAAACCTTTTTTTCCTGGGTATAGTAATGATCAATACTGGTTCTTTACATTGCCAACACCCAACCTCTCTCTCTCTCTCTCTCTCTCTCTCTCTCTCTCTCTCTCTCTCTACATGGGCAATCATCTCTAAATATAATTAATTTTCCTTTCTTGAGTTTATAATTTTTCACGATACATAATTATATTACATGATTATTATGGATTTTTTTAAAGTTATATATACCTTTGATATCAATTGGTGATCATGTTTTTGGTCAAGTTTAAATGGTCGGACGAAATATTGTTAAATATGTTTATTAAAGTTTGATTGTAATTTATCAAATATATATAAATTGTTCGACTAACATATAAGTACGATGAAGAACTTCAATAAATGGACCTGCAAAGTTTTCGTTAATATAATATGTTTGAAACACTAATAAATGTATACTAAGACACCATTACAATGCAAAGCACCGCACCAAGGTGCTCTAGTGACCGCTTGCACTCCAACACTCTAATCAGTTATCGAAAATTGTGTATGCGAGAAATAAATAAACAAAATTTTGACTAAGTTTTATAGATATTGCATATCTTTTTTGTTTGTGCAAGTTTGGTGTATTTATAGGAGGGGTATCTTTGATCGTTTAGCCACTGCACTTGTTAATGTGACATTTTCATGGTAGATCGCTGATCCTATCAAGATCATATCTTTGAATCTATACCTTTTATGGTCGTTATTATGTACTTGATAGTGTCCCTTTTTCTAAGATCTCTTAGAAATATCAAATTGTCACTTTTCCAATTGGAATAGATACAATGGTGTTAGAAGATCTTTCTACCCTTTGTATGAGGGCCTCTACTGCGACCATGCCAGTTATTAAGGAACAAATAACTGGAGATAACTTCATGGCATAAGGTTCGTCATTTGTCACTTGGGGCCAAAACTGGGTGAGCTAAGTCGCCCATAAGTAGTCTTGGCAAATCTAACATAAGAGTCGCACTTCAGTGATTCTCGCGCGTGGTTTCTTGGGTTCATCTGAAGATGTTTTTTTAGTGACGGCACGCTACTTTGTGGCGCTTAAACCCGACGTGGCGTTTGATGGAGGTCCCCGCATGGCATGGCGCTACATGGCTCTCCAAGTGAGGAGCAGGAGTAATAGTTATTATGAAGAAAAAATAAAATTAAATCAAGAGGAAATTGGAGTTTCACTTGCCCTTTTGAAATATGTCCACCTTTAAACATACTTGGTAAAATAGATATTTTCAAAAATAAAATATGTCCACCTTCAAACGTACCTGGTAAAATAGATATTTTAAAAAAAAAAATCTTGAAAAAACTACCATCTCAAAATAGTATAAATTCCAATTATGTCTTCTTCCACCGTTCATCAAAATTTCTCTCTATCATCTAAAATTTTCAAAATTTATCTCTCTAATCATTTTTTTTCTATCCTCAAAATCCACCATATTCCAACCAATATGTTGCATTTTCGACAGACATCGGGGGCTCTACTCTCTCTCTTCTTTGTCATTTCTACAAAATCCTAAAAGCAAGAAGACGTCAACATATTAAGAATCAACTTAGACCGAACTACATTCTCTTTCTTCAATTTTTGTTAATATTTGTGCGATATTTACAAATTTTGCGGCCGTCTTGTTTGTATATGTCTAAAGAAGTTATTTTGTTTTGTTGTGGATAGTTTTTTGTTGTTTTGTTTAAGAAAATATAAAAAAAAAGTTACATGTTTTATTTTTGTTCTTTTTTTTTTTTTAACATTGGAGTCATATGTGTTGTTGAAATAATATATATGAAGATTATGTTTATGTTGAGTTGAGAATTCGATTTACATTATTTTGAGAATCACACCAACAAACAATTTACGTAATAAACATTGTGTTGGCGGGTTGAAGTAGCGGCTTTCGTCTTTCAACACACAAGCAATCATATTTGGAGTTTTGGGCATACCAGAAATATACAATGTTAACATAAATCTAACTCATCAATAAACAAAATTTCAATAAAGTCATCCATATGTAGTCCAAATTTTTTGGTGTAGACACTTCAAACTATTTAGGAAGGCGGTTTAAAAATTCAACATTTGAACTGTTTAATTAGATAGTTCATAACTATCTTTCTAGATGGTTCAGTAATCTTCAAACAAGTTCGAGTATCACAACTGTTCAACTGTCTAATTCAACAATTGGAGAACTATCGAATTAAACAATTGAGAACTATCTTTTAATATAGTTTGATCATTAGCTCTGTATTAATGTATGACGCTTAAACAAATATGATGAAAATAAAAGAAATTTCATTGTTTTTGCTAATAGGTATTGTCTTGTGTGTAATTACATATTTTTATTAGATAGTTTCTTTTGACATTTTACACAAAGATATATATATTTGACATTTTACATTCAAAAGTAGTCATTTCCATAAATATTTTTAAAAGTGAATATATTTTCAGTCAAATACTAAATTTTAACTACATTTTCAAATTTCGAATAAGTGAAAGAAACTTACCAATTTTTGAGGGACTTACGCGGTAAATATAGCATCAAGACATATCATGTAGTAATTGAAGATAAACAGTCAATCAAGAGTGTAAAAGGGCAACAAGAAGGAAAATAAATTAGACGAAAAGAGAGTAAAGATAAAGAGCATGTGTAATGCATTTTCGTTAATTTCTGGTAGAGAAAAAGTGGAATTTGAAAATTTTGATGGGCAAGTTTCCAAAGTTGTTTATCGAACCACATGTTATAGTATATTTGAAATTATTTTTGACTGTTTATAAGTTAATTAAAAATTATTTTTATTCACATAATTTGTAAGATCCACGTTTTTTATCCGACAATTCACACATTTCGTAAGACTATTACTTATAAGTTATAATTTGATTAAAAGTTACCAAACAAGCACTTAGCCTATTGAGTGTATCTGATAAAAAATTTAAAATATGCAACTGATGTAGACAAAAAGTGAGTGGGAAGAGAGAGTTTTGGATGTGAAGGAAAGCTCTCTATTTGTTGAACTTAGCCTTAAATAAAGGAGGTTTTTTCTTTTGTACAATTGCTTGGAAGTGCGGGTCAAATAATAACATTAAACAAAATAAAGATTAAGGACCCACTTCAACGAATTTTTCAGAAAGTGAAATTTTCATCCTTTACAAATTTCCACAACTTTTTTACTTAATCGTCACAAAGCATCTTGGGGGCACATAATTAGTTCGAAATTCTAAGAAATTTAAAATTGTTGACTTAGATTAAAACATTTATTTACAGCTCCTCTAAAATAAAAAAAAAAGAGTTTGTTTTAACCCTACGCCGCTAGATAGAAAAATTGTACTTGTCATAATGGGATATAACCAATATTTTAAAAATCGATCCGAGCATCGACCTAAAAAAGAGAAAGGGTCAAGAGTCAAGGATCAAATGGTTGAACTGAGGTTGACCCGGTGGTTTTTAAAAAATTAAAAAATTCAAATACAAGTTTTTGAAAATCACAAAAATTGCTCAAAAGTAAATTTTTTGACTTTTTATTCTTTTGATCCATTTCGTGTAAGGAAAGAGATGAAATTCAATGGTCAGTTATAATTAATTGTGGAAAGACCTAATTTTTAAAATTGGTAAAATCAGAAATGGTTCAACGAGTTCATCAAAACCGGACAAATCAATGAATTTTTAAATAGAGAATTTTTTTGCATAACAAGTCCGATTTTGATCCCGGCTCCCAATTTTACCGGTTAAACTGAATAGACTAAACCAGTTCTAATAACATTTGATATAACTCTTATGGGGTCATCTTTCTAACATCGTATAAGTAGGTCGATCAACCTATATAAGTGGTTGAAGACATCAATCGACTTAATCAAGTGAGTAGAACATTGATCGACTTGTACAAGTGAGTAGAGAGATTGATCACCCATTAACATCATCTAGTGACAATGAACAGTAAGACTTTGGAAGTTAAGCCAAGAGATCAATTGCCTATGGTCTACTAAGTCAATCAATCAATAGGACACTAGAGGAAGTAGAGCGTATTTACCATTTGTGGATAAAAGTGTCACTTGATCACATGATGGTTGTTAGGAAGTTACAACATAGGACACTAGAGGAAGTAGAGCGTATTTACCATTTGTGGATAAAAGTGTCACTTGATCACATGATGATTGTTAGGAAGTTACAACAGTAAGATATTTTCACCTTCCACCCACCACCGTTTTGGGAATGGGGACACGTGACTTGCAGGGATGGTTGCCACATGAACATGTGAGAATGTCTATAAATAGCGGGCACCTTACCCCTAGGTATGTTCTTCACCATTTTTATATACATAACCTATAAATTCAATGTTACATTCTTACTTAATTTTCTACTGGAATTAAAACTAGGAGGAAATCCTAATGCCATTTGCAGGTTTCTTTGCCGCTTTCCGTCTTATCTCTCTGCTGTCAAGGAACAACAATGACTTATTTTTTCATACTTCAATATAAACATATTCGATCTCCATTTTCCTCACGCAAGTATGTAAATTAAAATGGGAATTTCAAACTTTGCAAGTAATTCCCTTTCAGGAAAAAAAAAAAAATAAGTAATTCCTAGCCAACGTGTGAAGCCTGAACTTGCCAAAATATGTAAAACAATAGCTCATAATGATATAAACGATGACATTGTTATATATTGTCTGCTAATGGTGGCGTCTTGGCCCGCCCGCCCCGATGGTCTCATAGCACACCTATGACAAGTGGACAAATCAACTGTCGTTCAACCAGTCATACCCCATGACCCATGTAGTGACAGTTACCACTGGCGTTTGGGAAGATGTAACTTTTGTCGTTAACTTCGAGTAATGAGAGAGATGAAAGGGTACCCATCATTAAATACAGACTTCACCAATCATCCCTATAAATAGAGGTTGATGATCCCTCCAGGTCAAAAAGACTGCCATATTTTCTATATTACTATTCTGCATACATAATTCGATAATCAACTGATTATCACGCTGCAGTGGACACAGAAGATAGAAGTTCCGCCATTATTTTGCAGGTCTCCACCACTATTACCACTGCGCTCGAAGGAGGATAAAAACATTTATCATCATTTGGCGCTGTCTATAAGAATTCCGCACAAAACTTCATGGCTCGAACTAGAAGAACAAAGAATGCAACCGCCCCCCCAAGACCCATAAGAGATGTTGAAATCGAGTCCAACGCCGCCAATAACCATCAACATCAAGAGTTTGCCCCTGCAGCTCAACTAGCGGCACTGCAAGCGCAAGTGGCGGCTTTGGCGGCTCAACTCCTAGATCAAAACATTGTGACATCTCAACCACCCCAGGCTCCTAGTCTTCCACCGGTTGTACCGTCACCGATAGGTGTTCCGCCCCAGGCTCCTAACTTTCTAACAGTGAAAACACTGCCAACAGTGGCTCCCCCACTGGCCCCAAGTTCTTTGGCCCCATCATTTGCACCCCACATTCATTCATTGACATCTGGCCCAAATCTACTTTGAGGGCTACCATAGTGGATGGCTCCGCTTATTCTAGGTGAAACACCAGTGTTAGGCCTCGAGCAACAGTTAAAAGACATGATAGGTCAGAAAATAGCAGAGGTTATGTCTAAGAAAAGTAGTAAGCAACAATCTATGGTATTGGAAGAAGATCATTCTACCCAAGAAGTTATGGATGTTTCTTTGCAACGAGACTTTGAACAGCCAAAGATGGAGAAGTATGACGAATCTTCTGACCCTATTGATCACCTCAAAGCCTTTGTTGATTTGATGAGATTACGTGTCACCCCAGATGCTATTATGTGCAGGGCATTCTCGCCAACACTTAGGCGGGAAAAAAGGGACTGAGTGGAAACCCTTCTCCCAAAATCCATTCGCACGTTTGATGATTCTTCTAAGCATTTTGCTGCATACTTTGCCAGCAACAAGCGGGCTAATAAGACAGCTATTGGACCGATGCAATTGACCCAAGACAAAGATGAGTAGCTGAAATATTTTATTGCCCGGTTCAATTGGGCCACGCTAGGGATCAAGGATATGCAGATGTCTGCTGTAGTTAGTGCTATGATGATTGGAACTCGAAGCCGTCCTTTCAAGATGTCAATTTCCAAGAACCCGTCGGATACGATGCATGAGTTACTAAAGAGATGTGATAATTATGTGGATGTTGAGGAAGCATGTTTCATTACCAAAGGTATGAAAGATCGAAAAGAACCTAATTCTAACAAGCAGAAGACTTGGGACGAGTCCAAACCCTAAGATGACAAAGGCAAGCAGAAAACGAATCATATAAGGTGGATAAATGACGAGGGTGCTAATGAGTGATCAGGCTAACTGAGAAGTTCTAATGCACCTACTGGACCTGACCTCCACCAACTTTTTATTTTTACTACAATCTTTATTAAGTGTAAGCCAAGCGACATAAACATTCTCAACTACTGCAACGGTCAAACAATGCGACAAGCATTGGTTTAAAAAAAAGTAATAAGCCTCTTTTTAAAAATAAAAGCGATGAGCCCCAGTTTAAAAAATAAGGAGATGAGTCTCAGTTAAACAATAAAAGCGATATGCCTTAGTTTAAAAAATAAGGAGATGAGTCTCAGTTTAACAATAAAAGCGATATGCCTTAGTTTAAAAATAAGGCAATGAGCCTCTGTTTAAAAGCAATGCGATGAGCCTCAATTTAAAAATAGGTCGATGAGCCTTAATTTAAAAAATAAAGAGACGAGTCTTAGTTTAAGAATTAAGGTGATGAACCTTAGTCTAAATAAGCAAAATTCCAATGAAACGAGAACACAAAATAAAATGGGAGACCCACGCCTATGGACGGGGTGAACGCCTGCCAAACCAAGGTGCCCCCCAACCCACCAACAGGGACGGACAACCTCCCAAAAAAAGCTTGTATCCGCCCAAATAAGGGGCGGGCACACGTCCTCCCGAAAGTCTGTCACATCGAGCACCAGATCCATCCTATTCGTACCTATTTTTTTAAACTACTTCATCATCACAAAATTGACCGGGGGTCCAGTTGCGGTATATTATTTATACTTTCCATTGACGATAGTCTATGCAAAGTAGATGGGCTTATGATCATATAAACGATGACAGTTGTTATGTGTTGTCTGCCAATAGTGGCACGTTCTGGCAAGCCCGCCTCAATGATTCGCCCACCTCACCGACTCGCCCGTCCCGATGGTCTCATAGCTCGTCTGTGATAGGTAGACATCAATAAACCTACTGTCGTTGAACCAGTCATACCTATAATCCATGGAGTGACAGTTACCACTGGCGTTTGAAAAGTTATAACGTTCATCATTAACTCCAAGTAATAAGGTAGATGAAAGAGCACTCGTTATTAAAGACAGACTTCTCCAATCACCCCTAATAAATAGAGATTGATCCCTCCAGGTAACCATATTTTCTATATTGCTATTCTGCATACATAATTCGATAATCTACTGATTATCATACCGGAATGGACACAGGGGATAGAAACCCTACTACTATTTTGCAAGTCTCCACCACTGTCGCCATCGCGCTCGGAAAAAGAGAAAAATATTTATCATCAGCTCAATCAATTAACTTGCTCGATAGCTACGAAAAAAAATTGGAGAATATGTTAGTCAATATTCTAACTATATATCAAAAAAGTAAAACACTCCCTAATTTTTAACAAGAACAACTCTTATTATATCTCCAAAAGATAAAAAATTTGTGGGTTCTAGTGAATTCTTTACAATGACCATACTTTCTCATTGCATCTCTCCCATATTGGCTAGGTGGTCCACACAATTATCTCATTGTTTTAATGTGTACAATATATTGACATTGAGTCTCTACAGCAAAATACGTCAATCCTCAAGCATGGCTATGTTTGGATAAATTTCGATCATGTCCGTCTCTTTTAGTAGAAAAATGGATCATACGAAATTTGTTTTCAAGATAACATTAACTTGAATGTTCTTTAGAGCATTTATATTGAACTTGAATTTACTCAGTTGATTAATTTGTTTAATTTCTTTTGAAATGAATTGCATCTCTTCTATTAAAAAAGCGTGTTGAATATCATTAACAAACTTCTATACGATCTTGCATAATTGAGATGAATCAATGACTCGATCGTCTGTCGAAATTCACAAAATTTTTATTTTTTCACATCATTAACATGATACAAGAAAATAGAGAGTGTTGCATCTAATATTGCGTTAGCCTTGTTACATAAGAAGGCTGGTGGGTTTGTCGTATGCATGAGGTAATTGGGGATACATTGTATAAGCTATTTTGACAAAGCCAGCGGTACAATTTATTCGACAGCAGCCTGTGTCTTCCTGGAAACCAAGCAAACACCCCATTTGAAAAATGTTTCAACTTTTTGTGATGAATGCAAGTACACATCCCACATGCACACAACTCATCAATTTCCCTTTCTGTGGGCTTCTTTTGAAAAAATGGTTAAATTGGGATCCCAACTCGACTCGTCTTGTCCACGTTGCAACACCTTCAAGGGTCCTACCCACCTACATAAATTGCTACCATACAACCATTTCACTTTAAACCTTAAAAATATTAAAAAGGAAAGGAGAAGTGAATTCAATAAAAAATAAAAATAGGCACAAATTATTTGGGGGTTCTAAACTCTAAAGTTTTAATTATTAATTTAAAGTATCATAGGACTAAAAATTTAAAGAAATAAATATGAGACTTCACTCTAACAACGTAAATTAAAAGATACGAGTTCAAATTTCACCGTCGACTGCTTATAAAACTTGTACACGTTATTAGTTTTGGTAAAAATATATTTTCAAAAAGTATCTAATGACTTAAGTTTATAAATGGAATACTTCAACAACAAACATTAAACTTAGAAGATAATATTGAAAGAGTATATGCGCATGTTTGACACAATTAAAATTATTTTTTATATACTTATAAGTTATAAATTTACTAAATAAATAAATAAATAATATGTTTAACTAATTTAATAAATTTAAATTATAATTTAAACTTAACAAACGAGCACTATCACTTTACATTAATTAGTATAAAATTTTGTCGATGTTGTAGATAAGTTAAAGTAGTCTTGAATTTTATTATAGAATATTATTTATATATGATTGTTAGTCTTGAATGAAAAATTATTTGAATGGAAAGTTTATGTTTTTTTCCTATATAGTGGGTCCTACCGTGCATAACAAGCAAAAGATTGTCCCCTTGGTGGGTTTCTGTTTGATAATGAGTATACTACAGCTAAACTCCACTTGCAAAACTTCGTATCACACATTGGGAATTGGGAAATGCGGATGCATTTTATTTAGTGCCCCGTTTGATTTTGTTTAAATTTTTTTTTTTAATTTTGATAAAAATTGAATCTATAAAATATATAGTTAAAATTAATTATTATTTTTAATTTCAACTTGTTAAAAAAATTTAAATCAAAATCAAACAAAACATTTATTAGAAAGAGGTGACATTTTTAATAATAAGTAATAATATAACTCATATTAATGTTCTAAAAAATATAAAACGTGATTAGATGTGAAAGTCGAGTTTCAAACTTTTCGCATCTAGACAAAGCTAGATGAAGGTGTGACAAAGGTGAGACGATATCGAGATGTGAGACGTAGCTAAACATATAGACATAATCTAGGCAAATTTTTTAAAACATTGACTAATACTATATTCTTTAGTTTGTAAACATCCGAAAAAATAGCATGTTAGATAAATCCATACTGCTAGACCTTAGTTTGATACCAGCTCCGCCTGTATCTAAATTAATAAGTCTAGTTTTTCTTTTTTCTAGTATCGCCAAATTCAACATGACTCGTACTCAATTTTTACACAAGAAATTTGATCAATCGAGTTTCGAAATATCCGGACCTAATTGGCATAGATACAAAACTTTGAGGTGTCAAGACGGGCGGGCCGACCGAACCGGCATTGACCCACCCGCCTCGACCCGGAACCGCGGGCTGGCCCGTGAATCGGGCAGGCTGTTCATAGGCCGAGAAGGCCAACCCGCGGGCCGTTCACGGGCCGAATAGGCCAACCCACGGGCCGGCCCGTGAACCGCTTTGATTTTTTAAAAAAAAAAAAATGGACAGAAAATTCAAACTTTCTTATTTGAAATGATATTAAAAAAAAAAAAAAACAAATGGTAGAGAGCCATTTACAGTGAAAAATGTGACATATGCATTCACGTTTTAGTCTTTAAATATATAAAAAAAAAATAGAAATTGAATTAAAAAATTAAAAAATGTGAATTTATCATTGTTATTTAATTTTTATTTAGTAATTTAACACATTTTTTGTTATATATGTAAACATTTTTTTTTGAATTACAATAAGTAACTAAATTTTTTTAATAATTTAAAAAAAAATTAATTTTTTATTCATACGGGTCGAATCGGATCGAACCGCAGCCCATATAGGCTCGACCCGTATGGGCCAATGGGTGGGCCGGGCTTTTGAAAAAAATCCGTGGGCTGGGCCGACCCGGCCCGCAACCCGCAGTGGCGCGGGCTTTTTCGAACGCGGGCCGTTACCGGGCCTCATCGGAGGCGGGCCGACCCGACTCGCCTAACCCGGATTGACACAACTAACAAAACTTGATACAAATTTCTATGCAAATTGATTTCAGCGACGGTCGCTAACGTTTGTTAGAAATTTTAGAATGATCCTTTGAAGTAATTTTCGTACATACTTGTCACTCAAGTTGGTAACCGTTACGTCAATGATCATTCGACTAAGAAACGTTAAACTAAATTCTTATATATGTGTCACAATTAAACTCCAGTGTAGGTATTAACGACGTTAACTAATATACCATGTCAAACAAAATCATGTTGATTGTAGTTAAATACATAATTATCAAACACGTTTTTTTTTATATTTGTTCGATTTGAAGGTGAAATGTTTTTTACTCACATGGAGTACTAGTTAATGTCACTTGTGTTCACGTGAAATTTAACAGTGACAACTGACAAATAAGATTTTAGATTAAAGTTTTTTACAGAATGACTATTAGGTTGTGTTTGATTACAAGTGGAAAATTTGGGTGGAAAGAAAATATTTTCCATGGAAATGAATGACCAAGAAAATTTGGATTGGAAAATGTTAACAAATTTTCCATGGAAAATAATTGGGTTGGAAAAGGTTAACAAATTTTCCATGGAAAATAAATTCTCCTATCCCACCAAGAAAATATTTTCCTTGAAAACAAGGAAAATATGGCCAAAAGTGGAAAACATGGAAAATATTTTCTATGGAAAATCAAAAATTTCAATCAAACAAAAGATGGAAAATAAGTGGGAAAATACATTTTCCATGGAAAATTTTGCCAATCAAACAGACTAAAGATGGAAAATGAATGAAAACTTTTATTTTCCATGGAAAATAAGGGAAATCAAACACACCCTTAGTTTAATCTTTAGAAACTTTACTTATTATTACTACGGTAAAAGAGTTACTTTAATGATTATTTTAAAAAGTTTAACAAATTTTAGTGACGATTGTTAAAAATAACCCATTTCTATGCAACAGGTAGTTGAACAATAGGTCATGGTAGGTAAATTTTCTGGTGAAAATGTAGGATGGACCCAAACTTTTGTGCCTGTTATTATTCTTTATTCTTGAATAGCCCCATTTTATCATTTTTTGTAGTTTATCAGTTTAGCCAAACTGAATATATTTTTCTAATAACATTATATTTATGCAATGCTGGATAATTATATTTATGTTATAAAAACTAAGGGGGGTGTCCTAAACTCAGATTTGAATGAATTTGAAAAATTCACATAAATTTAGGTGTCCTCAACTCAAATTTTAATAGAATTCATTGAAATTTAGGTGTCCCCAACTCGAATTTAAATAGATTCTTTAGAAATCTAGGTGTCCTCAATAACTAGTGAATTTCTAAAGATTTCATTAATTAATGGATTTTGACCGATTTCAATAGATTTAGAACTATAATTATAACTACTAAAAATTCTAAAAATTCTTGTTTCAAACCTCAAAATTTCAATTGATTTCTCTCTCTCTCTCTCTCTAACATCTCACTTTTCACATACGATTTTGCTGAAACTATTTTGTATCAATTGACTTTTTTTTCTTTCGTTCTCTCACAAACCTCTCACCTTTCACATAAAATTTTACTGAAACTCTTTTATACCAATTTGTAATTATTCACGTCTTTATTCCGTTTTTCTCAAAACGATGCCCATATTTCCAACTTTATGAATTTTTTGTTTAAAATGATAAAGTTAGGAATTTCTTTTAACGTACGATAATGTTATGAATTTTATTTTTTAATCACAATGTTATTTTTTTTAGTGATCTAATCAAACATTATATTATTTTCTTAGCTTTTTTTTTTTTAAAATAATAATCCGGTTATACATAATGAGTGGTTATGGTTAAAAAAAATCACAAATACGAACTCTATTAACCTCTATAATTTAGAATTCTTTAAAAGTTAAAACGTTTCGATACTGATTTTTAATATTTAAAATGTAAATTATATGTATCAATATATCATGAATTAGTTGTCTTTTTTTTTTTTTTTTTTTTTTTTGCTATTAGTCTATTTTTAAAAAATAAAAAAATAAATTGTGCTTTTATGGTGAGTTTACTTGTCAACATTAATTTTAGAACAAGTTTCTCGTCAAGACATAATTTGGTTTTTTAAAAAAATAGACTTGAAATGTTATTAAAAAAATCCATGACCAACAAAAAAATAGACTTGAAATGTTATAATAATCCATTAAATGTCAAGATATAATTTTTAATAAAAAGATTACAAATATGAAATCTATGAGAATCTATTAAAATCTATGATATAGAAATCTATTAAAATCTTATCAAATATGTCAAATTCTCAGATTTGAATAAATTTGAAAAATTCACATAAATTTAGGTGTCCTCAACTCAAATTTTAATAGAATTCATTGAAATTTAGGTGTCCCCAACTCGAATTTAAATAGATTCTTTAGAAATCTAGGTGTCCTCAATAACTAGTGAATTTCTAAAGATTTCATTAATTAATGGATTTTGACCGATTTCAATAGATTTAGAACTATAATTATAACTACTAAAAATTCTAAAAATTCTTGTTTCAAACCTCAAAATTTCAATTGATTTCTCTCTCTCTCTCTCTCTAACATCTCACTTTTCACATACGATTTTGCTGAAACTATTTTGTATCAATTGACTTTTTTTTCTTTCGTTCTCTCACAAACCTCTCACCTTTCACATAAAATTTTACTGAAACTCTTTTATACCAATTTGTAATTATTCACGTCTTTATTCCGTTTTTCTCAAAACGATGCCCATATTTCCAACTTTATGAATTTTTTGTTTAAAATGATAAAGTTAGGAATTTCTTTTAACGTACGATAATGTTATGAATTTTATTTTTTAATCACAATGTTATTTTTTTTAGTGATCTAATCAAACATTATATTATTTTCTTAGCTTTTTTTTTTTTAAAAATAATAATCCGGTTATACATAATGAGTGGTTATGGTTAAAAAAAATCACAAATACGAACTCTATTAACCTCTATAATTTAGAATTCTTTAAAAGTTAAAACTTTTCGATACTGATTTTTAATATTTAAAATGTAAATTATATGTATCAATATATCATGAATTAGTTGTCTTTTTTTTTTTTTTTTTTTTTTTGCTATTAGTCTATTTTTAAAAAATAAAAAAATAAATTGTGCTTTTATGGTGAGTTTACTTGTCAACATTAATTTTAGAACAAGTTTCTCGTCAAGACATAATTTGGTTTTTTAAAAAAATAGACTTGAAATGTTATTAAAAAAATCCATGACCAACAAAAAAATAGACTTGAAATGTTATAATAATCCATTAAATGTCAAGATATAATTTTTAATAAAAAGATTACAAATATGAAATCTATGAGAATCTATTAAAATCTATGATATAGAAATCTATTAAAATCTTATCAAATATGTCAAATTCTCAGATTTGAATAAATTTGAAAAATTCACATAAATTTAGGTGTCCTCAACTCAAATTTTAATAGAATTCATTGAAATTTAGGTGTCCCCAACTCGAATTTAAATAGATTCTTTAGAAATCTAGGTGTCCTCAATAACTAGTGAATTTCTAAAGATTTCATTAATTAATGGATTTTGACCGATTTCAATAGATTTAAAACTATAATTATAACTACTAAAAATTCTTGTTCCAAACCTCAAAATTTCAATTGATTTCTCTCTCTCTCTCTCTCTCTCTCTCTCTAACATCTCACTTTTCACATACGATTTTGCTGAAACTATTTTGTATCAATTGACTTTTTTTTTCTTTCGTTCTCTCACAAACCTCTCACCTTTCACATAAAATTTTACTGAAACTCTTTTATACCAATTTGTAATTATTCACGTCTTTATTCCGTTTTTCTCAAAACGATGCCCATATTTCCAACTTTATGAATTTTTTGTTTAAAATGATAAAGTTAGGAATTTCTTTTAACGTACGATAATGTTATGAATTTTATTTTTTAATCACAATGTTATTTTTTTTAGTGATCTAATCAAACATTATATTATTTTCTTAGCTTTTTTTTTTTTAAAATAATAATCCGGTTATACATAATGAGTGGTTATGGTTAAAAAAAATCACAAATACGAACTCTATTAACCTCTATAATTTAGAATTCTTTAAAAGTTAAAACGTTTCGATACTGATTTTTAATATTTAAAATGTAAATTATATGTATCAATATATCATGAATTAGTTGTCTTTTTTTTTTTTTTTTTTTTTGCTATTAGTCTATTTTTAAAAAATAAAAAAATAAATTGTGCTTTTATGGTGAGTTTACTTGTCAACATTAATTTTAGAACAAGTTTCTCGTCAAGACATAATTTGGTTTTTTAAAAAAATAGACTTGAAATGTTATTAAAAAAATCCATGACCAACAAAAAAATAGACTTGAAATGTTATAATAATCCATTAAATGTCAAGATATAATTTTTAATAAAAAGATTACAAATATGAAATCTATGAGAATCTATTAAAATCTATGATATAGAAATCTATTAAAATCTTATCAAATATGTCAAATTCTCAGATTTGAATAAATTTGAAAAATTCACATAAATTTAGGTGTCCTCAACTCAAATTTTAATAGAATTCATTGAAATTTAGGTGTCCCCAACTCGAATTTAAATAGATTCTTTAGAAATCTAGGTGTCCTCAATAACTAGTGAATTTCTAAAGATTTCATTAATTAATGGATTTTGACCGATTTCAATAGATTTAGAACTATAATTATAACTACTAAAAATTCTAAAAATTCTTGTTTCAAACCTCAAAATTTCAATTGATTTCTCTCTCTCTCTCTCTCTCTCTCTCTAACATCTCACTTTTCACATACGATTTTGCTGAAACTATTTTGTATCAATTGACTTTTTTTTTCTTTCGTTCTCTCACAAACCTCTCACCTTTCACATAAAATTTTACTGAAACTCTTTTATACCAATTTGTAATTATTCACGTCTTTATTCCGTTTTTCTCAAAACGATGCCCATATTTCCAACTTTATGAATTTTTTGTTTAAAATGATAAAGTTAGGAATTTCTTTTAACGTACGATAATGTTATGAATTTTATTTTTTAATCACAATGTTATTTTTTTTTGTGATCTAATCAAACATTATACTATTTTCTTAGCCTTTTTTTTTTTAAAAAATAATAATCCGGTTATACATAATGAGTGGTTATGGTTAAAAAAAAATCACAAATACGAACTCTATTAACCTCTATAATTTAGAATTCTTTAAAAGTTAAAACATTTCGATACTGATTTTTAATATTTAAAATGTAAATTATATTTATCAATATATCATGAATTAGTTGTCTTTTTTTTTTTTTTTTTGCTATTAGTCTATTTTTAAAAAATAAAAAAAATAAATTGTGCTTTTATGGTAAGTTTACTTGTCAACATTAATTTTAGAACAAGTTTCTCGTCAAGACATAATTTGGTTTTTAAAAAAAAATAGACTTGAAATGTTATTAAAATCCATGACCAACAAAAAAATAGACTTGAAATGTTATAATAATCCATGAAATGTCAAGACATAATTTTTAATAAAAAGATCACAAATATGAAATCTATGAGAATCTATTAAAATCTATGATATAGAAATCTATTAAAATCTTATCAAATATGTCAAATTCTATTAAATTCCATGAAATTTATAAAAATTTATAAATATTAAGAAATCTATTAAAATCTGAGTTGAGGACACCCCCTAATATATTGGTTTAAGAATTGTTGAATTCAAATTGAATGTGACATATGAAGAGACATTTGCCATTTATCAAAGCCAAAATGAATATTGCTATTTGAATTGTTCAATTCAAATATTGTATTTTTAGAAATAATTTGGTTTATTAAAGTTTTATAGTTGCTTGTATAAAATTATTGACTATATGAATATAGTAGGGCAATTTGTACTTTTGGTCTCCAAT
Source organism: Forsythia viridissima (assembly GCA_030279155.1). Classification (NCBI taxonomy): domain Eukaryota; kingdom Viridiplantae; phylum Streptophyta; class Magnoliopsida; order Lamiales; family Oleaceae; genus Forsythia; species Forsythia viridissima. The sequence goes on along the minus strand of CM059038.1, from coordinate 37,758,818 downwards.
TTTTTAAATCTGTTATTAATCTACATCTAACCAATTTTTTTTAATACCAGACATTCTCAACCTTTCAATTTATTACAAATCACGCTTCCATTGACATATTTTGGTGGATTTGCCCTCATCTTTAAATAAATAAAAATAGAAAAAAAAACTAAAAACAACAAAAAAAAAAAAAGAAAAAAATTACAAATAAAGTCCCATAACTTTGGTTGGAGATGTCTGGTATTAAAAAAATTATTTAGAGGTAAATTAGTAATATATCTGAAAAATTAGAGACTAAAAGTGCAAATTATCCAATATAGTAATAAAGAGAAGTATGTTTGGAAAAGAGCTTTTACAAAAGTAAGAGCGACTTTTGAAACAACTTAGGGTGTGTTTGATTCAAACATTTTCTATGGAAAATGTCACTTCCATGGAAAATCTTGCCAAATCCGACACTTTTATTTTCCCACTTTATTATTTGATTGGCACATGGAAAAGCAAATACATTTTCTAGGTACAAGCATTTAAAGCATGGATTTGCCTTCTTTCTTGAAAAAAATTTTCTTACCTAGATAGTAGAATTTATTTTCCCACTTCCATAAAAAATATTTTCATTTTCCACCATTTTTCCATGCTACCAATCAAACAAACCCTTAGTTAATGGTCCTCCACAATGTGAATATGATTGTTTTGTGATCTCCAGCTACATTACAATGTGCGATAAATTGATAATTCTAGACAACAAAAACAACAATTTCAATTTAAAAGTTTTAACTATATATTTTTATATTAAATGTGTCCTTGTTTACTCTGAAAGAATTTATAAATTTAGTTTTTAAATAATCTAATTAGATAATTAAAATTTGTAACAAGTCTCCAATTTCTCCTTGTTCTTTGTCATTTTCTATATTCCGTTAAAGAGTTGTTTTATTGACACCTTATTTTTTCATAAATGCACTATATTTTAATTTCATTAAAAGTCCTTAATATTTATTCATTATCACATTTATGTTCCTAACTTTTATTTTGTTCAATTTTTATCTTTAACATTTCATTAATTAGAAAATATTGTCCCTAATGACAATTTTCGTCCAAAAATTCTATTAATGCGCTTCAAAATGATGGATAAATATTTTTTCATAATTTTATTTTTTATTTTTTGCTTATTTAAAAATAGGAATGACAAATGAGTCTTTTATTCTCTTTTAATGAAATTTTTAGACAAATCGTTATCAAAGACAAAATGTACTAATTAATTGAAGATTGATGATAAGAATAAAAATGAATAAAAATTATAGACTTTTTGTGCAATTTTAATTCGATGCACCTATAAAAAAATATGGCGTGAATATATTTAGTCCCATTGAAATGTTTATTCAAAAAGTTATGAGATGTGATACTATAAAGTGTTTCTTATATATGAAGTAAAAAATATTAAATGTGTGTTTGATTGAAAGATTTTTCATGAAAAATGTCTAATCAATGGAAAATTTTGTCACATCAGTAGAAAATATTTTCCATCTAATAACATTATATTTATGCAATGCTGGATAATTATATTTATGTTATAAAAACTAAGGGGGTGTCCTCAACTCAGATTTGAATGAATTTGAAAAATTCACATAAATTTAGGTGTCATCAACTCAAATTTTAATAGAATTCATTGAAATTTAGGTGTCCCCAACTCGAATTTAAATAGATTCTTTAGAAATCTAGGTGTCCTCAATAACTAGTGAATTTCTAAAGATTTCATTAATTAATGGATTTTGACCGATTTCAATAGATTTAGAACTATAATTATAACTACTAAAAATTCTAAAAATTCTTGTTCCAAACCTCAAAATTTCAATTGATTTCTCTCTCTCTCTCTCTCTCTCTCTCTCTCTCTAACATCTCACTTTTCACATACGATTTTGCTGAAACTATTTTGTATCAATTGACTTTTTTTTCTTTCGTTCTCTCACAAACCTCTCACCTTTCACATAAAATTTTACTGAAACTCTTTTATACCAATTTGTAATTATTCACGTCTTTATTCCGTTTTTCTCAAAACGATGCCCATATTTCCAATTTTATGAATTTTTTGTTTAAAATGATAAAGTTAGGAATTTCTTTTAACGTACGATAATGTTATGAATTTTATTTTTTAATCACAATGTTATTTTTTTTAGTGATCTAATCAAACATTATATTATTTTCTTAGCTTTTTTTTTTTTAAAATAATAATCCGGTTATACATAATGAGTGGTTATGGTTAAAAAAAATCACAAATACGAACTCTATTAACCTCTATAATTTAGAATTCTTTAAAAGTTAAAACGTTTCGATACTGATTTTTAATATTTAAAATGTAAATTATATGTATCAATATATCATGAATTAGTTGTCTTTTTTTTTTTTTTTTTTTTTTTGCTATTAGTCTATTTTTAAAAAATAAAAAAATAAATTGTGCTTTTATGGTGAGTTTACTTGTCAACATTAATTTTAGAACAAGTTTCTCGTCAAGACATAATTTGGTTTTTAAAAAAAATAGACTTGAAATGTTATTAAAAAAATCCATGACCAACAAAAAAATAGACTTGAAATGTTATAATAATCCATGAAATGTCAAGACATAATTTTTAATAAAAAGATTACAAATATGAAATCTATGAGAATCTATTAAAATCTATGATATAGAAATCTATTAAAATCTTATCAAATATGTCAAATTCTCAGATTTGAATAAATTTGAAAAATTCACATAAATTTAGGTGTCCTCAACTCAAATTTTAATAGAATTCATTGAAATTTAGGTGTTCCCAACTCGAATTTAAATAGATTCTTTAGAAATCTAGGTGTCCTCAATAACTAGTGAATTTCTAAAGATTTCATTAATTAATGGATTTTGACCGATTTCAATAGATTTAGAACTATAATTATAACTACTAAAAATTCTTGTTCCAAACCTCAAAATTTCAATTGATTTCTCTCTCTCTCTCTCTAACATCTCACTTTTCACATACGATTTTGCTGAAACTATTTTGTATCAATTGACTTTTTTTTTCTTTCGTTCTCTCACAAACCTCTCACCTTTCACATAAAATTTTACTGAAACTCTTTTATACCAATTTGTAATTATTCACGTCTTTATTCCGTTTTTCTCAAAACGATGCCCATATTTCCAACTTTATGAATTTTTTGTTTAAAATGATAAAGTTAGGAATTTCTTTTAACGTAAGATAATGTTATGAATTTTATTTTTTAATCACAATGTTATTTTTTTTTTGTGATCTAATCAAACATTATACTATTTTCTTAGCCTTTTTTTTTTTTTTTAAAATAATAATCCGGTTATACATAATGAGTGGTTATGGTTAAAAAAAAATCACAAATTCGAACTCTATTAACCTCTATAATTTAGAATTCTTTAAAAGTTAAAACATTTCGATACTGATTTTTAATATTTAAAATGTAAATTATATTTATCAATATATCATGAATTAGTTGTCTTTTTTTTTTTTTTTTTTTTTTTGCTATTAGTCTATTTTTAAAAAATAAAAAAAATAAATTGTGCTTTTATGGTAAGTTTACTTGTCAACATTAATTTTAGAACAAGTTTCTCGTCAAGACATAATTTGGTTTTTAAAAAAAATAGACTTGAAATGTTATTAAAATCCATGACCAACAAAAAAATAGACTTGAAATGTTATAATAATCCATGAAATGTCAAGACATAATTTTTAATAAAAAGATCACAAATATGAAATCTATGAGAATCTATTAAAATCTATGATATAGAAATCTATTAAAATCTTATCAAATATGTCAAATTCTATTAAATTCCATGAAATTTATAAAAATTTATAAATATTAAGAAATCTATTAAAATCTGAGTTGAGGACACCCCCTAATATATTGGTTTAAGAATTGTTGAATTCAAATTGAATGTGACATATGAAGAGACATTTGCCATTTATCAAAGCCAAAATGAATATTGCTATTTGAATTGTTCAATTCAAATATTGTATTTTTAGAAATAATTTGGTTTATTAAAGTTTTATAGTTGCTTGTATAAAATTATTGACTATATGAATATAGTAGGGCAATTTGTACTTTTGGTCTCCAACTTTTTAAATCTGTTATTAATCTACATCTAACCAATTTTTTTTAATACCAGACATTCTCAACCTTTCAATTTATTACAAATCACGCCTCCATTGACATATTTTGATGGATTTGCCCTCATCTTTAAATAAATAAAAATAGAAAAAAAAAACTAAAAACAACAAAAAAAAAAAAAAGAAAAAAATTACAAATAAAGTCCCATAACTTTGGTTGGAGATGTCTGGTATTAAAAAAATTATTTAGAGGTAAATTAGTAATATATCTGAAAAATTAGAGACTAAAAGTGCAAATTATCCAATATAGTAATAAAGAGAAGTATGTTTGGAAAAGAGCTTTTACAAAAGTAAGAGCGACTTTTGAAACAACTTAGGGTGTGTTTGATTCAAACATTTTCCATGGAAAATGTCACTTCCATGGAAAATCTTGCCAAATCCGACACTTTGATTTTCCCACTTTATTATTTGATTGGTACATGGAAAAACAAATACATTTTCTAGGTACAAGCATTTAAAGCATGGATTTGCCTTCTTTCTTGAAAAAAATTTTCTTACCTAGATAGTAGAATTTATTTTCCCACTTCTATAAAAAATATTTTCATTTTCCACCATTTTTCCATGCTACCAATCAAACAAACCCTTAGTTAATGGTCCTCCACAATGTGAATATGATTGTTTTGTGATCTCCAGCTACATTACAATGTGCGATAAATTGATAATTCTAGACAACAAAAACACAATTTCAATTTAAAAGTTTTAACTATATATTTTTATATTAAATGTGTCCTTGTTTACTCTGAAAGAATTTATAAATTTAGTTTTTAAATAATCTAATTAGATAATTAAAATTTGTAACAAGTCTCCAATTTCTCCTTGTTCTTTGTCATTTTCTATATTCCGTTAAAGAGTTGTTTTATTGACACCTTATTTTTTCATAAATGCACTATATTTTAATTTCATTAAAAGTCCTTAATATTTATTCATTGTCACATTTATGTTCCTAACTTTTATTTTGTTCAATTTTTATCTTTAACATTTCATTAATTAGAAAATATTGTCCCTAATGACAATTTTCGTCCAAAAATTCTATTAATGCGCTTCAAAATGATGGATAAATATTTTTTCATAATTTTATTTTTTATTTTTTGCTTATTTAAAAATAGGAATGACAAATGAGTCTTTTATTCTCTTTTAATGAATTTTTTAGACAAATCGTTATCAAAGACAAAATGTACTAATTAATTGAAGATTGATGATAAGAATACAAAAGAATAAAAATTATAGACTTTTTGTGCAATTTTAATTCGATGCACCTATAAAAAAATATGGCGTGAATATATTTAGTCCCATTGAAATGTTTATTCAAAAAGTGATGAGATGTGATACTATAAAGTGTTTCTTATATATGAAGTAAAAAATACTAAATGTGTGTTTGATTGAAAGATTTTTCATGGAAAATGTCTAATCCATGGAAAATCTTGTCACATCAGTAGAAAATATTTTCCATCTTTGGCTGTTTGATTGCACGTGGAAAATGAAAATAATTTCTAAGGTACAATCAGTTAAAGCATAGTTAAGCAGGAAATGTTGAAAAATATTTTCTTGCCAAAATATGTGGTTTTTTTTCCTACTTACATGGAAAATCTTTTCTTTTCTATGTAATCAATCAAACACACCCTAAACTCTACAATAAATAAATAGTTTCCCTTCTCCCTTCATACTGTAAGGCTGTGTTTGATTGTAAGTGGAAAATTTGGGTGGAAAGAAAATATTTTTCATAGAAATGAATTACCAAGAAAATATGGGTTGGAAAATGATCCATGGAAAATAAATGGGTTTGAAAAGGTTAACAAATTTTCCATGGAAAATAAATTCTCCTATCCCACCTGGAAAATATTTTCTTTGAAAACAAGAAAAATATGGCCAAAAGTGGAAAACTTTAAAAAAAATTTCTATGGAAAAAAAAAAGGTTGCAATCAAACAAAAGTTGGAAAATAGGTGAGAAAATAGCTTTTCAATGGAAAATAATGCCAATCAACAGACCAAAACTGGAAAATTGATGGAAAATTTTCATTTTTCATGAAAAAAAAAGAGAATCAAACACAGCCTAAATACTATTGTGATTTTTGCAGAAAGGCTTCTACAACTACAAGTAAGTAACCCCCCCGGGGCTACTTAAATTCATTATTGATGCGGCATATTAGATGGGACTCTGGTTTTATTTTTTATTTTTTATTTTTTATTTTTGGCATCCAAATATCCTAGCTTCGCCAGATTAAATCATAGATCTCCAAGAATCCAAAATTTTTGCCCCTAGAACCTTGGAAGAGGTAAATCGCTATTTATATCTCAATTGGCTCCCATGTTCCCCTCATCCGACTGTACAATTCTGCACATAAAGAGTTGCCCCCAAAGTGATTGCCCCATATCGAATAAAATCCAACTGCAGGTTCCTACCAAGATTTGAACTCCCACTCTGCCACTGGAAGCAAGCCTTATGTTTTTTGTTCCACCAGTTGAACTATGTCCTGGGGAGTGGGACTCTGGTTTTATTACTCGAGGTTGTAATTCGTGATGAATTTGGAATAGTGTTGATTATGCAAGTAAAAGGTCGATGGAAAAGTTATTAGAAAAATAGAGACAATAAAAATAAGATATAAGTTTGTTTTTGTAAAAGAGAATGGGGTTTCAATAGTAAAGGTGGAGTGCGACCTCTTTGGTGGTGCAAAGTCTAAAGCCTGATTTTCATTGTCTTCTTGGTGCTGTTTTATTATTAAATATTTTCTTCGATGTTTTATTCATTAATGTTGCATCTTTTAGTTTACGTGATTTGAAGTTAAAATATGGACTGATTAAATTCTTATTTTTTTTCGACAGTAATTCTCGGCAACATTAATGAATAAAAGTTTACTGTGCCGTAATTTTTTATTATTATTATTATCCGTTACATGCACCAACCACACCGTTTTAGCACCCATATGATTCGCTGACGCCATCCAAATCTTCACCCAGCTAGAATCAGCCGAGCCAGACACCAAGCCGCGCCATACTGACTCCAAAATTTCAACTTATCAGTTATCACCTCATTAAAAAAAATTAAAATTAAAAAATCTCCCCCCTACCCCTTCAGAACGGTCGAAAATTACCTGGAATAGCCGGTGGACCTAAAATTTGCATTTGCTTTCAATTTGGGGTTCATTTCGTTGGTGCCAAAACCCAAAACCAAACCCAAAATGCAAATATACCTAACCCCAGTCAGATTCTAACCTTATACGTGACCCCAGTTGGTTTTATTTAAAGACACAAATTGTGAGAGAAGCTAGCTGGGTAGTGAACTGGTCTTCTGATCTCTCCCCATCCTCAACCCACTCTCGCCTCCCCCCCCCCCCCGCCCTCCCCCCTCTCCCCAAGCACTCATCTTTTCTTCTGTAGACAGTAGATCAACAGTTTTAGACCATCCTCTTTGAACAAATGGTTTCTGAATCGATTGACCATCGTGTAAAGAAAGAGTAGGAGAGAAGAAAAAGTCGTGCAGTGCAGTTCTTGATTACTTCTTTTTGGGTTTTTGGTTTATTAGGCTTGTAGGTTGGGATTTTGGCCTTAAAAATTATTTATTTCTTTTCATCTTTCTTGGGTTTTGGGTTTCTTTGCTTTTTCAGTTATCTTTTGATGGGTTCAAAGGCAGAGGAAGTCATAAAGGAGAAAAATGGAGTACCAAGAAAGATAAAAAGCTGCACAGTGAAATTACATGCATACAAAACTGTGCCCTTTGGAATTGTTTGGATCATGGGAATTTGGCCATATAACGAAAAATCTTGCTCTTAAAAGACTCAAAACACGCACAAATCTCTCCATTAAACTATTTTGCAAACTAAATTTCAAATAAATAAGGTAAAGGGTTGTTTAAATTTTTATGTTGATTTGTTAGATCTAAAAGAGACTGTATCATTTGCTTAGTCATCACTCACCAACAATGAAGAGACTTGGAAGTTCTGATTCCTTGGGTGCTTTGATGTCCATTTGTCCCAACACTACAGGTGCTTGTTTGAAAAATATTATTTTCCACTTGTTAGTTTCGTTTTGAATAGATTTTCTCGTGTAATCTCAATGATTCAAACATAGACACTCTCCATGTTTTCTTGTCCCTATATTTATCACCTCGAAATTCTTGATATGAATCTGTCTTGTTTGTGTACGTTTTGTTTTAGATGAACATAACCAAGGGAACAATCATGTTTACACAAGGGAGTTTCAGGCCTTGTTGGAAGGCTTAGATGAGGAAGGTTGTGTGGAAGAATCAGGTGGCCAAGTGGCCGAGAAGAAAAGGAGATTAAGTGTTGATCAAGTGAAAGCATTGGAGAAGAATTTTGAAGTGGAAAACAAGCTTGAACCGGAGAGAAAAGTTAAGTTGGCCCAAGAACTTGGTTTGCAGCCAAGACAGGTGGCTGTTTGGTTCCAAAATCGCCGTGCACGGTGGAAAACCAAACAATTAGAGAGAGATTATGGCGTACTCAAAGCCAATTTTGATGCCCTCAAGCACAATTATGAAACTCTCCAACTGGACAATGAAACTCTACTCAAAGAGGTACTATCTTAACTTGTTCGATATATTATCCAATCCCCTTGTTGATTACCATATAAAAGGATTTTCATGTCAACAAAATGTTTACTCAAAACTGTGTTACTGTAGCATCTAATTCAATAATGGCTTGTTTTATAGATGTAATGTGCATGACTCGACGGCATACATGTACTAAAGTTTTCCTTCTTGTGTTGTAGGTTCGGGAGCTGAAATCGAAGCTAAATGAAGATGGCAAAAGTGAAGGCAAAGTTTGTGTGAAGGAAGAAACAATTGTGTCTGAAACTAATGAAAAAAGCAAAGCTGAAACCAAAGTGAATTCTCTGACTAAATGTGATAAAGATGCCACTGATCTTCACTTGGAGAATCTCAATGGCACCAATGGGGTAATTTCTGCATCAGTTTTTACTGATTTCAAAGATGGATCATCTGATAGTACCGATTCAAGTGCAATCTTAAATGAAGACAACAATAGCCCAACTGCTGCTATTTCGTCATCTGCTGGTGGGGTTTCACACCAGAGTCCACATCAATTCTTGGACTTACAGAATGGATCCACTTCATCTATGGATTGCAGCTTCCAGTTTTCAGACCCAAAAGCAAATATCATTCGGGATACCCACAAAGCTTATCAGCCACAGTTCGTGAAGATTGAGGAACACAATTTTTTCGGTGAGGAGTCATGCAGTACTTTCTTTTCAGATGATCAAGCTCCGACCCTCCATTGGTACTGCCCCGAAGAGTGGAACTAAAGATCAATCCACCCCATAAATCATGTGATAAAATAAAGTAATTCAACTTATGGGGATTGGAAATTAAGCCATCCAAAAAAATTTTGTACAGAGTTTAGTTTCGGAAAATATCATTAAACTTGAGTGTCTCTCTCTTTCTCTACTTCCGCGTCGCACAGGATCAAGAAGATGAGAGAGAAAAGTAGAGAGAGAGAGATAAGCAGGGGCCGGGAGTGTGTGGGGGTGGTGTTCAGACTAGCAACTTCAGTATTCACGTGGGGTTTTAGGGAAGAGAAGCAAGCATATGTCGGCAGGTGGTAAAAAACTAAAAATCCTACTTTTATGTCAATAATAATTGGGTAATAAATTAGACTCTCTTTTGGTAATTACAAACTATGGTTTTCTTCATTTACTGTTACGCTTCGAAATCCTGTAATCGTACAACTTTTGAAAGAAGTGAAAATGGCTAAAATGTACAATGCATCCAGGGTTGGAACTTTTTTCATGCATGATGATCATTGATCAGGATGCCTTTTTAACCCTTTTTCTGTTTTTCTTTTCAGACGCTAACAAAGCCTGCTTTTTTATTAGTCCAGTTTTAGAGCATATTAACCCTAGTTTAAGAAATTACTTATAAGTAAATAAGTATATTTTAAAATAATTTTTTATTAATTAAAGTTGAAATAATTAAGTTACTTGTACATTCAGAAATTTGGTAGTCATTTTCATCAAATAAATAAAAAGTGTACCCCTCAGTCAAAGCGGTGTGGTAGGCACGGTGGTCTAGTCGAGCATCAAACTTAATACCTCATGTGCCATCTTTAGGTGACATAGTCGGGCTTTGAAGTTAGAATGTGGTCTAGTTGAGCATCAAACTTAATACCTCATGTGCCATCTTTAGGTGATATAGTCGAGCTTTGAAGTTAGAATGTGCTAACCAAGTTACCGGCTGCCTCACTAGAGTTTACAGTCGAAAAATGTTTAAAGAGATGTATATATCAGTTTCCTAGTTCTAACAACGAAATTGTACACTAGAGTAACCTTTACTAGCAAATCAAGTTTCATCATGCTTTTCTTGAATAGATTGAAACTGGAAACTACGTGCTCAAACAGTCATATCATGAATCGAACAAGAGAATGTTTAAAGAGATATGTATATATCAATTTCATCTACAATGCATGTTAATGAAGACTCCGTTTAACTGATGTACGCATATAGCACACCAAAAACTAAATTCCGTCTAAATTTAGACGGACTTCTAGACGTAGTGATTCAATAACTTTGAATCTGTTACTATCTAATTTTGGTAAGGTCCAATAAAGGTTCAAACCAGGCCCCGTGAAGGCCTCATGAGCCCAGCGAGGGCCTCGGGAATCCATAGAAGGCCTCGAAGGTCCAACAATATATTAACACTCCTGAATCAAAGTGCAGCGAGGCTTATGAAGAGCTTTGACATTCAAGGCCGACCTAGGGAGCTACGCTAGTCTTCGAATCCGTCGTAATTCGCCAACAGCATGATATTTCAGAATGACCATAGATATATTTAAAGAAAAATTGTGTTTGATTGTCACACGGATTCTCACAAAGAAATCAAATATCAATCTCCTAAAGATTAGACAATATGATAATAGAGATCAATTCAAATAAGGGCTATAATCTATGAGATTGCATTGCCACTCAATCACCATTTATCCTATAAGGAAGGAGGGTCCGATCAGATATCTAATTGATTATTTAACTAAATCAATTAGAACTTTGAAGCTATAAATACTACATCTCCAGTTGTTTTAAGGTACGCATTATTGTGATCCTTAAACTCTGCTTAATTTTCTGTCTGCTTGTCTCTTTCACACCCAAATACTCTTCCCTGTATATACGTTTTACTCTATATATCAGTAGTTGAATTGTTCGTCGGAGTACCATCGATCGCCAGACTTTTTTTTCTCGGTGTTCTTGGTGCTTAATTATTGTCTTAATGTGCAGGTAACATACAGACTGACAGAAGATTGATAGGAGATCTGTTGATACGTGGATAGTGCAGATTCCGATATCAACAAAATCAAACTCAACGTTTTATTATAAAAAAAAAAAAGTCGAGTTAGAAAAATAAAAATTAAAGATCTATCAATTAAAAAAAAAATTAATACCTCATAAATAGTAATATTATTTTTAGTAAGAATCACATCCTTCCAATACTGTCTGCGGTTTTGTTCTAATGTCCATGGTGGGCATTGTTATAATGCCCACCGGGACACTAGTCCAACACTAATTGGATGAGTGTAATAATTCATTTTATACTCATTCAATAAATATTGGACAAGTGTCTCGGTGGGCATTATAACAATGTCCACCATGGACATTAGAATGGGACTGGTTTATCCTGTTGAACATTTTGATTTGCCATGTAGGTGCCACGTACACAACCACACTAATGCCAATCACCATCACTTGTCATGTAGGAATGCTATGCATTCACGATTGCCACTGGTTACATCATTATCATGCTAGCTTTCATTTTTGCAAATGAAAGCTACTAAACTCCGTCAACTATGCATACATAAGAAGTGTCGATCCTTCTGTTCATAGCATCACCCTCTTTACTCTTGAGCATTAATGTAGTGCCCTATTTGGTTTAGTTTGATTTAGTTAAAAATTATTATTTTTTATTAAATTTTGATAAAAATTAATGAAATAGATTATTGAAAAATTGATAAGAATTATAGTCTCACCCACCTTGAACAAGTTAAGCGAATGTCTTTCACATCTCGAAAGTGACAAAATTAGGACGCATGCAACTTTGAACATTGAAAAAAATGGTTCATGACGCATTGTGCTTCTTAATTCATGACGCATGGTTCAGGTGCTTTCGTGGGAGTGACGCTATATCAAGATCAGTAGATTTGATTGTACTTTGTTGGGGGTCAAAAAAATAAAATATTGAAGTTACTAGTTATCTTTTAATTATGTTGTTGTATTTGGTGTTATAATTTATTGATTGACGTAGTCGATAAAATTTATTGTTATCACCCGATTTTGGTAAGACTTCTACGTCAGCAAAGGTCCAGTAAATATTTCATCTAGGCCTAATTCAGGCCTCGCTAAAACCTTATAGGCCCAGTGAGTACCTTCTAGATTCATAAAGGTCTCATAGACTCGGCGAAAGCTTCGAGAGCCCAGCAAGGGCCCCGTAAATTTTCAGAAGGCCCCGGAGGTCCATCAAACATTTAGCATTCTTGAATCAGAGTATTGCGAAACCCATGAAGGGCCTTGACACTCATGGCCGACCCAGAGAGCCTCGTCGGGCTTCGTATTTGTTATAGTCCGCATATAATTCGATATTTTGGGACAGCTAAAAGGATATATTAGGGAAGATTGTGTTTGATTGTCACAAGAAAATCATATCACAATCCAATAAAATAAGCAACACAATCTTAGAGATTGAGAGATTATGATGCAATCTCGAAAGATCACAACGAGATTGGAACCTACCTTATCTGATAAGGAAAGAGAATCCTAACAGAATTCTAATTGATTGCTTCCCTAAATTAATTAGGATTCCCCCCTATAAATATCAGATTTCGATTATTCTAAGGTAAGCTTTTTCTTGACACGCTTATTTTTATGACGCTCATTTGGCACTAAAATTTCACCCTAAACTCTGTTCAAATCTCTGCCTTCTTGTCCCTCCCACACCCAATTACTTTTGCCCCAGTGCATTATTCTTGATACCGGCAATTGACTTGATCGTCAGAGTACTAACGATCGCCGGACCCCTTTTTATCCAAAGATCTTGGTGCCTAACGATTGTTCGAGTGTGCATGTAATATACAGGTTGGCAGAGGAGTGACTGGAGATCTGTTGACATGTGGACGGTGCAGGTTCCGACGTCAACAGATTGGCACTATCTGTGGGAAACGAAAAATATTACACAACCAAAAACTTGTGATAAAAACGTGTTTTTCTACCCGTAAGAGCATGGCAATAGAAAACTCCATGGAAGAGAAAGTAGAGCCCCATCATATTGACTTGCTGCAGAAAAGCGTTCAAGACTTTCAGAACGTAACCCGCCGTAAGAGAAGAAGACAACGACGAGGACGAACGTTCGAGCAAGACATCCTGGACCCGAAGTTGGACAACGCCCGGATGAAGACGATGCTTAAACTGTTGGAGAATCAATCTCTTTAACATAGACCCAAGCGTAGCCGAAACTGGTGAAGCCTTTTGAGGTCCAGCTCTATCGAAAGCCGTCGGTCTCAAGATGATTTGCCAATCCTCAACAGGTGAAATCCCAGAACCAAGAGAAATCTCGTGCTTTGTGAGTGGAAAAGCCGGTCGCCTGTGCCAGAGTATTCGACAGGTTGGGGTCTGGGTCATCTGTGGCTAGACCTCAATCGTTGAGTAGCCGGCGTAGCGAGCCCAGCGATGACCACCGAGAGAAGAGAATGGACTCCAAGGCTACGGATGAAAGACCAGAACTGTTGTGCGACCTTAGCGACGACGATGATCTCCCATTCTCCAAAGAGTTGAAGGCTAGAGAACTCCCCGCAGAGCTCAAAATACCCCGTATGGAGAAATATAACGGGAGAGGTGATCTCACGGATTCCATTGGAGGTTCGCTTTCTAAAGGCATTTGTCCACATTTAATGCTTCTTCTTAAATTCCCACGCCTGATATAAATAATAGGTTTGGACTTGGGGGACTATTGTTACCACCCGATTTTGGTAAGACTTCTACGTTAGCAAAGGCCCAGTAAAGGTCCCATCTAGGCCTAATTCAGGCCTTGCTAAAGCCTTATAGGCCCAGTAAGGAACTTCTAGATTCATAAAGGTCCCATAGACCCAGCGAAGGCCTCGAGAACCCAGCAAGGGCCTCGTAAATATTTAGAAGGCCCAGGAAGTCCATCGAACATCTTAGCATTCCTCAATCAGAGTAATGCGAGGCCCATGAATGGCCTCGACACTCATAGCCGAACCAGAGAGTCTCGCTGGGCTTCGTATTTATTATAGTCCACATATAATCCGATATTTTGGGACAGCTAAAAGGATATCTCAGGGAATATTGTGTTTGATTGTCACAAGGAAACAATATCCCAATCCAATAAAATTAGCAACAAATCTTAGAGATTAAGAGAGATTATGATGCAATATCGGAAGATCACGGCGAGATTGGAACATACCTTATCTGATAAGAAAAGAGAATCCCAACAGAATTCCAATTGATTGCTTCCCTAAATCAATTAGGATTCTCCCTATATAAATATTAGATTCCAATTATTCTAAGGTAGGCTTTTCTTGACACGCATATTTTTATGACCCTCATTTGGCACTAAAATTTCACCATAAACTCTGTTCAAATCTTTGTCTGCTTGTCCCTCTCACATCCAATTACTTTTGACCCCTGTGTATTATTTTTAATACTGCAATTGACTTGATCGTTGGAGTACCAACGATCGTCGGATCCCTTTTTATCCAGGGATCTTGGTGCCTAACGATTGTCTGAGTGTGCAGATAACATACAGGTTGACAGAGGAGTGACTGGAGATCTATTGACGCGTAGACAATGCAGGTTCCGACGTCAACATTTATAATTCCAAAACTTGAGATGTTTGTATCTTGTTTTTACTGTGGATTGTATTACTCGTGGCATATGGGGTCTACGTTTCTTCGTGTATTGTTAGTGTATTTTATTTGCAAGAACTATTCATATGTGTGTTTGAACGAGTCTTAGAACGTAATGAAAACTAGAATTTTAGTTGGTGTTATTTTGATTAACTATTGACATAATTGAATTTCTTGTTTTTCCAAGTTGCTACAATCTCTTAAGAAACACGATCATACATACATTCTGACTTAATCGTTAACAGAATTGAAAAATTAGTATATTTAAAGCATGTTTGGGAGAGTTTTTTTTTTTTTTTTTATAAACTATTTTTTACTCAAACTCATTTTCAACTACATATTTCATGAGATCCACAACTTCTATCAACTTATCAACCATACATCTCACTAATTTTTTTCGAAATCTCCTAAAAACCTACTTTTAAACTCTACCAAACATATGCTTAATAAATTGTTGCTACTTGCTTGCATTAAAAATAAATTAAAAAATTAAATACAACATATGCAACCTCCCTCTAAGTTGTTGACATCTAAGTCTCCAATTTAACACACTCAATTCATTTATAGTACTAACATAAATGTTACTTCTTTCATATTTAAATATGAAAATCATATATAATACTATTAGTTACATATTCGATAAAAATACAATTAATAGTTTAAGTACCTAGCTTTCCTTTTAAGAAGTAAAACCGTCTTCGATTACACTTTTCACATATTTGTAGGAAAGTATTCTATCTTTTCATGTATAATAAGTTATTGAATTGAAATATAATATGATGTTAGCAATGTTTCGCCCCTGATCACCTGCCCCCGCGTGGGCAGAAACTTTCTGCCCACCTGCTGAGGTGTCAGCAGGTGGGCAGTTGATGAAAAAGTTAACTTTTTCATCAACTGCCCACCTGTTGACACCTCAGCAGGTGGGCAGAAAGTTTCTGCCCACGCGGGGGCAGGTGATCGCCCCCGAGCAATGTTTTCCCTAAAAAATTATGTAGTACACTAGAACTCACGGGGGCGATCACCTGCCCCCGCGTGGGCAGAAACTTTCTGCTCACCTGCTGACACCTCAGCAGGTGGGCAGAAAGTTTCTGCCCACGCGGGGGCAGGTGATCAGGGATACTAGAACTCATATGCATAACTATGTTTCTATGTAATCATGAATACTAGTGATAAAATATTGTTTTACCATTGTAAATTTTTAAAATTAAGCCTAATCTATGAATGGCAACGGCACGGGAGGTTTTTATAGTTCTTGTCTCGTTAGAGATTTTTGAGATGAAGGACGAGATTAAAATAGATTTATTTACTTCTTTGCTTAATTAATTAAATTTTTTTAATTTTTTAAATATAATTTAAATTTAAAATTTTTTTAAATAAAATGTAATTGTGTTAATTTTAGCAATGGTAATTAAAGTTTTTTTAAAATTTTAAAATGGTTATTAAGCAATAGTTGTCTTGCAAGTTTCTAATAGTTACACTATTGGTCACTCAATTAGCAATATTAATCTAAAATTCTACTCGTCACTATTAAATTTAAACTTGAACATAAACGACGTTAACTAGTACGACATATAAGACAAAAAATGTCCTACTTTCAAAAGTTCGCCAACAAAAATGTCGAATTTCACCAACCGATTCTTTATTAAAATCGAAAAAAATATAGGGAGAATGTGTTTGTCAATTATTCTTTTTGTTGCAATTAGCACATGCTTTGTCTGACATGACGTATTAATTAATGTCATTTGTGTCCACATTAGAATTTAACAGTGATACGTAGGATTTTAAGTTAATGTTTCTAATCGAATGAAAATAATGTAATTATTAAAAACTTGAGTGACCACTACTGTAAGAAAATTACTTCAATATGTATTTTGATATTTTTAAAAAAACTCCAAAGACTATTGCTGAAATCAACCTAAAAAGATTCAATTCAAGAAGAATAATGCTATTTACAGTATTCACTACCGGTAGTCATCATACATGTCATTATTTAATTGGTTAAATTATTTACTCTAATTAAGTAATGTATTTATAGCCATTAATTATGAATAATTCAACCAATTGAATACTGACACGTATGATGACTACCGGTAGTGAAGACTGCAAATAGCATTACTCATTCAAGAAATTCAAGACGAAGACCATATTTTATGAGATTGACTTGTCGGTGTTATTAATGTTATTAGAACCGACCCAGCCTAGTCGATTCAACTAGCAAAATTGAAAATCGAGACCAAAATCAGTCTGGTTATGTATAAAAATTATTTATTTAGAAACTCGCCAAAAAACACGTAGACCCGCCCAGTACCAGTTGAACCGTTCCATGATCTACCAATTTTGAAATATATTTATTTCCATAATTAATTATAATTTATCATTGAAATGCTCCATGTATGACATGGATCAAAATAATGAATAATCAATAAATTTGCTTTTGATCAATTTTTTGATTTTCAAATTTTGATTTTTTAATTTTTTGAACTTTTTTTTGTAAATGTTTTTTATTTTAATTATTTAAATATCACCGAATCAACCCCACTTTGATCTTTTATCTTTTTTAAGTAGTTGTCCGAATCGATTTTAAAAAAAAATTGTAATTTACACAATTTAATGATTTATGATCTCTTGTCAATTCCGAGAGAATTATCTGTAATTTAATTCTTATATATAAATTCAAGAAAGTAATTATTTTGTACTGCAGTACAATAGGCCTAGATGGGGATAGACTATAGAGTGTAGAGTAGGGTGTAGGGCTTGCTAAATCAAAGGACTGAAAAAAGAAAAGAAAAGAAAAAAAGGGACAAGAGATCGTAAAAGGCAAACAAGAGCGGCATATAAAGGCGTGCAACATGATTGGATGCCTAATATTTACAGCCGCAGCTTTTGGCACTTCGTTTCATAGTTTAACTTTTGTGTGTTAAAGTTTGGACCCTCCGCAATTATTCAAATTTTAACAGCGACATAAGTCAGTGTTTGTCTGACGCTAAAAGCACTTTCACTTATATATTTAAGGGCATGTTTGGTTTGGCCGCAGTTGGAACCTTGTGAATTGTAATTTGTAATTAATTTTAAATAAAATATTTTTTTATTAATCAAATTAATAATAAGTAAGTTATTTATCTCTTCTAAACAAACAAAGTAGATAGCACAATTATAAAATATAATCGACACAACTAACTGTAAAAAAAAAAAAAAACTATTTACAAATAGTTTGAAAAGAGCTCGTTTGGTTACTTTATACTCAACGTTTTATTGATAAACGAGTCGTTGAATTTTGAGTTTTTCTTTCTTTTGATTTATCTTAGTAAATAAGAAATTTTTTGAGAATGAAATGGGGAAAAATATTCATCATTCTTCAATAATTTTTAGTGTTAAAATGCTCTAATAAGAGGAACAAATTTAAATCAAAATGTTATTATTTCGTCCATGTTTGTTTAAAGTTGAAAAAATTACTTGTAAGGTAATTAGTTATAAGTAAATCTAAATAAATTATGATTTTTATTTGACAAAATTAAAAATATGTTACTTATTTTAAAAGTAGCCTTATTCTTAATGTCAATTGAATAACTTTTTTTAATTTATAAATAAGAAATATAACATAATCAACGTGTGAGATGGGGTATTCAAAGTTCAAATAGGAATTTTGACACGTGAGACAACAATCTTCTCATCTAGACACGACACATTTCGATCAAATCCTTCTTCGTCAAGTGGTTTTCTAGATATAAATATATTTTAGACACGTCATTATCCAAGTATTCGACTATTTTAAATAGGCCCTTTACACTTTGATAATTCACGTATATATTCTTGTCAAACACTTTATAAATTCTACACTTTTTTCATATTATTCGTCTTGCATTCTTCATTAGTCAATTTCATGAAAGAAATATATGATACAAGACATTGTTTAATTTGTTGTATCTTATGAAACGATTGCCACAACACTGTGGACACCAAATTAAGGATAGACCTAATCTTAAGCCTCGACCAATTAAGATTATTTTAATTTAATTAGAAGTGATTTGTTTTTATACTTCAAATATTTTCCTGTCTCAACTAAAGATACTATGACAAGTTATGGTTAGTATGTGTTGGTTTGATTTTATTAAAAATTACATTTTAATAAAAATTGATAAAAATATATATAATTAATCAATAGAATCATATAAGAATTGCACGTGGTTTTCCTGTCCATGTCAATTCACAATTCTCACTATCTTCATAAAGCAAATCAGCTTTTTCTTTTTCATTTGTGGCTTTTAGGGGTAGGATTTTGGCTACTACCACCCCCTTATGTTATGATATCATTTCACAGAGTTTGCACATGCCTCTTGCATTGGCCCTCTGATCTAGGTCTGTTTCATATTTAGGAGGGAGATTTTCATTTTTTTTTTTTTTTTCCTAATTTTCCATTCTGGTACTCTGTACTCAGTACTCAGACCATGCATGTGTTTTGTGAACGTACGTGTGCAAGTGCAATCTGCATAAAATTCACCATTACAACTGTTTTTATTTTATTTTTATTTTTTTGTTACACTTATTTTATTTCTAGTCATTAATTCTTCGACACAATTAAAGAAAGTAGATGATGTTGTTGAAATACAAGACTTCTAAATCTACTCAACTAATTTTTTGTGATTTGTGACTATTTTATTTCAAAATCGACCCAATTCGATCTTCAAATTAGTGTATCGGAAATTCTTATTAACAAGATAAAAGAAGGATAAGTGAGATAATTAATTATTTAATTAAAAATTGATTATATATTTCTCTATTCTTGCTTGTGGAAAAACAAAAACAAAAATAGATTGTGTGTTTATATTGCCACCACATTTTTTATAAATATGTTACATTTTAATTGTACTAAAAGTTCTTAACTTTTATTTATTGATACATTTATGTCTTTAACATTTTTTTCATCAAATTCTTATTATTAATTACTACATCTTGTTCTTAATGATAGCGTGCTCTAAAATGAAAGACAAATATTTTATAGTAAATTTTGAATTTATTTAATTTTTTACTTATTTAAAAATATGAAGAATAAATAATTCATTTAGTCCCTTTTAACAAAATTTTTGGACGGAAATCGTCCTAAAAAATAAGATATGCTAATTAATAGAAAATTGATGATACAAATTCGATGAAAAAATATTGAAGACATAAGTAGTAATGAATAAAGTTTATGGACATGTATGCAATTAAAATGTAGTGCAACTATAATATAAAAATTATGGTGTGGATATATTTAGCCAAATAAGGGGTTATTATATTCATATACTACATTTTTTGTTAATTATACTATATTTTAATTGTAATAAAAATTCTCAACTATTGTTCATTTTTACATTTATGTCCATAACTATTTTTTACCACATTTTTATCATTAACCTATTAATTTACACATCTTATCTTTTTTTTTTTTATGATGGTTTCTATCTAAAAAATTAATTAGGAGAGTGTACAAAAATTTGTCTCTCATATTTTTAATTAAACAAAATAAATAATAAATACAAAATTTTGATAAAATATTTATCTCTTATTTCAATACACGTTAATGAAATATAAGGACAAAAATCAATATCGGAGACAAAATATGAAAATTAATCGAAATATAATGATAAAAATAAGACGAAAAAAATTGAAGATATAAATGTCAGAATATTTTTATTACAATTAAAACATAGTATAGATAACCATTTAGCATTTTAGCCCCAAATAAAAGATAATTATATTTACACTACAAAATTTATTTGTTGCACCACATTTTTATTGCATTTAAGGTCCTCAATCTTTATTCATTGTTGTACTTATGTCAATCAACTTTTTTCGTCGTTTTTTTATTTTCAATCTTCTATTAATTAGCATATCTCGTCTTTAATAAAAGTTTACGTTCATAAAGTCCGTTTGTAAGGAGTAAAACTACTTATTTGTTCATTATATATATTTTTTAAAAAAAAGAATAAATACAAAAGACAAAATATTTTTATCTCATTTCAAAGCACGCAAAATAAAATATTTTAATAAAAATCATCATCAATGATGAGATGTACTAATTAATTAGAAAGTTAAAAATAAGAATTTAATGGCAAAAAATTGGAGATATAAGTATTACAATAGGTAAAGATTGAAAACCTTATTTTTAATTAAAAAATGGTGCAAAAAAAAAAAAACTATAGTGAAAATATAATCCACCCCAACTAAATTCTACTTTTGCCTTTATTTTCCAAAACATCCATATATATCGGAGATTTGTTGAAGTGAAAGTGTGGTCCTCTGCATCAAGTGGGTCCCAGCATCTCCTTTCAAAGAAGTGGGGTCAAATGTGAGTGTGGGTCCCATTGATGTTGAATACAGAAAATGCGTCATCGGCGTGGTCACATCACTTAGTTTAAAAAATTGAAAGGGTAAAGAGATAGGAATATGTACATATACTTTGATTGGTGACACTTTATCTGCTCCAATTGATTTTCTTTTATAGAGCCAACGGTTGCACGCAATTTTGCTGCTACCATTGGTGTTATAAAGTCAATTTGACAAATGCATTCAGCCATTCACATTCCCTTGGGTGATAAGGACACCTGTGGTTCCACAGCTTCTTGAGGGTATTATGCTCTAGAAGCATTTATTTTCTTATTGATATCATTTTTTTTTTATAAAAAAAAAAGGTTCTTTCTTATCGTGGTTTAATTTGTGAATAAAAACTATTTATGTGGAAAATAAGTTTATTATTATCTTTTTTTTTTTGTCTCAATTAAGTATAAGAATGAAAGAATTTACTATTAAAAAGATAATTTTGTTATGAAATTAAATGAATACGAGAGAAAAATATAAGAGAGGTGAAGTAAATTGTGTAATTTTATTATAACTATATATC
Source organism: Forsythia viridissima (assembly GCA_030279155.1). Lineage (NCBI taxonomy): Eukaryota > Viridiplantae > Streptophyta > Magnoliopsida > Lamiales > Oleaceae > Forsythia > Forsythia viridissima. Next base: position 37,736,927 of record CM059038.1, on the reverse strand, counting down.
CATATTTATAGGATTCTAAAGAAAGTTACAAACTGATTTAAATACAAGCAAATAATGCTTATCTAAGGGTGTGTTTGATTCGTATGATTTTCCATGGAAAATAAAAATTTTCCACCCATTTTCCAGCTTTGGTCTGTTTGATTGACAAAATTTTCCATGGAAAATGTATTTTCCCACTTATTTTCCATCTTTTGTTTGATTCAAACTTTTGATTTTCCATGGAAAATATTTTCCATGTTTTCCACTTTTGGCCATATTTTCCTTGTTTTCAAGGAAAATATTTTCTTGGTGGGATAGGAGAATTTATTTTCCATGGAAATTTTGTTAACCTTTTCCAATCCATTTATTTTCCATGGAAAATTTGTTAACATTTTCCAATCCAAATTTTCTTGGTAATTCATTTCCATGGAAAATATTTTCTTTCCACCCAAATTTTCCACTTCCAATCAAACACAACCTAAAAGTATCTGCAATGCATTCAATGGATTGTGGTTGACTTAGCAATTAAATAGACGGATTTGTAGATTATGTTGAATGAATAGACGGTGAAGTCCAAAAATTCTCTCTAATGGGTTTCTTATACAATTCAATAATGTTAATTATGTCAATAATGTTAATTATGTGGCATTTATTTTTTTAAATTAAAAATAATAAAACTAATCTACTTAACAGAATTTTAAAAAATTAAGTCAAAAAGTAAAAAAATACTGACTCATCCAATCTCACGGAGCATCTAGATATAGAATGAGTATTTCACATCTTCTATTTTTTTCTGGTTTTATGTCAGCCTCATATAGTATTCCACATTTGCATTAGAAAAGTAATTTTAATAGACATTATCTATTTGATGATGTGACACATCATTTTCTCCAATCCATTGAATGCATTGAAGATGCTCTAATTACCTCGATAAGAGTAAGTAGTCATCAATAATTATCTCATAATTTTACAACAAATTCTATCATTATTCTTCATTAAACAAACAAAAGTAAATAAAAAAAAACTTATAGAAAAAAAAATAGATGGAAAATTGAGGGTGGTGGCGACAAGCGGTGATAGATGATGATGGCTGTGGCGAGTGGGTGTTGGCGGTAGCGAGTGGCGGAGGGCGATAGCAGTATAGGACAATGGCGGTAGCAGGCGGTGGATGGTGGCAAAGGTGGCGACATGCACTCGGCGCGAAGGATATCAAACTCGAACTTTATATGAGGCCTAAGAGACGGCTATCTCAAGCCCAAAATATTTGGGGGTCTATAGATCTTAAAAATTGTATTAAGGTTTTTTTTTTTTTTTTTATTTGAAAATATTGGCCTATGGCAGCCCAAATCTACATCGAATTAAAAAAGCTTGCCCAATTAAAATCTCTGTCTTCTCTTAATTTGAAAGTTGAAATGTATAATCTTTATTCATTTTCAAAATTCACACCATCCATATCCCTCTCCAATCCGGCAAAAACCCACTCCCACATGCCATGTTAAGTCGCTATAGTTGTTTTACTGTATTATCTACAAAAGTTAAGCGATATTTCTCTTTTAAAACTATTTTATTTCATTTTAGATAATTTATATATTTCACGAGTTAACCTATTATATTATTTTTTTTTTGTAATGATTGAACCAATTGAATTGATTAAAATGAACTTGATCTTGTCATTTTTTGTCGACATCTGATTTTACATCAATGAAATTTTTTTCTTGTACATGTCTGTAGGCTGATAAACTTCTTGCAAAATGGGTTGTGATAAAAAAAAAAAATTAGGTACTTTATTTATTTATGGATATTACATTTTATTTGTCGTTTTATTATTGGATTTTGAGTTTATAGATTTACTTGTAGAAAACTCTTATGAAGAAAAAATTTGAATGCATACTACGATTTGAGATCCAGTTTTTAAAATTCGACTCAGGCCTGGAAAACATAAAATCTAGCCTAGGTAGGTGGCGACAGCAGGCAGTGACGATTATCCTGTGATATGAAAGTTCAAAAATATATTTGTTTTATATTATAAATAGTACGCCATTCTTTTAAAAAAATGAGTAAATCATTATCCAGATAAAAAATTTCTCTTTTACTTTATGAGGATAAAATTTATCCTCATTTATTACTTAAACTGTTATCCAGAAAAAAGTGTTTACGAACATTAATTTCGCTCAAATAAAATAAGATAAATTTTATTCATTATCTTTAACCATATACCAAAAGGACCATTGAGATAGAATAAAAAATTATATTGTTTCAAAAGTTTTGTGAGAAAACTTAAAACACGAAATACAAATTATACTTTTATAAACTGACTCTATATAATTTAATTTTTAGCTTTTCAGCAAAAATTGATATTTTTAATGAGTCAAATTTCAATTTTAATTATGTATTCTATGAGATCTATAATTTTTATCAATTTTTTAACTACATATTACATCAAATTTTGTCAAACGAACTTGTTACCACACGATTACGATACGGCCGCCACGTCAGCACAGGCCCCATCTAAGCCCAGTAAGGGCCCAAGTCGTAATCCATCAAGAACCTTATCTGGGCCCCTGCTAGGGCCGGGGAAGGGCCCATCACGAGCTTAGGCCTTCGGCCAGAAATCTGCGAGTCATGTGGAGGGTCTCGGCGCCCGCATACGAACTATAGGGCCTCGTCAGGCCTCGCATCACTCATAACCAGCGAGCAGCTCGGTATGCCGGGGGAACCAGAGAAGTAATTAAAGAAAGATTGCGTTGGATTGGGCGCACGAACCTCCACAAGGAAACACAATCGTGATCTCCTAAAATCATGCAACGTGATAAACTCAAGGAAGGAAGGCGATCTCGGGTATCCTTATCACATAAGGAAGGAAGACCCGATTGGGGATCTAATTGATTTCGTCTTCCAAATCAATTAGGATTCTTGTGCTATAAAAACAATGCCTCCGATTGTTCCAAGGTACGCACTTTTTACGCTTACGAATCTCACCCTAAACTCTACTCAAACTTCTGCCTGCTTGTCTCTTCCACACTCCTATTTTGTACCCGCCCCCGCGTATCCTTTATATACCGGCTGTTGACTTGATCGTCGGAGTGCCAACGATCGCCGGACCCCTTTTCTCCGGAGATCTTGGTGCCTAACGGTCGTCCTAGTGTGCAGGTAACATACGAGCTGGCAGAGGAGTGACTGGAGATCTGTTGGCACGTGGACTGGTGCAGGTTCAGACGTCAACAGATTGGCGCCGTCTGTGGGAACCGAGAAGCCTTACACGACCCAGTGCTTTTGGTAAAACGTGTCTTCTGCCCAGAGGAGCATGACGTCCGAACAGTCTACAGAAGAGGAGGTGGAGTCCCACCATACCAACCTGCGACAGGAGAATGTTCAGGACTTACAGAACGTTACCCGTCGCAGAAAGAGAAGGCATCAGAAGAAGCGAACGATGGATCAGGAGAACCAGGACCTCAAGATAGACAACGCCCGGATGAAGGCCACGCTTGAACTGTTGGAGAATCAATCCCTCCAACACGGACCCAAGCGCAGCCGTGCCCGGAGGAGTCTCTCATCCACTGGTTCGCTGGACAGCCAGGGTTCCTGAGAAGAACCCCCCGTTTCCCATGACCAGAGCCTCCAGAATCCGGCTCCGAAGCCGTCGTAGAACGGCCACAAAGGAAGACCCTTCCCTGTACGAGAAAGCCATCCTGTTCCTGCAGCTAGCGTGTTTGACAGGCTGGGAGTAGGGTCCTCGATCGCGCCACCCCAGCCCTCGCACAGCAGGCGCAGCGAGCACAGCGAGGCCCGTACGGAGAAGAAGAATGACCAGAAGAATCAAGAAAAAACCGAAGACGAAAAGGAAAGGCTGGAGTGCTATGAGGATGATGATGACGAGAATCTACCCTTCACCAGCTACATGAAGGCAATGGAGGTGCCGACCAACTTCTGAATGCCTATCATGGACAAGTATAATGGGAGGAGTGACCCCACGGACCACATTAACACCTACAAGACAAAACTCCAGGGCCAATCTCCCGCAGTGAAGTGTCGAAATTTCCATACCACGCTCACGGGTGATGCAAAGAGGTGGTACAACAAGCTAAGACCTGGGAGCATCCGAAGTTGGCCACAACTCAAGAGAGAGTTCGTCAACGCCTTCATCGGCAACCGCACGATGATCGCCGACATCGCCCAACTTAATGATATCCGGCAAAAGGAGGGAGAAACCGTCAAAAGCTACTTTAAACGATTCAGTAACATCATCAACAAGATCGAAACGGTGACCGACGAGAAGGCCCTGGATGCGTTGATAACAGGGCTCCACATGCGAACTCCCTTCTGGAGAGACGTCCAAAATAGTCAGCCAAAAGTCTACAGCCAGCTGGTGGACATGATACAACGCGAAATCCGATCGGAAGAAACGATCGAAAACAGAGAGAGAGCTGAAAGGGAGAGAGGAGACCGTTACAGGAGGGAGGGACGTCGCTCCCCAGAACCACGGTTCGCTCGCTTTCAGAGGAAGCGTTCTCCAGATCCTGCCCACAGCCATTATCGGAGGTTCAATCAAACAGAGGTAGCCCTAGTCCCACGGACACCAGTAGTGGCCCCCTTACCCACGGAGGCCCCACCTAAGTTCTGTCGTATACACACGATCAGGGTACACAACACAGAAGACTGCCCCGATGTAAGAGAGCTGATCAACCGCGGGAACCACGGGCCAGGCGAGAGGAATCAGGCGGCGCGAGGACGACGAGGACCGCCCGTGCCAGGGCGAAGGCCCCCTCAGCGCCACAATAAAGGACCCCGCCGCGATGAAGGAAAGAATGAGGGGAATAGAGACCAGCCGAGGACCGAGAGGCCCCAAGGAGCTCCACCCATTCGGGAGATAAATACCATCTTTGGAGGGCCGTACGTCGGAGGAAGCACAATGAACTCACGGCGTAACTATACGAAGGCTGCCAGGGGGGAACCCCTGGAAAGCTGGCAGGTACACGGACATCGACCTAGACTACCGCCAATCACATTCACAGAAGATGATGAATCCGGCATTCATTATCTGCATTGCGATGCTCTAGTGGTGCGCGCCATTGTCGCTAGGAACGGCCTAGGCCGGATGCTGGTTGACGACGGAAGCACCGTAAACATCCTATTCGGTATTACGTTCGACCAGATGGACGTGGATCACAAGCCGACGGCCATCGCCGAGCTGTTGTTCGGTTTTACCGGGGACAGTCTCGTCCCTCGAGGAAGGATCACCCTGGCAGTTGACTTTGGGGAGCCACCGCGCCACATCCGGAAATACATGGAGTTCCTAATAGTGGACACTCGCTCGGCCTACCACGGTGTTCTTGGTAGGCCCGCGCTGAAAGACTTACAGGCAGTTACGTCCATACACCACTTATCGATGAAATTTCCGACTCCCGGAGGAATAGCGAAGATCCGCGGTAATCAGACGGAGGCACGGGCATGCTACATGAACGCATTTCGAAAGGCTACCAAGCGCGAGGATATCACCCCAGCCACAACAACTTGAAACCCTGACAATGGCATTTCTGTTTTATCTTTTTCCTGTACTGTTTTGGCCTCTCTAGAGGCTTTTCCCTTTTGCCGAACGCCGGGAAACTAGGCGCCTCTCAATAAATATTCGTCTTTTATGCAATCAACGCGATCCCCAAAACGAAGGGCAAAAACATGGCAGCGAGGGAGTGTGGTTCGCGGCCAACTCCATTAACTCGCTGGGTAAATATTTTACGCGTAAGAAAGCAATCACGAAGAACACGGCAGCGAGGGAGTGTGGTTCGCGGCCAACTCCATTAACTCGCTGGGTAAATATTTTACGCGTAAGAAAGCAATCACGAAGAACAGGGCAGCGAGGGAGTGTGGTTCGCGGCCAACTCCATTAACTCGCTGGGTAAATATTTTACGCGTAAGAAAGCAATCACGAAGAACACGGCAGCGAGGGAGTGTGGTTCGCGGCCAACTCCATTAACTCGCTGGATAAATATTATGCGCGTAAGAAAGCAATCACGAAGAGCACGGCAGCGAGGGAGTGTGGTTCGCGGCCAACTCCATTAACTCGCTGGGTAAATATTATGCGCGTAATCATGCAACTAAGAGGTACTCGGCAGTGGGGGAATTTGGTTCGCGGCCAACTCTACCAACCCGCTGGGTAAAAAATCTTACGCGTTATTAATCAAGTAAAGCCAAACAGACAGCGGGGGTGTGTGGTTCGCGGCCAGCTCTGTCAAAATCACTGGATAAGCATTTTACTCGTTCGCATGTCGCTATGGTCCATTGGATAACGAGAGGATTTAATCATGACTCGTGAACCACCTCACGCTACTGGGGGCGCAATTTGCGACCTCCTATTCGTGCTCGCAATTCCGTGGAAAACGTTAAACGCCGATGAGACTCATAGCCAATACGCAATTCAGGGGCACAATAAGGACAAGCACATGCAAATATAAAAATAACACGGTATTCCTTTTATTTCATACGATACAAAAGAAGACATAACTGTAATATGTTCTGAAAACCCCGCTGCCTCTCCTGGCCAGCACATAAATAGATCTGTTAAACCTATCCCCCGATCCCCGCCAGTCCTGTCCAGGTTGGGGAACCTGACTTCACCATAATTGGAAGTCTCCCAAGCCATGTATGAGTTAATTTGATGGCTTATTGGGCTACTGCTCAAAAAATACTGTTGGTGCCTCTTTTGGCAGCGGGAGACCCCCCCCCCCCCCATATCCCATCAACCGTTCAAAGGCTGGTCGGGCTAAGGCTGCTAAGCATAAACCCCCACCCCGGACGTTTGGTCCCCTGAACGTTGATTGGCACATCCTTTGGTCCTCTGAATGTTGATTAACGGGCATATTGGATGACAGCCCGCCAGCCGTGTCACCATCACACGAATTCTCTCTCTATCTCGATCACAAGGTAATAACAGGCTATGTGCAGCAGTTCCACGATAGGAGAAATCCGATCGGGCTCATATCCTATTTATAGAGGACTACTTTGGGAGAAGGTGCAAATGTAATAAATAAATGCGGTCATACCAAAGAACTTGGAACGACGCACAAACGTTCCACCTCCCCAAGGCGTTGAAGACGTCAATTCTCTGGATTCCACCAGATATCTGCGTCATCAATCCTAGGAGGAATGATTCCCAAAATGATTCCCACGTGCACAGAATCGAATCGTCGGATACACAAAAGGGCAAATCCAAATTTGTTTTTTTCAATTAAATCATGCATAAAACCAAAAATTTTCAAATTACGAGGGTCCCGCCGCCTCTTCAAGGGTTGGCACATTGCGGGCCTGCCTCCGTTGGTGGAAATGACTGATCGCCTACGGTATCAGGCTCGGCGCCATGAATTTGATCATCGACAGGGCCCTGTCTAAGGAAGGAGAGATCCCACTCCGGATGAACCTCCATGATACTCTCCACAAGTTGCTCGCCCCCAGCTGTCATCAAACGCTGGGCAAGGTCCTGATACTCGGGCGTCTCCACGAAGGCATCCTGATAAGCTTCCACCGCCTTAGCCCCGGCAACCGCGCATTCGCCCGGACTCTCTCCAGTTCCAGCCTCGCGTCCGCCAACAACTTGCCCTCCTCCGCGACGAGAATCTCTAACCTGCTAGTCGCGTCCGCAAGAGCTTTCTCGGCTGCGAGTGCCCGATTCTCTGCTGACTTTTGGGCCTCTTCAGCACGCACCCGCACCTCCTCGGCACTCTTTAGGAGCTCCTCGGTGTTCTTCTGAGAGGCCTCGGCGGCCCGCTTTTGCTCCCGGACGTCCTTCAGACATTCTTTCGAGGCCTTCAGCTCGATCTCGTATTTCTCCTTGATAGCCGCCTCCCTACCTACAGAGGCGTCGAGCTTGAACTGAAGTCCCCCTCTTTCGGACTCCAACTGCGCCTTCTCGAGCTGAAGGGCTTTCAGTTCCTCGACCAGCTTGGCAGACTTGGCCCCCTCCTCATGACACTGACCATTATGACTCTCCACGATACTGAACAGCTCTTTGCTCAGCACCAGGCCCCGTATCAGGTTCATCTCCGCCATCTTCAGCCGCTCCCTTACGGTGGCCCCCTCAGCAGTTTTCTCCCATTTCGGGGTCCAATACTTGTGCACACTGGCCGCCATCATCGCTGGATGGGCCGGAAGCATCTCCAAAACGGCAGTCCCCAGTTCCCCCCGACGTTGGGTCGTCCGGATGGGGCTCCCTTGATCGGGCGAAGGGCCAGGTTTCTTTAAACCCTCGATTCGTCCCGACTTGCGTGCATCCCCCATAAACCCACCTTCGGGCGTGGGAGCCTTCCTCTTTCGCGTAGAAGCATCGCCTGTATCCTCGGCAATGCCCTTTCCCTTGTCCTTGGCTGGGATGCGGCCGGGAGACGGATCGATTGCCAAAGGAGAAGGAGGAGGAGGGGGGACGGCCGGATTGAGGGCAGGCCCTGCTGGCGCAGCGGTCGGGGTACCCTATGATGGCCCAGGAGCCTCCCGGACGGGCGCTTGAGCAGAGGACCCCTCGCCGCTGGAAGGGCGGGCAAGGTGGAGTGTGGGCATGCTCCTGAGCCTAAAAGCTGTACAAAAAAAAACAAGGGGGAGCATACGTTAAAAAACGAACGAAACGCCCAAATCATTCCACGCCAGAATATCAGAACACCGAAGCAAGTGAGGCTTACACATGAGTCCGCAACCGGCCAAAAGTTTATTGTCTTTTAAGAGATTCCCAAGGCTACGATACTCGCTGCTAAGGGACCGAACCTTATCCCACTTCAACCTCAGATCTCCTTGGCTTCTCTTCGGGATCGGCGGCTTCCCGCAATCTGCAAAACAGAATAAATACATCAAGTCAGGAATCATAAACAAACTTTCACGTAATTTTCGGGAGCTATACCAAGATCCCCAAAATGTCGAGGGACGGACACGTGCGGAAGAGGGTCCTCTGGCGCAAATTCCCAGTCCCCGCCAACAAATAGGAACCTCTCTTTCCAGTTGTGCACCTTGTTGGGACTATCGGTGGCTGTCCCCCATTTTTGCCCCGACCGGGGAGATATGTTATACCAGCCGGCGGATCGGCAGGGGCGATATATGGACTCAAACTCTCTGGGGGATAGATCCCCTCCAGCCCCGGCAACGCTCTATAAAATGTAGGAAGCTACCATCTGCCCCCAGCCATTTGGAGTTATTTGACAGGGGGCTAGATTCCAGTCCCTCAGCACTTGGCGAAAGAACGGATGCATAGGTAGACGAAGGCCTTGCTGCATCGCAGGCTCGTAGATCGACACGTACCCTTCGGGTGGATGGTCGGCACGCTCATCTGGGCTCGGGGCTCTGAGCGTCACGGTTGGAGGAATAACGTAGGACAACCGTATGTCCTCCAACTCGGTCTCCGTGATCCTCGACTGAGCCATCGACGCTTCGGTCGCCGACTGTTTCAGCTCCTCGTCCAGAGCCCTCGCAGCCGGAACATCCCTCTTGTCCAACGATCCCCTCATTTCGGGCACCCTGGCGCCCGACTTTCCCTTCACTACTGCTTCCCCCGCCGGCACGGGGGGACTACGTTCTCTCCCACTCGTCGACGTGGCCAGAGGCTCCGGATTCACCCCTCCCCCGGCTCCAGGAGAGGAAGACGACGTGGAGGCCGACGAAGAGACACTCCCAATGATACTAGGGTTTGTAAGAGCGTCGGACGGATTCTGCGAATCGTCACCTTTAGAAGACATCTGCCCGTACCCGACTAACGAAATCGTATTGTGACTACGGAATTAAACAATACAAACAAGTTTCTACCGCTGTCTGAACGCTTACCTCGACTTTACGGCTAAAATGGCACACCAGCATCCAACGTCGCAGCTATCGGCAGGTAGGCTACAGTAAACACGGCAGTAGGAGGGAGGTGCCACTCCGGGATGAAGGACCGGCTTTATATATACGATTTCACTCATCCATCGTGCAGACCTCAAGCGTTCAAATCAAGGCATACGGACGGTCGACGCGTGTCTTCAATGGCGCAGCAGGCGGGAAAACAAAACCTACGCATTTAATGATTAGAGGGCGTACGCGCTCCACGCGCGCCCCAATATGCCCCTTTCACGCGATCGCATTTAATGAACGCACCCCCTAACTCATGATTACCTGACCAGAGGGTGACAGTCTTGATAGACAGAATCACGCCATCAGAAAGCACGTCAGCGTTGGCCTGTCCCCTGTAAGCCCTCACCCGCCATGAATGTTCGGCCTCGGACTTGGGGGACTATACTGAGTGGTACACACTTCCCGCGAGACACATCACTCCCTGCCGAACCACCTTAAGAAACACTACATGTGAGGCACATGAACACTCTGCTTATCCTCACAAGTCCCTCGCCTAGCATAAATAATAGGCTTGGACTTGGGGGACTATTGTTACCACACGATTACGATACGGCCGCCACGTCAGCACAGGCCCCATCTAAACCCAGTAAGGGCCCAAGTCGTAATCCATCAAGAACCTTATCTAGGCCCCTGCTAGGGCCGGGGAAGGGCCCATCACGAGCTTAGGTCTTCGGCCAGAAATCTGCGAGTCATGTGGAGGGTCTCGGTGCCCGCATACGAACTATTGGGCCTCGTCAGGCCTCGCACGAACCTCCACAAGGAAACACAATCGTGATCTCCTAAAATCATGCAACGTGATAAACTCAAGGAAGGAAGGCGATCTCGGGTATCCTTATCACATAAGGAAGGAAGACCCGATTGGGGATCTAATTGATTTCGTCTTCCAAATCAATTAGGATTCTTGCGCTATAAAAACAATGCCTCCGATTGTTCCAAGGTACGTACTTTTTACGCTTACGAATCTCACCCTAAACTCTGCTCAAACTTCTGCCTGCTTGTCTCTCCCACACTCCTATTTTGTACCCGCCCCCGCGTATCCTTTATATACCGGCTGTTGACTTGATCGTCGGAGTGCCAACGATCGCCGGACCCCTTTTCTCCGGAGATCTTGGTGCCTAACGGTCGTCCTAGTGTGCAGGTAACATACGAGCTGGCAGAGGAGTGACTGGAGATCTGTTGGCACGTGGACTGGTGCAGGTTCAGACGTCAACAGAACTCTTAATTGAATCAAATTTAATTTAATCAAAATATCTAAACAAAACATTTAAGTCCCGGGTAGATTTTGGCAGCATAGCATCTATTTCCTTTTTGATCCACTCACTTCAGGTGCTCCACATAGGTTTATTTTAAATTTTATAATTAACCCCACTTTGGCTTATTTAATTAAAAAAATCACCACTTTATTAGCTTTATGATTATGCCAATTAATCAATTATTTATGTACATAATACTTGTTAATTTTTGAGAGTTCAAGGCAGGTACCACTTAAGGTGGCATGCTCCACTTTGTTCACTCAAATGTTTATGCAGCCCAATTGCATGACTTTTGCTTCTTGCTTTTGGAATTACTTCCACTATTTGTCCTTTTTTTCTTTAAATAATCCATTTAAGTATTATTAATTAGGCACGTACACTATAAATCGTGCATGCAAAGAATAAATGTTTATTTATTGTGTGCAAAGTTAGATGAAGGAAAAATCACTCCAATCAAGCTTTATGTTTGCATTTTTTGGCACCTTAAATTATCTCCAGGAGTATTTTTATTTTTAAAGAAAGTTTTGTATATAATAAAAAATATTTTTATATTTAAAGAGTAATTTTTTTTATACTCTCTAACAAACTCTTTATTTTTAGCCCTAAGTTTACTTTTTTTTTAATAATAATTTATTTTTATTTCTTTATTTTTTAATTAATATATATTTTTCAAAATGTCAATAGTTAAAATATTCAAATATTATGTAAATAATACAAGAAGGGGGTGAAAACAAGTTTGTATCGAACTATTCATATCTTGTGCGTCAATGTCTTTCATGTTGCTATTTTTTTTAAAACTTATATAAAACAATTCTAGTGAAATGTGCTCAATGTTATAATCTCCAAGCAATATCATCTTCATATACTGTATTTGGTTGACTGTAATTAGCATGATAGTCTGATGCAATTATATTAAAAATAGATCTTATAATTGTTCCTTTTAGGGATCTCATATATAATTTATAACACACGAGATTATAACCATATGGTTATGATGAAGGTAAATGTTTTGTAGGTTATGGACATCCATAACTATAAGATTTATAATACTTTTAATTGAATGTCATTTACACAAAGAATATGCTTCATTAAAACCTTAATAGAAAAAATCCTAGTGAAGTAAAAAGAGTACATAATTCTTTTAATACGCCATAAAAATTACTTTATTAAAAACTTTGCCAAGAAAATCCAATGGGACAAAACATCGATCAAGGAAAAGAGTACAACGCGTATTTACTCCACCTCATTATAATATCACTTTAGATATGTACTTTAATCGATTAAGTTCTCAAAAAGTTGAACTATATACTTTACGCATATTAAATCCTCTAGATATTTATATACATAGTTTTATTGGTCATGTCAAATGAGTTGGTTATAACAATATCCATTATATGCATATATGCATACATTGATTGGCTAACAAGATATCGACTTGTGATTGTTTTACTTAAGCCTTTACGAAATTCATAATGTTAAAAGTCGTGCATTACATGTTACAATTTCATTTTTCTTATTTCATTTTCACACAAGTATACACTTTTAGGTATTCGTACTGTACGTTAAGAAACTTCATGTTTCTCTAGTAAATTTAATTTACTTAGATTGCATCTTTTTATTTGGCCAATTAATTCTTTGACAGATTTTCTTCAATATCTCACTACATTTCATTATGTAAAAAAGTATTGTCAACAACATTTCTTTTTTTTATTTTATTTCTTTTCCATAACGATATAACGTATCGAGATCTCTTCATTTTATTATTTCAATTAGCTGAACCTCTTCTAGGGTTTTATAATTAGTTATGTTTATATACTCTCCAAAAGTATACACCTCCTCAATGAGACTATCTTTTTTATTTGTTCCTTTTTTCTTTTGAAGATTTTTATTTTGGAATCAAATATAACTACGCTTCATGTGCGCCATTAAATTTACCATATATTATGAAGTAGAGCATTTACAACTGGTATACGACACTTGATTAATCTCTTTGGTCAGTAAATGCATATGTTAATTGTATAACTTACAAATGAGTTATCTGTCGAACTTCTGGTTCGTATTGTCTTGTGCAAAGATCTACAAAACATAATATGTTGTATTTTTATATATTCTTTTCAACAACTTAATTTCTCCTCTAATGTTTAGAAAACTATCTTATCAAAATAACATTCAAAAAATCGTGTTATAAGGTTTCAAACTAAACATGTATTCTCAGCATTTTTTAATGTCCATTTCAGTGCACTATGATAGACCAATTGTACATAGATTGCACTATAAACAATCATTAGATGGGTAATATTAGTCTGACCATAAGACAACTACAGCGAGGATAACTTTGATGTTGGCATGATGCGTATAAGTATTGATGCATATAAAATAGCAATCCCTAGACAAAAATGGGAAGCACTTTGTTCTCAATGGTAATGATTTAGAATTTAATTAGAGGTGTTGACAGACAATATTGCTAGATCATTTATCATCATCCCAACTAACATTTATTAAAAGTTCGAGATTTAAACTCACTAACATTGATAAGAAACACATCTTGATTGTATAATCTGAAAATTATGTTCGTAGTTTAAAATTTGAACAAGTAATCTTGTATTGGCGGCTTGAGTTGGGTTCTATTTTTCTCAAATCGAAAGTGTTGGATTGGGTCCAAAACCGACCCAACCCAACCCAACCCACGCACACCCTTAGTTTCAATGGATAGATACTCAAATTCAAATTTGGTCTTCAATACGTTTTATGGATTGATATCTATTAAGCTGTAGAGCCTAATTTGTTGTGATACGCAGAGCCGAACGTGAATCGATCTTCACGATAAGGTCGCGCATGGGGATTAAAAGGGGGAAAACGGCTCTCCCGAAAGGTCCACAATATATGTATTTGCTTAAATAAATGTGTTTTCGAGGTTTGCCTTTGTAATTAAGTTGCCCTAAAATTTCATTATAACTACGGAATCTTTATTGAATTGTCTTATAATTTTATTATTACTAAGAAACCTTCATTGGATTATTATATATATGACTGATCTCTTATAAATAAAAATCATCATTTATTATAGTGAAAAAACTACATCAACTGAAGACAAGACGTAGTTTCACATTGAGGCGAATCTGTATAAATCTTTGTGTTCTTTATTTATAGTCATTTATTTATTACTCTAATTCTGACAACATCTAAGTGCATTTATTTTTTTAAAATAAAAATAAAATTACATTTAAAATTTGTTAAGTTAACATATCTAATAGAGTTTCTGAATCTAGACAGAGTTTTAAACAATGTCTATTTTTCCCTTCTTGGGGGGTGTGGGTGAGCGATATATGTATCTAATTGTAATAATTTATCATTTAGTGAAATATCTCTGTCTTTCACAGCATGTGATTTTTCTCTGATTTTTAAGTTTTCTACATAAATTCATGTGCTATTTTTCTCTATTTGTTTATATTTTTTGGCTTCTGAATATTTTTCTAAACAAAGATCATGTGAACGAATCAAAGAATTGATCTCGATTCCCAATAGAACACAAATTTTTATGACTCAATTTAGTTTACACCTCTTATTAGTTAGATCTATAAAAAAGAATATCCAATTAAGTACTTATTTAATAGTGCTGTAATTATTTTTTAAGTACTTATAAGTTATAAATCTTATTAAATACGTGGATAATAAATAGTTGTAAATTGTGGATCTTACGAAATATTTGTGTTAAAAGTATATTTGATCAATTTAAATTCAACCAAACTATAACTCAAGTTAAAACTACATATTAAGGGCCATAGTCCATAAGTAGTATTCCTCCGTCCCATAAAAATAGATTTGTTTCTATTTTCACATAGACTAAGAAAATTTAATTATTTTAACATGAATAATAAATTTTACTTAGGGTGTGTTTGATTCCTTTCATTTTCCATGGAAAATGAAAATTTTCCACCCATTTTCCAGCTTTGGTCTGTTTGATTGGTAAAATTTTCCATAAAAAATGCATTTTCTCACCTATTTTCCATCTTTCGTTTGATTGCAACTTTTCTTTTTCCATGGAAAATTTTTTCCATGTTTTTCACTTTTGGCCATATTTTCCTTGTTTTCAAGGAAAATATTTTCTTTGTGGGATATGAGAATTTATTTTTCATGGAAAATTTATTAACCTTTTCCAACCCATTTATTTTCCATGGAACATTTTCCAATCCAAATTTTCTTGATAATTCATTTACATGGAAAATATTTTCTTTCCACCCAAATTTTTCACTTATAATCAAACACAACTTTATATTTTTCTTAATATATCCCTATATGAATATAATGGTAATTCATATTTGCTAATAACAAGACACATTAAATAATGACATATTGGAAAACTAAAAAATTAATTATACTTTTAACGAAGAAAGTTGACTATAATTTAGAACAAATAAATAAAGAAAATAAGTTTATATTCATAAGACGGATGAAATATTAATTATTAAATATAAGCTGCTATTACAAGTAACACCAGTACACGTACATCTTCGATTCACCTTAATATTTTTTGCTGAAATAGATTTTTTTTTTTCAATGTAATTAATTCTTATATCTACTTCTATAATTTGCAATTAATAGATGATCTGACTATGACCATTTTTTACAATATTTTTTTACGCCACAATTAATTAATCTATAATATTATGATTAAGACTAGCATGATTGATATAAGTGTTTTGGCGGCGGGATTATCTTAAATAAAGAAAATCAAGGATTTGAATTTAATTGTGATGTCTTGAGAGGCAGTAGTAGAGGTGGTAAAATTGGACCGCCCCTTGAGAGTCAGTAGTAGAGGTGGTAAAATTGGGTCGGCCCGCGTGTAGTCCGCTTTCTTGGGTTGGGTTGGCCCTAACCCAAATAAAACTGGGCCAAGATAGCCCGGCTGCCGGCCCAATTTTGATTTTGATTTTGATTTTTTTTTTTTTTTTGATTTTTTTAAAACTCTAATTAACTCATTTTGTGAATAGCCCCAATACATAATTCAAATAATATCAAGGAATTTTTTCATAAATAACAACTTTTTAAAAATAATTATAATTTTATCAACTTAACAAATTTATTCTAAAAATACTACATTTTTAAAATTATATTAATTAATAAAATAATAAATTAAAATCAAATCTATACCACAAAATATATATTTTCACGTGAATTCACTTAAATTTGCATTTGAGTCCTTGATTATTTGCACAATAAGTCTTTCATCTTTATAAAAGTTTCACTTTAATCCCTATACTTCCTCTTTCATTTCAATTTCGTCCTCTTTTATTTGCAACCTAAGTCCTTCAACTTTTAAATTTTTGCAACTTGATCTCCATATTTATACTTTTATATCAATTTAGTCCTTTATAGTATCACTATTTGATACATATGTTACAAATGATATTGTGTATAAAAAATTTATTTAAAAAAAAAAAGAAAATTAAGATAAATTGGGCCAATAGGCTGGACTGGGCTAGCATATTTCTGGCCCATACAAAACTGGGCTGGACCAGGCCAGTCCAGTTTCATATGTGGCCCTGTTCTGACGCCCAACCCAGTCCATTTGCCAGCTCTAGTCAGCAGATATGGCCTGAGATGCATTCTCTATGGTTTAATTAATCACCATGCAGTAAGATGTGCACTAAACTAACATATTGAAATAGAAAAGAACAGTTGGTAAAATAAAACTATGCCTTTCACTAGACATATATTTTCATTTTAAGAGACTATACTTCAAACTTAACCTCAAAATTAAAGAAGGATTTCAAGACTATACTTCAAACTTAAACTATGCCTTTCACTAGACATAAAAATAATAATTTTATTTGATATGTTTATTACTAAATTGTTAATTCAAAAAAAAAAAATCATTAGTTTTTTTTAATTTTTTTTATAAAAAATAAAAGTATTGGACTTATTTGCACATTTTGTAATAATTAGGAATCCACATACAATTTCTTCTAATCAAACTAAGGGTATATTTATTTTTTGCATTCCATAAAGACCAATTTCGCACCAAAACACATAAGTTATGGACTTGTTTGCCAAAACATAAACGTTAGGGACCAATTCCACACTAAGGACAAAAGTTAGGGACCATTTGCGCCAAAATTCCAAAGATTTAACAGAATATTGGATGGATTCTGTTCAAAATGACGATTTGCGCACTAAACGGATAGGTGAGGAATGTAATTGTCAAAATTTGAAAGGTAAGGATGATTTGGACACCAGGTCTATACGTTAGGAACGTTTTAGGCCAATTTTTTTTATGATATTGTCATAAAACTCAAGACGTACTGTCTCTGATATTGTCTTTTCCGTTTTTATTAAAGGTAAATAGCAGCAAATCTTTAATTTCATTTGTACTTTCATCTCCATTTTTTTTACTATTTTGTCCCAACATTTGAAAAATATGCGACCATTACCCAAATGATAAATGACATCAATTTTTCCATTAGTACACCCAATTAGACAAAATTGTCATCTTAATATTTTAATTAAAATATTATAAATTAGAAAACAAAAATTCAGAAAAAGCAAAAATAAAATAAAAGAAATTCCACTAACCCCACCCCCTACCCACACCTCTATCACCACCACCACGGCCACCTCATTTTCATATTCTAATATTTCACCATCCATTACCAAACCCACCATTGTAGGCTTGTAGCCTTGAGTCAATTTGGGAGAAGCACAATATACAAAGTTATTCGCTATCGTACCATCAAAATGAAACTTTTAACTGGAAATCCATTTGCCACTTTGACTCTATTTTTCAAGATTCTAAGAGATTTTGAAGCCCAAAATGACAACGTGAAAAATGAGTTCGAATTTCTTGAACTTGTAAATTGCTTCAAAAGTTCAAAAGTGAAAAAGGCTTGAGCTTTGACCGGTTCGGCACAATGGCCTCTCTTTCTTCTTTGTTTGAAATTTGAAAGAACTCTATGCATAAGTAATCACTTTCAATTTCTATCTCAACCGTGTCTGGTTCTAAAGTAAAACCAAAAGGCAACAAATTGTGGTGTTGAATTTCTGGAAATGGCAATAATTATTGAAGACTGGTTGCTCAAGCACTGAAGAAAAATGAATGATGGTGTGTGTGGTAATGGCATTAAAAAGGTTTGTTTCACCATTATATGTAGACAAAGAAAAGGGGGAGAATGACCTTTCAATTTTTTCGCCCTGGTCCAAAGAGATGGCGAACCAAGTAGGGAAACAGCCTACAACCTATTTTAATATTTAGGAATATTTTTATTAATGTTTTAATTTTACAATTATAGGATTTTATTTTGTTATTTTTTTAGTTTGAATGGCCCTTATATGAGTATTATTTGTATTAGTGGATTATTTGTGTTAGTGGATAGTTACTTCTATATTTTAGTAATTAGTGGAAATTATCTTCTATATAATTTATCTCTATTTAAAAAGAGAAGAAGAAATGAAATGGAAGAATAAATTATGTTTGGCATTTTATGCTTTTGGAGGTTGAGTTCCTCAAAAATTCAAATTGGTGGTCAATGATCACTCGAAAGAGCCTATCATAATTGTTAAATTCAATATTTTGATACGCAATCGTATCAATTGGTATCATAGTTAGGCAACAAAGCAAGGAGATAATATTTCAGCAATGGAACACCGACTATAATGCATACAGAAAATGATAGAATCCATGATTTTCGAACAAAAAAAATTTACAAAGAGAGTTTTGTGCAAGATGGACGAAATATCATTTATGTTGGATGTAAAGTTGAATTCATCACCAAGAAACCATGAAGCAAGCATGTAGAAGAAGGGTTCTTGGCCAATTTACTATTCCTAAAGGCTAAAAAGAAGCTGTTGTGGAACATCCCATTGCAATAATTGTTGAGGATCCTAATGTCATCCATTGTATAAAAATAATTATCAGTGGTGATTTAAGTGTCAAAGAAGAAAGCCATGTCCAACGTAGTAGTACCAAGGTAATAAAAACTCAAATGAGTTTGAATAGAATTACTCCATATTGTAAGAACACACATGATGCATGTATTAGTTATGTGAAATGTTTGTGGCCTTCTAAAGAAAAAAGAAGTCATTTATGAATAAGGTGCTAAAAATAGAGATAAAAAAATACGATTGATTCGAAGAAGCATTTTTTAGAAAAAGTTCAAAAAATCCTAATTATAAATTGAAAACGGAGGAGAAGATGAGTTGCTTCCATAAAGCCCACCCTTGAAGACAAGGGCATTTTCGAGAGAAATGATTGTTATGAATCTATTTTAATTTTTAGTAATATTTTTATTAATGTTTTTATTTTGCAACTGCATGATTTTATTTTATTATTTTAGTTTGAATGAGTTAATACAGTTATAGTAGTATTATTTGTGTTAGTGAATAGTTGCCTCTATATTCTAGTAACTAGTGAGAGTTATCTTGTTTATAATTTATTATTGTGTTAGTGGGTAGTTGCCTCTATATTCTAGTAACTAGCAAGAGTTATCTTGTTTATAATTTATCTATATAAATTTATTATTTTGATACGCGATCGTATCACCTACGATCAGGGCCACTGTGGTGTGGTGTGGTGTGGCGTGGTGTGGCAAAGGCGGCACGGAGTGTTGGGTTGGGTAGGTTGGTAGGGGTGTGTGAAGTGGGCGGAAGAAGATGCCTTTTTTAATCATTTTCTTTGTGTTTAATAAATTTGGTAAAATCAATCAGCCATCAAACTTTAATCCGGTTTCTACTTAATCAACAAACTTTAAAAAGTATCTTAACGTCGTTTACCATCCATCACCCTTTACCCATTTGCTTGCAATATCTGACAAAATATCCTACGTGGCAAATGATCTTCCAACTTGGTATAGTGACGGTATTAAATCTCTTCCAATCAACAAAAGTGCACTACCCAAACACGTCATTCTTCAAAGAAATTGAAAATGCTTTTAGTTCAAGTTAAGGAAAACTAAAATCATTTTCAATTTCTTTGAGAAACAGCGTTTGGATAATGCACTTACGCTGATTGGGAAGGATTTAACACTGTTAATACGCTTATCATTTGCCACGTAAGATATTATGTCAGGTATTGCAAATAAATGAGTAACAGGTGATGGATGAAAAATTAATTGAAAGTTGAGTGGGCGTTGAGATACTTTTTAAAGTTCGATGGTCAAATAGAAATCCGATTAAAATTCGATCACCATTGGTTGATCTTACCATTTCTGAATTTTTCATTCTCATTTTCTAATATTTTAATTAAAAATATTAAAATAATAATTTTTTTTTTTTTTTGAATACACAAGTCAACTAGGTTGATTGACTGAAAAATTGATGAAATTTATCCATTTGGATTAATGTCGTCTATTTTTCAAAAATTTGAACAAAGTAGGCTAGAAAAAAGTAGAAGACGAAAGTACAAATGCAATAAGAGGTGGAGATTTACCATTTTTATTAATGATTTGATTTAAATTTTTGTCAAAATTTTCTAAGTTAAAAGGGCCATGACTCTGATCATCTTGATTGATTCATGTTTTATCTCTCTTATTTATTTTCAAATGAAAAAAAAAAGTTGAAATTTGTGGACATCCTCGGTCTTCCTTTAGAATACATACAATTGCCATGTAGACGACAACAACTATATGAATGTATCCTTAACTCGTGAGCCACATCATCAAATAGATAATATCAACTAAAACCACTTCCAATGTACTAGGTGGAGCGCTATGTTAAGCTGACGTGACACTAGAAAAAATAGAAGATGTGAGTACTCCTTTTACATCTAGACGTTCATTGAGATTGTATGAGTTAGCAATTTTTTTACTTTTGTTAAAGTAATTAGTTTTATTATTTTTTAATTTAAAAGAATTAATGCCTCATAATCAACATTATTGGATTGTAGAAAGAGTTTATTGGAGAGAATTTGTAGACTTCTTCGCCTATTCATTCTACATAATCTAGAAGTTATTTTATTTAATTGTCACGTCAGCCACAATCCATTGAGTGCATTGGATATGTTCTTAGATGATCATCATAAACTAGTTATGTGCAGGTTAAATCAGGGGCGGATTTAAGGGTATAACTCGGTCCCGCTCTAGAAAAAATCATTTTTTATAGTTTAAAAAAAAATTAGTGTAATTTTTTTAGAATTTTTTTTAATAACACTCCGATCTTGAAATGCAAAAATTTTATTTTTTCACAAGCAATCCAATCTCTAAAAATTTTTAGTTTCACCCCTAAGTTAAATGTTGTATTGGTCAATGTTCTTTTAACAATGTTTCTCATTTGTTAACTTCAAAAGTTTTCCGACTAGCTACTGAATTTACTAAATATTATTAAATCTGTCACTTTGCCTATCATTGTTAAAAAAATAGATTGAACGATGACACGACAAATGAAATTTAACACGTAGCATTCTTTCAATGTTAATTTAGGCCACGTTACAAAAGTCGATAAACTTTTGAAGTTCAATAACTATTGAAAAACATTATGAAAAGTATAGAGGCTATTAGAAAACATTATGGAAAATACAGTGGTCATTAGAATATTTAACCACTCAATTATCAATACTATTACTCTTTTATATTTTCTTTTATGAGTAAACACTAGTATTTTCTACTTTTTAATGCAAATATTATTTCTTTATCGGTGTCACTGTTTTTATTTTCAACAACTTGAGTAAACAAGTAACAATAATTCCATTTTCCTACATTAACAAATAACAAAATATTGTTATTTCATTATTTTTGTTTTGAACTAGTAATCTCAATATGAGTTGCAAACAAAATTAATGAAAAATAAAAGCAATGATACCGATTATTTCAAAGTAGAAAAATACTAGTGTTTACTCATGCGCCGGGAAATAAAAACAATGACACCGATAATTCCTCCTTCAAACAAATACTTTCTTGCATATCTATTCCCGTTGATCCATACCATAAAAAACACATACTATACATCAAAATCTATAAAATTTGCTAATATCATTTTTTATTAAGAAGTGTGTTTGATTTTGATTAAAATCAGATTTATTTTGTGAAAGTAGATGAAATGAGTGGTTAAAAAATAGAAAAAAAAATGTGAGCCGTTAAAATTAATTCAATCAATAGAAATCGTATTCTTGAATAAATCCCCTTTGTTTGAATCTCATGGTATGGACTTTTTTCAGTAGCAGAACTCTCTTCTGTCTGTTTGAACTCTTGAGCAGGAGCTTCCGCAGAAGAACGGAATAGGCATCCATTAGCTCTGTCCCTTCGCACGACATCTATGAAAGCAGCTGTGGGCGAACCGAAGCAAGTGATTGAATGAGTGGGGGCCCCGAAAGCACATGCAAGATAAGCAGGTAGTTCAGGAGACGGTCTAAAAATGGGTCCGGTCCAGAAAGATAACTCTCAACAAAAAAACGAAGTTGGAACTAATCAAGATCAATAGGAAGCTAGGAATCTATTGACAAAGTTCATGCCACGACGATCTATATGGAAGGGCTGTTTTGTTGATGCATTCCTCTTGAGAAAGTGTTTTTTTTTTTTAATTCTACAACTCCGGTCTTCCTAAAATCAATAGCATTTCGTCGGAATCAATTTAGCCAGTTCTTTCTTTTTGTCCTCTAAATCTCAAAAACCATCTTAAAAAAAGAAATCCTAATGAAAAACTTATATATATGATATCAACTAGAATTCTTAGATGAATCCCATTAAAGTAAACATACCTTAGGAGAGCTTCCATGGACAGACCCCCGTCCTCTTTTAACTCTGACTTCAACTTTTTAACAAAAAAATTAATTGAAATCAAACAAAACCTAAAGTAATTCGAATTTATCAGACAAAATATAAGAGAGTAAAAGTATTGAGAATTGAAAGTTAAATATCGCATTGGGCATTGTATTTTGAATAATGTTTTTCAATGGCCTTTAAACTTTTAAAGTTTTTTGACTAATCACTAGTTTTGGTTGTCGCATAAACTAATTTTGAAAGAATGCCATGTGTGAATTTCCATTTGTCACATCATCCATTATGTCCATTTTTTAATTGTGATTGACGGATGAGATAAAATTTTGATAAATTCAGTGACTAATAAAAAAAAATTTAAAGTTAATGGCCAAGAAAAAATAATGTAGAAAGTACATTGACTAATGAAACATTTAACCTGCAAAGTACAATTTCAAAATTTTAAAAAATAAATAGATAAATAACTCACTTCTACAAAATATATATATATATATGGAAAATGCTATTTGAACCAAAAGTTGGACAAAAAGTTGAACAACCATGGGTAAAATATCAAAAATATCCTTTGAAAAGACACAATTCAAATTTTCAAATGTGTCTTTTTAAAGAACATTTTTGATATTTTACCTATAGTTGTCCAACTTTTGGTTCAAGTGTTGATTCGTGTAGCATTACTCAAAGAATAATAGTAAAAAAATATGAAAAGAAAAAGAAAAGAAAAATGTCACATTCCCAACAACCATCTATTTATTTAATGAAAAATGCACTAAGTCTTGATGTTAATGAATATTAAGCTCACCAACACAGTTTATAAAAATCTTGAAGAGTGAGACCATTATATTATGTCGATTAAATAACATCAATAATCATTAATTAAAAATTAAAAATTTTAATTACCAGAATGCATATTTGGTATTGCTGAAATTATTATTTTAATACTTACAAGTTATGAGTTTTATGAAATGTATAGATTAAAAAGTACGTTTAACCAATTAGAAATTAGACAAAAACTGGTTAGAAATAGCACCGGTATGTATTCTTTCCATCGGCCACTTGCTCGATCGTTCATTTACTGAGCTATTTTTAGACATAATCGCAACTCAAAACTCAAAAATGCAAAAACAAACTAAGTGTAAGTTAGGTTTTGGGGTTTTGAGAGCATAAAGTCACGAATCCCCTCTCACATTTTCTATGATCATCTCTATTTCAAGTATTCAGGGAATCGTCCTTAATAGACGAAATATTCCTATTATGTGAATGCCAAATTATAATTTTAGCGTATGTTTGTTAGTGCTGAAATTATTTTTTAAGTATTTATATTATAAGTAGTTGGATGTGTGAATAAAAAGTAGATTGTAAATTGTGGATCCTATAAAATGTGTAGATAAAAAATATATTTAACTATTTTAACAAACTGAAATTATAATTTAAGCAATCTCAAACATGTGCTTTGGCCAAACAAAATATTACTTTTAGTACATTATTTCTCCAATATTGCCTAGCAAAAATAAAAAAATTATTGTTATGAAACTAGAAAAGTAGAGAGAATAGAGAGAGTCAAAACTCAAGTGTGTAAATTTATTATAACAATGACCCTTATTTATAGGGTTCCAAAGAGAGTTACAACCCTATTAGAATATACTCTTTTGGAGTAAGTAGATAACTACATAGACATCTATATACAACTAAACAGTCATTCATCATTATCTATAATTTTACAACACTCCCCCTTGAATGACTTATTACACAATAACAGCTTCGTTGTTTAGCAAAAACCCAATGGGACAAAAATACCAATAAAAAGAAAAATTATCAAAAATTGGAGTACTCAAATGCTGCCTTATTAGAACCTTGTCAGGAAAACCCAATGGGACAAAACCTAAGCGAAGGAAAAAGAGTACAACTACTCCAACTGATTTCAATCAATGAAAAAAAAAACTTGTAACGAGCTATCTATATCTTGTACGTCAATGTTTTCAATATCGCCATCTTGTTAAAATTTGTATAAAATAATTCTGGTGAAATGTGCTCCATGTTATAACCTCCAGCAATATCATCTTCACACACTACCTCTGGTTGACTGTAATCAACATGACGGTCTGATACAGTTATATTAAAAATAGATCTTGTTGTTGTTCCCTTCAGGGGTCTCATATACAATTTATAATACACGGAAGTATAACCACAGGGTTATGACGAGGGTAAAATATTTTGTAGGTTATGAATATCCATAACTATAATATTTATACCACTTCCAATTGGATGTCATTTATAGAAAAAATATGCCTCGTTAAAACCTTACTAGAAAAAAACCCGGAGCACAAAAATCCTGGTGAAGGAAAAAGAATACATAATTATTTTAATACGTCATTAAAATTGTCCCATTAAAAACCTTGCCAGTAAAACCCAATGGGACAAAACCTTGGTCAAGGAAAATACTACAACGCGTATTTACTCCCCTCATCATAATATCACTTTAGGTCTATACTTTGATCGATTAAGTTTTCGAAAAGTTGAACTATATGCTTCAGGCATATTAAATCCTCCAGGGATTTATAGACATTGTTTTATTAGTCATGCCAGATGAATTGGTTGTAACAATATTCATTATATACATATATGTCATGCATTGACAGACTAACAAGATATCAACTTATGATTGCTTTATATAAGCCTTTGCGAAATTCATAATGTTAAAAGTCGTGCATTACATGTTACGACTTCATTTTCCAATTTCCTTTTTGCATAAATATACATCTTTAGGTGCTCCGACTATAGGTTCGGAAACTTCAGATTTCTCTAGTCAGTTCAATTTAATTGGATTGCATCATTTTATTTGGCCAATTAATTCTTTGACAGATTTCTTTCAATATCCTCGATACCTTACATAATATGAAGCGCTTCATTATGCACAAAAATGTTGTCAACAACATTTTCTTTTTGAATTCATTTCATTCTCATAACGACATAACTTAACGAGATCTTTTCGTTTTATTATTTCAGCTAGCTGAACGTCTTCTGGGGTTTTATAGTTAGTTATGTCTATATACTCTCCAAGAGTATACACCTCTCCAATAGGATCATTTTTATAATTGACTCCATTTTTAATTTGAGAATTTTTTGGAATCAAATGTCACCACGCTTCAGGCGTGTCATTAATTTACCTGATATAATGTTAATGGATTGTCCTTCAAGGATGCTAATATAAATTGTAGCATTTAGAGCTGGTATATGAGATTTGATTTAATCTCTTTGGTCAATAAATGCATCTGTCAATTGTATAATTTACAAATGAGTTATTTGTCGAACTTCTGGTTCATATTGTCTTGTGCAAGGATCTAGAAAATATAATATACTGTATTTTCATGTATTCTTTCCAACTATTTAATTTCTCTCCCCTAATGTTGAGAAAACTGTCTTATTAAAATGACATTTAGAAAATCGTATTATAAAATATCACCCGTTAGGACTTAAGATATTTTATAATGTTCCATACTAAACATGTATTCTCAACATTTTTCAAAGCCCATCTCAGTGCACTATGGTTGACCGATTGTACATATATTGCACTATTAAAAATCATTAGATGGATAATATTAAGTTCTGACCATAAGCCAACTATAGCGGGGTAACTTTGATATTGCCATGATGCTTATAAGTGTTATTGCATATAAAATAGCATTCCCTTGATAAAATGGGAAGCACTTTGTTCTCAATAGTAATAGTTTTGAATTTAATTAGAGGTATTAACAAACAATATTGCTAAACCATTTAACATCATCTCAACTAATATTTATTAAAAGTTTGAGATTTAGATTCACTAGCATTGACAAGACACACAACCGTTTTAGTTGCATAATCTGAAAATTAAGCTCATAACTTAAAATTTGAGAAAAAAATCTCGCAAACTTCAAGTTGCGAATAATAACACTATACAATCATCTAGTAGATGTATCTATCATATACAAATAATATATAGATCGTCAACATGGAGGGTGATGGAGCCCCATAAATCACCCTAAATAATTTTCAGAAATGTAGGGAATTCAGTCCCGATTTTAGCTAGTAAAAGTCTATTGGTTTATATACCATGAGAACAAGTATCATATGAGAATTAATTATATTGAAAAATCTTATGGTTTTCAATAGATATTTTCATTAATAATTCATATCATATTGATCCAGGATGGTCTAACCGGTAATGTCAATCAATAAAATTTTTAAGACATTGAACTTCTGGTTCAACATAATACTTGTTTAATTGTACCAATATTTGTGTAGTATAAATTAAAAGAAATGAATAATATAATATTTGTTTTATCATTCTTGTCTTTTTGTCCTTCAAGGATTCATGATACATGTATGTACAATAGGTACGTTATTATTGTCGCCGTATTTAAAATATAAATGATCTAAACAACATGTCAAAAAATAAAAAATTTATAACATTGAACTTCTAGTTCAATATAATATTGGTTTAATTGAATTGTGCTTCTTCATGAGCAACAACACAGTATTTTTCTAAATATTCTATATTTTTTTTGTTTTTTCAGGAAAAACAATATAATTTTCTTTTACGATATTAATATTCATAAAGTTACACTTATTCATGAGTATTAATAAAATATTTGTATAAATATTAATATACAAATAATTGTTCTTCTTCAGGATGAACTCAATATTTTTTTTCTAAAATATTAACATATATAAATTTTATATTTCTATGGAACAATAAAATAATATTTTTATAAAATATTAAAATGCTCATCGGGAGCAATAACTTAATATTAAATCTTTATACAATTACACTCTTCGAGAACAAGTAATATTCTATAGGAATATTAATATAATATTGTGCTACTTTAAGAACAAAAACAAATTGTTATATATGAATATTAGATTATGTAAGAATTTACTAATCAGAAGCAAAATTTTAATAAATGTTTAAATCTTATATAATTATGCTCTTCGAGAGCAAGTTATATTCTGCCAGAATATTAATATATCGTTATACTTTTTCAGTAGCGACAACAAATCATTATTTTGATGTAAATAACTGCTCTCCAGGAGCAATATTATAATATTCTTATAGAATATTATAAAATTAAGCTCTTCGAGAGTAATTAATATTCTACTAGAATATTAATGTAATATAAATTTTTGCTTATTAATGTAATATTATGACTCTGTCAAAATATTAATGTCGTGTTTCTTCATGAACAACAACATACCATTTATGAATATATACTCTTCAGAAACAATATTATGATATACATCAATTTAAAATTTATACAAGAATATCGAAAAAAAATTATTCAATTTAAAGACAAAGAATAATCACAACAATAATAAATTACTGCAGTTATGATACTATTTTAGAGTAAATAAATTTACAAATCTAACTTTAATGCAGTTATATATTCAACATAAATTTATTAGTTAACAAATTTGAATATACTGTAATTACTACTTTAATACAGTAATATATGAATTTTCACGTGTAAAAAAAAACGTACAAAGTAATAAATGCAATTATATTGATCATGGGAGAACATGACATGTGCATGCACACTTCACAACATGAATTTGGAGGACATGAATTTACAGTATCTGCTGCTTTGAAAAATGGAATTTGGGCTGCAAACTCTTCTTTTCTTTATAGTCACGTCTTGGCCAAATGTTTTACTTCAATCTCCCTTTTCTTTTCTTTTTTCCTTTTAATTAATAGAATGTATTGGCCGAATGTTTTGCTTTTCTCTCAGTTGGTTAGAATGTCGTGCTAATAACGTGTTATGAAACTAGAAAAGTAGAGAGAAAATAGAAGATAATAGAGAGAGTCAAAACTTAAGTGTATAAATTTATTATAACAATATTGATCTTTATTTATAGGGTTCCAAGGAGAGTTACAACCCTATTAGAATATACTTTTATGGAGTAATTAGATAACTACATAGACATCTAGATACAACTAAATAGTCATTCATTATTATCTATAATTTTACAACAATTATAAGTTGAAATAAAGATTTTTTTATCAATCACGAAAAAAGAAAGCAATCAGATAACAAAACAAAGATTTTTTATTGAATAAAATTTTACTATTCCTTATCTTAATATATAATTATCTTTAGAGAACTTGTCAACTTAACATCAAAAGATCCGTTTTAAATCAATGATTTGGACTTGTGGATTTCACAGTATCTTAACCCGGTGGATAATTCAATAATTTTTATATAATTATTTGTAATTAATTCATGAATCTCTTTAAATTGAAGCCATTTAAAATCATTCCTAATGGATAATTTGATTTTGTGTTATTTACAATTTATTACAAACTCTATATATTAAATCCAAATACCAACTTCTCTTCAATGTTTTCTTTGTTATTGGTGCAGAAAAATGCGACTAAAAGAGTACAATTTATGATACAAATTATAGATATTCTTTTTTTTTTTTTTTTTATTTTGGTAAAGACACCAACTATTAATTAGAAGTTTTGGCATGATCATCCTCTACTAGTAAAGATTTTCGACCTTATGAAAATACACGATACGTGGGACTTTATTTTTTTGATCTAGTACAGGTTAGAAGTTTTTTCGAACTTACTTTACATATATGCTTGTTATAAAGATTCGTCTAATGGCATGTTTAACAATGTTGATCTAATTTTTTAAGTGTTTATAAGTTATGAATTATATAAAATGTAAAAATAATAAGTGTGTAGTAAATTATAAATTCTATAAAATATATTTAACTAGTTTGATCAATTTAAATTATAATTTAAATATAACATAACAAATAATAAAATTAAAGAACTATTACAAGGGACACTTTCATTTTCAACTTTCTTGAAAATCCAGCCATGATACCTTTTATTTATGCATGGTGGGGACTTCGCACTGAAAAACGTTACACATATCAATGTTGTAATAGTCCATCTTATGTTCACATCGAAGTTTGGATTACTAAAGATGGAAAGGACACTTGGGTCTCGATCAATGTTGTCATGTATTAAGCCAGCTCAACACCACTATTAAACTTGACTTAAATAAATTAAAGAAAAAATAAAAATAAAAAAATTGCAGTTGATGTCTCTAACTTTTTTAAAGTGTAAATAAATCAAAAAATTTTTATTTTTATTTTAAAAAAAAAAAAAAAAATTGCCATCTTCCGCAACCGCCCCCACCACACCCATATGAAACAACTGGGAGGGAATTCTCCTCCTCGTTTGCCGGCCCAATTAAATTGGGTGGGTGGGTATTAAATTGGTCAAATTTAAATTACGAACTTAATTTTTTGTTAATTAAAGGACCTCTGGAAGAATTATGTCTAGATTTCAAAGGTCTTTCCGATGAACATAATTAGAATGTTTGAGACTTGATAACATATTTTTTATTATTTTAAATGCAAATTTGTAAAAAAAAAAAAAAAGGTTTAAGACTTATTTACATTTTTGAAAAGGTTAGAAATCTCAATTATAATTTTTTACTTATTTTTCTTTTTTTGTTATTTTAATTATTTAAGTTAAGGGCAAAATCATTAAAAAACACAATTTTGGGACTATCTATGTAAATTAATGAAAGAATGTATATGATATCTGCGAATAAAATTGAATAATAATGATATTGTTACAAAACTGAATAAATAAGTACTATAAATGTAATTTACCCTATTTTTTTGAAACTTTAATAGAAGATGAATCTTTTTTATTTGCCGCTATTTCATAATTAAAAATTGGTTTTGTAGTTTAAAAATAGAAAATTTATATTCTTCAATTTTCAACATTTGTTCACACTGTGTAAGGACTTTTGTTGGGGAAGAAAATGTGATAATGTATTTCTTCAACCTCATTAGCATGTTTGTTAGTATTTTTAAGTACTTAAAAGATAATTAAACATTATTGTATCTACATATTTCGTTAGAACATACAGTTCTATCTACACATTTCGTATGATTCACTATTTATAATTTACAAAAAAATTTACCAAAAAGTATTATTTTTGTGTGTGTATGCAAACGGATAAGAAGTTCAAGAAGTGTAGCGACTTTTTACCCAGAAATCTCCCTAGAAATTGATGTTTTTGCCAAAAGATCGTTTTACTTCGTGCATATACAAATCAAGCACAATATTACATTTTACATAAACACACGATATGTTCGCCCGAACGCACGCAATTCAGAACCACTGCGTATTTCTATGTTTGGAGCTCTACAAAATCGTAGATCAGTCCATTTGCACTAAATCAACCAAATGTTTACAAGGATGAACCTCACTCATAGACCACTAATGTTAAGATTAATCCTTGGTGTGATTTTGAAGTCAAATAAGAGCATGTTTGGAAGAGTTTTCATTAAATAATTTTTTTTTTCAAATTTATTTTTAACTACGTATTTTATGCGATTTATAATTTTTATGAAACAATGGCTTAAAATAAGAACTACAAGGCTAGCCTAATTAATTAGATAAGTGTTGTTTGGTGCAGATTTTTCAAGTTAATTATTGATTGTAGATAAAATAGTATGTTCAATAGACGTTTAGTGTAAATTTATTAAATAATTAAGAACAATTAATTTTTTAATTTTTCATGTCAAAATCAATAACAACATATAATTTTTTAATTTTTTTTTAATATTATGCATTATTGAAACAATATTAGTCAATTTAATAAATTACTTTTCGTACAATCAATATCATTATCATGATTTAATGATTTTAATCTGTAGCAAACAGAATCAAACATGATGTTTTATCAATTAGACTATAATTATCATATAATCTCGGGTTCCCCTATTTGATTGTTTTATTTTCGTTTCTGTCTGTTTGGTGGCATACACAACATGTTTACTAAACGAAACACTAATTGTATTTGTTAGTCATAAATCTTACAAATTATAAAGTGCTTGTCGCTTATGGTCACTCCACAGTCCACACGCATACATAGGTGCGGGCGAGTGGGTGGAGGAGTATTGCGCGCGTGATCAAACAATTTTGATAGTGTAAAGGAGTTCAAGGTTTGTGCCACCGTAACATGCATGTCTAGAAATTAAGGGTATGTTTAAACGGGTAATGATCTCCTCCCTATAGTAGGGAGGAATTATGAAGGCCACAAGACATGTGTCATGTGGTCATTGAAGAAGGAAAAGTGATTGACAAAAATGTCAATCACTTATCCAATAGGGAGGCCACATGTGTCATGTGACCTTCATAATTCCTCCCCACCATGGGGAGGAGATCATTACCCATGTTTAAACATTATAAATTTATAAAATTTTAATTTTATTATTACTTTTTAGTATTGACATAAAATACTTGGTACTGTTTAATAAAAATATTAATTGATTATTATACTCACAATTTCCATTCTTTTAGTTTTGTAATAATATTATCTCATTCAATTTTACTCGCAACTATCATCCCTATTTTTTTTTTATTTGTATGAATAATCTCCAAATAATTTTCTTAACAATTTTACTGTTAGATTAAATAAACTAAAATAGCAAAAAATAGAAAAATTTATAGAAAAATTGTAGTTGAGGTCCCTAACGATTTTAAAAATACAAAATTCAGTACTTTTATCAAAAAATAAAATTAAAAAGAAAATAAATTAAAAAACAGGTCTTCTTCTTCAATCACCCCACCCCCGAGAGAGAGAGAGAGCTCTGATACATATTCTTCAAATATCTTTTAGGGCAACTATATGTTCAGGCCCGGCCCTGGGCATAGGCTGCTAGGCAGCTGCCTAGGGCCCCCATCCATTGATGGGCCCCAAAAATCTGGCCCATAATTTTTTTTTATTTAATAATTTGCCACATTTTGAAAATCAACCCAAATGGCAAACAAGGCCCAAATTAGCACATTAATCCTCATACACGTTATCCTCTTGGCTGTGATTTGTGAATCTGCTACTCTGCTACAAATTAGCCTAAAATTATTTTCATTAACTGAAAAGAAGCCTAAAAGATTTATATGTTTTTACATTAAATTTGAGCTTAATTACAATCATTTATATAATTATTTTTCATTGTATTTGACTTTCAATAAGTCTTTTGCATTTTAATATTTTCTACGAAATAATTTTAGTTTCAGTTTAATCTTTTTTCTATTTTTGCTGTATTATTATTAAGGTTAGGGTTAGATCTTTTGATTTAAGTTTTATTTTTTTCTAAGTCTATGTTGATGAAGTTCATGGATCTGAAATTCATTTAACCCGTTTTCCTAATTCGTATTTGTGCCTATGAAGCAAATAAAATAAGAGTGAATATGACTATTGTTTATATTTGATTTTTTCTGCTCTCTTGTTATGCTATCATAATGTGTTTGAACTTTTTAAAGTTAATTTAACTACAAAAATACTCTAAGAAGGGAGTAATGAAATGCGTAAGGACTTAAATGCTTTCCGTATTTGTTGGATTGATTTTTTATACTGAAAACGTTTCTTCACTGTTGTTGATTCATCAAGTACTTTAAGAGAATAATCAAGATCAAACACAAAAGATTTAACGTAGTTTAACACTATAATTTAAGATTGCGTGTGTATATATATTTTAAATTATTTATTAAGGCCCCATTTAAAGTTTCGCCTAAGGTCCCCAAAATCTCAGGGCCGGCCTTGTATATGTTGCCCGATTTCGGGCACTGCATAAGTCCTCATATTTTTTAATCTGCAAAAAGTTCTAAATCCGTTAAGAAAAACAAATAAATGCTACATATCTCTCTCTCTCTCCTCAATTCTGAAATTAGGTTCACACTTTTCACACATGTTTTCTCTCTCTATATCTATGTGTATATGTATATACGGAGCTGATCTCCTACCCCCAAGGGGTAGGATACCATCTGCCCACTGCTGATGTGGAGCCCCGCCACATCAGCTGTCCAGCCACGTCAGCGATGGCTGATTAATTAAAAAAAAAAAAAAGGCAGCAACACTCTTTTTCACGTCCAATTCTCCCCCATTCTATAGCTTGACATTTTTTTCCCAATGTCTTCACATATCCATTCATACAATCTTCAAACAAAATAATTGCACCAAACATATGAAGCTTTATCGTACCCAGAAAAATCCAATTACTCTCTTTCGTGAATTTTTCTACCATTTTTTTTCACATTTTCCTAAATTTTAGTAACTTTTTGAAGAAACACATTTCCCAATAAATGAAAACAAGCAGAAAAGGCCAAGGAAAAGGGAGGATGGAATCATTATTGGCTTGGAAACGTTACAGACCTAAATTGCAAATTTTCTATTAATTTTTTTTTAATTTTTTGCTATTTTAGTTTATTAAGCTAAGAAAAAAATCGTCAAAATAATCATTTGGAGACTATCTCTGAGAAAAAATGAAATTACAGGATGATAACGAATAAAATTGAATAGAGATGATATTGTTATAAAGTTGAAAGAACGAAGACTGTGAATGTAATTAATCCTTAATTAATTTGAGATTCCTGGAACGCAATTGAATGGTTAAACAATTTTGTAAAGATTATACTACAAGAAATTTCACTTTTCACTACGAATATTTTAGTTTTGTAAAATTTCTCGACGGCCCTTTTTTTGACGAAATAGTCTAAAAATAATTTTTTACTATAAAAAATTACATAGTTAAAAGCGATTTTTTTTTTTTTTTTTTTTTTATAGAATATATATAACTAACTTGTAATAAAGTTTATCTTAATTGCAGCTGATCCTAGGTTTATCCCAATTAATTTTGTACTAATGTTTTCCTTTAGAGGAACAGAAAACAAATCTAGCAACACAAAAGCTTTAACTTTATACATGTTTGGTATGGATTTATATTGGCAATTTTTCATAATTTTTTTGTATAAAGTTTATATTGGCAATTTTTTATGCCCTCCCTGACCCACAAATATAAACTTAGGAGGGTGTATTCAATTAAGACTTGATAAGATTTTTATGGAGTTTAAAAGAGTTAAAAGTTTAAGTGTATTCAATTCAGACTTTTTAAACTTTATAAAAGTCTTGGGATATTCAATATTGATTTTTAAAGACTTTTAAAAAGTCTTATAAAATCATGCGATATTTAATTTAAATTTTTTAAAATCTTACGAAATTAAGGGGTATTCAAAATGTTGATGATTTTTAACGACTTTATAGAGGATTTAATATATACTAACTTTAAAGGACAAAGTATAAATAAAAGATGTTACAATTTCTCTCACATTCACTCTAAAACTTCGAAAGACTATAGAAGAAAAAACATCTTTCATTTCATTATTTTTTTATATGCAACATTTCTCTTTTCTTTTCCTTCAACAAACTATAGAGTTAATATTAATATTTTTTTTTTTTTAATGTGAATTTTCCCCCCTACAATATATTCTCCTAACCCCCCCCCCCCCCCTCACTCCCTCCTATTTCTTCTTTTAATATTTTTATCTCTATTTAGTTTTAATTTTTTTTCAATATTCTCCTAACTATTTTCCCATTTTTTTCTATGAAAGTGATTTTTTTCTTCAATATTCCCATAACCATTTTTTCTCTCTTTTTTTTATTTATCATTTTTTTATTTTTTATTAAAAATAAGATAACTTTATAATTAAATTCTTATATAATTGTTGACTACAGTTTGTTAATGAATTTCATCAAGTTAAAAACTCTTTTTTATTATTGTATTTTTTTATTCTTGTTTTTTCTATTTATTTTGATGAGCATGGTTGTGTATTTTTTTTCTTCATCTAAATTGGTACTTTGGTTATTTATTTATGCAATTGTAGTGACTAATGATGTGTTACCTATAGATTATTAAATATAGTAAGGGAGATAATGAATTAGATAAATTTTTTTGTTAGAAAATATTTTAAAATGAATTGCATGCCATAATTTTTTGAATTTATCCACAAGCCATTTGAAAGTTTATAGTTTTACCAAAAAAAAAAAAAAAAATAGAGTGAGTTATATCATTAATTTTTGATGTAGTTTACTTGCATCAATTAAATAGAACATTAATTTTTATTAATATTAATATAATTAAATAAATTATTATTAAAATTTTCTCGCAACAATTTTTTAACTGAAAAAACAAAGTCTATAAAAGTCCATAAAAGTATATAAAAGTCTAAGAAAATCTTTCAAAATGAAATCTATAAAAATCCATAAAAGTCTGTAGGAGTCTATTAAAATCTATAAAAGTCAACAAAAATTAATGAAATCTATCAAAATCAATCACTTGAAAAATGTCAATCAAAGTTTTTAAAAGTCTAGATTATATACACCCTCTACTTTCTTTATTCATTTGCCCCAAATTATAGTCATTTTTTTTTTCTAGTTGAGAGTATAGTTGATTTCTTAGTTTTCTAATATGTCCTTAATTAACGTATCTTGTTATCAACAAATATAAACTATCATTATTTAATATAGGAGTATGTTAAAAAAATGACAGTAAATTTTATGATGTCAACAATATTAATTATAATTTTTTAATGTGCGTGAAAATAATAATAAGTCTATCTTTGTGAGTAGAGGTGGCAAAACCATATATAACTTGGATTTTGGGTTGGGCCGGGCCGGGCCGGGCCTGACTCGACTAGCTTGCAATTTTTTTTGTTGCTCATTAACACTAATCACTCATTTTGTGGATAGTCCCAATACATAATCCAAATAATATCAATTTAAAATGGCCTAAACCGAAGTCTCCAATTAAATTGTTTATTTTTGAAACGTTAGTATAAGAATCACAAGCTCCGATATAAAATTGTTTAGATTTAATTAAAATTTAGTTTAATTCAAGTTTCAATCCTATGTTTGGTGTGATAAGTAAATTATTTATTTTAAATTTACTTATAAGTAATTTTTTTAATTTAAGCTAGACATGCTTATATCTCAAAGCAATAAGACTACCATGCTTTTACTATTTATATTTTAAAAAAATGTGTCAAAAAATAGTTTAAAATTAATCAAAAAAATATTATTATTTTGAAATAAAATTGATGTTTATCTATTGACTAATACATGAGAGTCTCAATTTTATAAATTAATCTATTTAAAAATCTCAAAATATATATTGTCTAAGTTTATCTAAGATTGTAATTAATGTAATATATTTGATTGTATAAAAAATTATTTTAAAAAAAATAAATAAAATTAAGACTAGATTGGCCAGTGTATTTCTTGCACGCACAAAATTAGGTTGGGCAAGCCAGATCCAGTTTCAAGTGTGACACTGTTCTGAGAGTCTGGACCGACTCAACCCAACCTATTTGCCAACTTTACTTGTTAGTAGGAATGAGTAGTATACATGGGTGTGTGAGATCGAGTGCATGGAATGGAACACGTGAAACTTTTTGGGCTGGGCCAAGCTTGGGCGTTATCACTACATAGAAAGGAAAAAGTACTCTTTTTTTTCTTTTTTTTTTTTATTTATACCAGACATTTAAATAACAACTTTTGAAAAATAGTTCTATTTTCTGTAGTACAAATTTTTTAAAAAAAATACTTATTTACCATTCCAAATATAGAATACAAGAAATTAATATTTAATTCTGTCTTCAATCTTTCAAACTCTAATATCCTGGACCACCGCCTCTAGGCCCTCCACCACCATCAATCACAGCGGATCTGCTTACGAGTTGAAATGGGCCGATGGTACCACCATGCATGAATATTTGGAGATGGAAGATTGGGTCCTGAATATCTGCGCGATCCGATCTTCCATGCTAAACTAGATCTAGCAGCACCGCGAGGAGCTGGAAGGTGTGTATCTATGCAACTTCACCCACTGGTAGCGTCTATGGTCGTTCAATCACTTAATGTTAAAATGATATATTTCACTCACTTGAAGATGAGAAAATATTCTTGATTTTGAAGTACCATACCGTAGCGTAATTAAATCATTAACCTATACTGTAATTGCACTCGACCAGACATAACTTTTTCTTTAAATTTCGTTACAAAATATAGTTCTACACTAATACAAACACATTAAAGTGGTGTTAAACACATTTTCTCTTACGTAAGAAGTACAATTTGTATGAAATTATTTTATTCACAAAAATTAAGATATTCTTTAGTTGGATGTGCACATGTAGGTTATCTTTGCTATCCATATAAAGTTAAATCACAAATATGATACATGTTTACATGTTGAGGGAACAACTATATCACGAAAATATGAGAAGCAAATTTTGACAGCTGCACATTCAAAATCATTCTGAATTTATTGCAATCCATGAAGCAAATCAAGATTGTGTATGATTGAGGAATATGAATCATCATATCCAAGCGTAATACATATTAGTTTCAACAAATATAGTCTATCAATATTGCATATAGATAACTCAGCTTATATTGCACAACTTAAGAGATGCTATATTAAAAGGAACAAGACAAAACATATTTCTCCAAAAAAATTCAATATCCATAAGTTTCAAAAAAATGGTGACATCAATATTCAATAAATTCACTCGAGTAATAATATGATTGACTTATTCACAAAAGTATTGATGACATCTACACTCAAGAAATTGGTACATAAAATAGGAATGCATCGACTCAAACATCTTTAGTAATTAACATCCAGGAGAGTAGCTGTATACTTTTTCATCTGTTCAGGTTTTGTTCTATTGAGTTTTTCTAGCAATGGTTTAATGGGACAATATTTTTTTAGTGCTCTAAAATTTTAACAATTAATTGTAATATTTTTTCCTTCGTCTGGTATTTTCGTCAAATCAAGTTTTTAATGGGACAATTATTGTGTAAGTAATTATCGAATGAAGAGTGTTGTTAAATAATAGATAATTATTTATAACTATCTAGTCTTATCAGATGACCTCGAAAATAGATGTACTTACTCTAGAAGCACATATTTTGATTAATTTGTAACTCTCATTAAAACTCAACATATATTAGTATATTATTATAGTGAAATACACAGATCACATTTGATTGTCTCATATTTGTTTATTTTATAACAAAAGAAAAGTATTTTTTAATCTTTAAAGAAAGGTAATATCAATTGCCCAATGAAGTCAAATGATTTTCAATGTATTCATTTTGTAATACACTATCAAATAATAAATAAACAAACTTACCCCAAACTATATAATATTTTTCCTCAAAATTGTCCAACTTACTTTCCACACGAATCCTTCATGATATAACATTATTGGACGCCAAGGGAGCCCGGATAACAGGCCCAATGGAAGGAAAAATTGACCAGACCCTATTTCATAGTAAAACGAAATTTGATACAAACAGCACTAAATGGAAGACATTGACAAATTTGATAATCTTTATTTTTGTAAACGTGTGGAGGTACTTACACAATTTTCTAGTAATCTCAATAAGAGTTTGATTAAGACTAGGGAAAGTAGTTATGGCAACAGGGCGGATCGGAGTGTATTAGGCCTGATCCGATCTGTTCCGTAATTTGTCATTTTTTGGGATGGATCGGATACGGATCGTGGCGGATCAGAACCCTAATCCGTATATTGATCCTTTTTTTTTTTTAGCTAACTTCATCTACCTTTAAATTGTAATTTAAGCCCCAAAATTTCATCTATTTATTATTTAATCATATTTTTTTTTTTCAAACGGGGTGGATTGGATTGGATCAGACCTGATCCGCCCCGCCCCGATCTGTCCCACTGATTCGTGGATCAGAAATTTTTCGCTCTATTCGAATCGGGTATCTATCGATTCGGGACAGATAAGATATTTTTACCATCCATAAGAGAAAGAGACCTTGACCTACAAATGTGAGAGAATAATTTCAAGAAATAGTTGACAATATACAATTTGAGTCGAGAATTAACTCAAAAACCTAGCAATTTTGATCCTCAACGGAACTTTGACATCGATTTGAAAAAAAAAAAATAATAAAGATATGTAATTGGATCAAACAAATAAAGAACCACAACTTATTTTCAGAAGCAACAAGAAAAAAGATACATAATTAGTACACCATACATAATTTACCAATGTTTTGAAAATCAAATAGGATTGGGTGATTTAACAAGAAAACGATAAAATTAATCAAAAAACTGACGTGATTTGCTTAAAATCATATCATCAAATTAAGTCAAAACTTGGTCAAGTAGTTGTATTGATGAAAAATCGGATGAATTGGTCATGAGTTGATACTTGATAGGGTTTCTTGATATTGAACCTTTGTTAAAAAAGATTTTTTTTTTGTTTTTTTGGGTAAAGAGAAATCCAGTCTTATCATATATTATATTATGTTATTGGTACAATTTCTATTATTATATTGATTTAATCTAGATAAACAAACCAGATTAAATCGCCATAACATGATAATATCAAATAAATTCCAATATTTTTAGGCTCAGCCCAAGTATTGAATAAAAAATTAATAATTTTGTCATATACTTGATTTTATATTAAAATTCTACAATTATTTTTTAACATTTTAAATTTTAAATGTAATACACATTTTTTTGTAAGAAATATAAAAAATATAATAAGTGTTACAAAAATAAAAATAGTATTTTCAGTATAAAAAAATGAAATAATTTTTTTTTAATTCTTTTATTTTTTATAGTACATAGTGAAAGTGTGAAACTATCCCATAAAAAAAAAGTAAAGACTTAATTTGGGTCAAAGAATATTCAGTGAGATACCACCGTTGATCTATTTAAGAGGTTTTGGGCTGCATATGGGCCTTTTGGTCTTGGTCCCAACTTGGGATTTCTTTTCATAAATAAGCTATTTTTTCAAAATAATTCTAAAAAATAATTCTTGTTTCAATTATTTTAAAAAATACTGTTTTTTTTTAAATTATTATTTTAATTAATTGTATTAAATAATATATGGTAATTGAATATGTAAATTTGCTTTTGAGGTCTTGATTATTTGTATCATAAGTCCTTCATCTTTATAATATTTCTATTTTAGTTCCTATACTTTTTCGTTCATTTCAATTTCGTCCTCTTTTATTTGCAATCCAAGTCCTTCAAATTTTAGATTTTTTAAATTAATATAATATTAATTATATAGTATTTTTAAAATAAATTTGTTAAGTTGTTAAATTTAAAATTAGTAAGTAGTGGGTGTGATATTTCCTTCGAACTTTTACTTCAGTCCATAGACTATCCACTGGGCCTTTATGCAGATATCCTTTACTATTTTTCTACTTGTATGTAGCATTAATTTTGATGCATCTTAAACATGGGAGTGCACTAAGGAGGAATTTCGGGATATATTTACTACTTTTTCACAGCAACCAGCAAATCTTTCATTTATTGGGCTTCCATTTGGCCAATTTATTTATTCCTATTCCAAAGTACAACACACTATCAAACAACTCTTTGTAATATACAACAGAGGATTTGTTTTAACTATTAAATCTTAAGGTTGCACTTTTTATGGGTATAGGTATAAATGGTATGGGAAAGATCTATTAGAAGCTTTCTTGAAAATGAATATTGTTTGTCGTGTATGTGATACATTTGTAATATTATATTGACTTACTAAAATTTCACAAATCTTGTAATGTGCTATATATGCTTATTTTTATTGTAAGAACACCAACCTTATTTTTATAGATTTGTGCAATCTTAAGCGAGATAAGAACACGAACCCATCTACACGTTCAAAATGTAAATGAACACAAAATTGGTAACGCAATTCAGCCTAAAATGACTTACATCTCTAGAGCGCCACTAAGTTAATAAAATATGCACTATTCAAGTAGAGGCGGATCTGGGGGAGGGTTGGACCCTGCTACCGTCTGATCCAGCTCAAGTCCAGATCCAATAAGCAAATGCAATTTTTTTGTGTGAAAATTTTATTCTTTACCAACGTTTTTTTTTTTTTTTTTTGAAATTTTGAAAGTTACTAAATAGCTTTTTTTTTTTAAAATATAAAATTACTATTTAAAAAAAAAAAAAGTTGAACCCTAACTTTGAGGACCCCACCGTCCCTACCCTGGAGCCTTGGTGGATGATGTAAATCGCAGGATGTGCCTCAGTGGAGCAATGTTGAGAACTGCTTTTTAATTGCGCTTACAAGGGCCAAATACATACCAAAAGCAGGACTCGAACCCCTACATTGCAGTTGCCAACAAAATTGAGGCTACATCACTCCCGTCCTTTTAACTACTGAGTTATGTCTTGAGGGCAAAAAAAATTACTAATTATCATTTATATTGTATTGTTACCATATAAAAAAAAAAATAATAATTACTTTGTTATTATTATCATTTATTAATTCTTCCAGCTACTATTAAAGGATTTAATTATATCATTATCAAACTTAAGTAACAATTAAATTATTTCTTAACTTACTTTTTTAAATACACATTAGTGCTCACCATTTCTCACACCCTTGGTTTAGGTGCTCTTATCATTTTTCTCTCGGATTTTCTTCGACTACAACTATTTTAATTTCAAATCCAATACTGTGAAGTAATATTTATGTTGATGTTCGTAGATTTCAATTTCGCATGGAATAATTTTTACCATTTGTGCTCACCTCTTCAATATTACCATTTGGACAGCCTTTTTAAACATCCTGATGATGATACTACCAACAGATTTCAAAGGGTTGCTCAATCCATCTTTAATTTTCAAAATAAGAGAGACATATGCTAGTTGCCATGCAATGGTTAAAACAATCAATGACTAATAGAAGGCAGTGACTTCACCTCCTTAAGCTCTTTGATTATTTCCTCATTTGTGATCTTAGAAGTACAACTGTCCATTGCATTTGCAATCTCAATCTATTCATCGATTTTGGAAGAACGCATTAGC
The DNA here is from genome assembly GCA_030279155.1 of Forsythia viridissima. Lineage (NCBI taxonomy): Eukaryota > Viridiplantae > Streptophyta > Magnoliopsida > Lamiales > Oleaceae > Forsythia > Forsythia viridissima. The sequence goes on along the minus strand of CM059038.1, from coordinate 37,694,415 downwards.
TCTACATTGGTCAAGTCTTGACTGTTACTAGTTATTGTTTCTCAAAATTAGTAATTTTTTTTTTATTATATCGTTTTTCATGTCATTTATTTCTCATAGTCATATTATATATTCGGACGTTCATGGATGATGTTACGTCTATTACAACGTTCTGTCAATCCGATAAATTTATGTGTGTTCCATGTATGCTGATATTGTATCCTGTTACTTAAATCTTTTATAATGTTTTTTGTCATCTAAATCAATTGAAAAACTAATTTCTAAAAAAATCAATATTGTTTAGTAACATTTTTTTCTATTGATACTAATGTAGAATTGATCTCATCAAAAATTTGAAGATTTCCAAGCTTCTTCAAGAAACTTCGAATGAATAACAATGACGTTTACACTATTGAGTTTTATGGAAAGTAACATATAGGTTACAAATTTCTTATATTGTCTATCAAATTTGATCTCTATTTTTTGATCATTAGTTTGAAATTTGAATTCTACTGCATCTTCGCTGATAAGTTTCCGTAATTTGAAACATACTGATGGTTATCTGCATGTTTGGTGTGGATTATCAATGAGATAATTGTAAGTCATTTAGAGCCCAGTAGTTCTGCTTAGATTTTAGTAACATTCCAGTAATATTACAAATTTTATTTTGTCCCAATATATTTCACTTTTGTATTTAAAAATAAGGTACATATGTCAATTATCCATTTATAGTGAAAATTATATCTTGTACCTACTTTTTATTTTTATTTTGAATTTTTGAATTTTACCAGATAGCTTTTTTTGTTTATAAAATTACAATTTATCATTTATATTATACTGTTACCAACTTACCATATAAAATAAATTATTTATTTATTCATTATCATTTTAGTTTATTAACTGTTACATTTATTATTAATGGATTTAATCATATCATTACCAAATTTAAGTAACAATCAAATTATTTCCTAAAATTTACCCTTCCTTCTACAGATTTAATGCTCACCATTTAAATCATATCCATTTTAATTTCAAATCTTATATAGTAAAATCATGCATTTCTTATTTTAACTCCTTAATTATTTTTTAAATAAGAAAATTTTAATTTTCATGATCGTCTCTTTTGTTCAATCTTTTATTAGTTTTTTGTTTCAAATTAATTTTTCTCAAATTATGAGATGGCTATGATGCATAGTGGTAGCAATTCCAAATAAAAACGCAAACGAGTGTGCACCCTTTTTATCGTGAAGAAAAATCACCGAGACAATAGAATTTGGCTACTATTGAATGTTATTGTATTATGTTACGATGTATGGTGGTATTTAATTATCTCGATTGGTACAAGTACGTAGCTAAATATTATATACGTGTATATACAAGTATACGATACTACAAATTGTTACTTTAAATTACTTGTTAATTAATTGTTACTGCATTCTTATAATAAAAGTTTATGTGTTGCGTTGTGTTGCTCTAGGTTGTTACTTCAAACCAGTATCTTATGAAACTGTATTTTGTTTATATTATATGTTGAAAAAATATTCAGTTTCGATTATGGTAATCATCCGAGAAGTTAGAAGATTGTAATATGTAATTATGTGCATTTGATATTCAATGATTTTGTGTTTTCTTTGCAATCAGTTTCCTTGCAATTGTTTTTAAAGAATATTATCAATAATCTAAAATTATGAAAATGATGCCGGAGGAAAAGCAGATATGCAATGTTGAATTTATTGATTACGTTAAGAAAATTTGAATTTCAAAAATAAGATTGAGAGTAATTTTTAGGATAAAATTTTCAATTGTAACAACTGTATTGATTTTCAAAAAAGTAATATTATATAAATAATATAGCTTTTAAATGTTCTATTTTTTCAAATGATACAATCACAAATTGATAAAGTTTGATTATTTTAAGAGATTGACAAATATTTATATACATATATATACACACACACATTTGCCCGTGTGCAATTTAAATATAGTCCGTGTCCAAAATTTAAAAATTTCTAACTCAAAATGACCCAACCCAAGTCCCAACCTATAATATTTTAAGAGAAAATCAGGAATTGTAGTAATTTTTTTTCCAAGATTTTGAAATATACTCCAATACACTATGTTTATTGTTTTTTAGACGTACCACATAAGTACAGATAGATGGAGTTATAAAAAAAATCATCTCAAATGCATGTTTACGAGAATTCTGTTTAACTGATGTGGCACACAAAAAAATAGACTGCATCTAAAAGTCCGTCTAAATTTAGACAGACTTCTAGACAGAGTGACTCGACAAATTTAAATCCAACTCAACATTTTATTTATAGAAAAAAAAAAGTCGAACGAGTGAAATAAAAATTGAAGACCTACCAATTTTCTAAAAAAAATTAATGCCTCATAAGCGGTAATATTAGTTTTAGACGGAACATATTGAAGATGATTTTTTAATTTGACTTTCTATTCAATAGTCGTAATGCCACATAGACTGATAGTCCGTCAACTTTAATTGCACGTAGATTTTAATAGACGTAGTGCATTAAAGATACTCTTAGTTTTTTCTTCATAAATACATGTTATTTCTTCCATAATCGATTTATATAATAGAAAACCCTTCAATTTTATTAAAATTTTAGATTATTTAAATCGATTGTCTCATCAGAAAAATCATAAATCCTCCTCCAATATTCAGTTCATTCTTCCATCATCGATTATAATCAGAAAATTCATCAATTCATTCAGATGAAGAACTCATCTCTGTAACATCAGTACTTTAACTTCTTCTAATCCATTTTTTTGACTTAAAATATAAAATATGTCATATTTGGATCATCAAAACTAAATAATATTACATTATTATATATATATTTTTATGTAAACTCATATTTTTCAGATTCTCATTAATGGCATCACGCAATTTACTGTGATTTATTGCGTTGAATGTTACTAGACATTGATATCTTAAATCTTTTATTAACAGTGTGATGTTTATTTAGTCAATGATTACTTACACATCAGTCAAGTTCATGATTTTTGTAATTCTACAGAAAACTACGACTACATGATTTGTATGTCCAATGTGTTGCGAACCAAATATTATTACATTGTGATTTGTTTTTGTTATCATTTTGTAAATTGTAGATTTTTTTGTTAACGTGGATTCTTAGTTTTGAGTGTTAATTGATATTGATTCTTTTAAAACTCTTTCTAAGAATTTTGAATTCAATTTTGATGATATTTTTGGATAACAACAAAATGAAACAAAAAAAAAAGGTCGAACCCCAATATTGAGAGTCCCTACTACTCATGTCATGGAACCTTGGTGAAAGATGTAAATCACAGGATGTGCATCAATGGAGTAGGATTGAGAGTTTGTTTTTTAACTGCGCTTGTGAGGAGCATCTTCCATACTAAATATAGGAATCGAACTTCCACAATGCAGCTGTCAACGAAGTTGAGATTATCTCACTCTCACATTTCAACCAACTGAACTATGTTCTGAGGCAGCAAAATGAAACAATTGAGTAGATAATTTGGATGGTAACATTGCTAAAATCAAAGTTTCATTAAAAAACTAGTTTTTGTCAATTAATTCTATTTGTTATGAGTATTTTTTAAATTTTTTTTAGAAGTCCAATAAATTTAAATTTTCATTTTCAAATTAGTGTATATATCTACATAATTTGCTCTTGTTTTAATGCAATTAACATTTGATTTAATTCAAGCCCAAATCGATCCAATCTATTTCATTTTCATCATAGATGAATATGAACTGAAATTGATACCTTCTTCCATAAATTGGATTGCAATACTTTTATCTATATTCACTCCATTTCATTAAATTGAAGCTCTAATAAGTTGAAATCAACCCTAAATTCATTAATTCAGTTGGCAGTTTTGTTTCTTTTATCTCGCGACCGACGATTGCAAAGTTCGATGGACAACTAGGTTAGTACAGAGTGTCTGACCAATCGAATGCGAAGTTCGACTGTGCGTCTAAACGATTGATATTTTTTGTATTTATTTTTTATTTTCTAGTATTTGTGTAGTGTTTATAATTTTTTTTAGATTTTTTTGAATTTGTTTTTCCTGCATTGTTCTTGATTTTATTTGTAATTATTTAGACTCACTTGCACCTAAATTACTTTAATTTTTCTCTAAAACGTGTATGGATTATTTATTAATTTTTCAAAAGTCAAACTTATGTCGTCTTAGAGTGGGATTTTGTTTTTAATTTTCTGTATTTTTTTAATTACTAGCAATTAAAAACTATATTTAATTATATATGAAGAAATTAGTAGCCAAGTTAAAAAAAAATGTAGGATGAAATAACCGAAACTTTTTTGTCGGAGGATAATGATTCAATTGAACTTCACACAATTAGCACTTAATAGTTTTGCATGCCTATCTACATAATTAGCACTTAAACAGTTTCGCATGCCACTATGTCAGTAATTTTTCATTTATTTGCTAATTACTATTAATAATAATAATAATTTATATTTAAATGAAATTGTTGGAGAATTATTGTTGGATTGTTGATAAATTTTTTTTTTTTTGAATTTACAAATGAAAGGTTAAGGTGGTATTCTCTTTGCGTTTGAGTTTTGTGTTTTGAGTTTTGAATTCATTTTGTGTTTTGTGTTTTGAGTGTTTGTTTTGAGATTTTTGAAAATGCGTTCTTTTTGGAATTTTTGAAAATTGTTTTTGAAAACAGAAAACTCGAAAACGCGTTTACTTGAAAATTTTTAGAAATTTGGATTTGGAATTAAAAACAATTTAAATTTAGAGTTAAAAACATTTAAACACAATTAAAAACATTAATTTATGGAATTAAAAATATTTAATTATAGAATTAAAAACATTTTAAAATCATTAAAAAGAATTAAAAACATATTAAAACCATTAAAAATAATTAAAAACATTAATTTATGGAATTAAAAACATTTAAAACATTTAAAAACAATTAAAAAAATTTAATTATGGAATTAAAACATTTAAAAACAATTAAAAACATTTAATTATAAAATTTAAAATATTTAAAAACCATTAAAAAGAATTAAAAACATTAATTTATGGAATTAAAAACATTTAAAACATTTAAAAACAATTAAAAATATTTAATTATGGAATTAAAACATTTAATTATAGAATTTAAAATATTTAAAAACCATTAAAAAGAATTAAAAACATTTTCAAAATTTGAAAAGGAGAAGAGAATCGAACCCAGGATCTCATGCTTACAAAATAGCGCTCCTGACCACTTTGGACAGCAACCGCGTATTGTTGAAAAAAACGCAGACAATGATTAAATCATAATTATTTTGATCAGTCAAAATGAAAAAAAAAAAAAAAGACGGAGAGAAGGAATCGAACCGTAGACCAAAACGGCCAAAACGCGCGTTTTGGCCGTTTTGGCTACAACCAACATTTGCAAAGAAAACGGCCAAAACGGTAGAAATGCCGTTTTGTGTTTTCTTTGAAATGTTTTTTTTTTTTGTTTTCAAAAATGCATTTTCGAAAATGGTAAAGAGAATACGTTTTGGCCGTTTTCAAAAACTCAAAACAGAAAACGGGTTGAAAACAGTAAAGAGTACATACCCTAAACTTTTGCAAAGAGAAGAAACACATTGTTTTTATTTTTTAAAAAGATATGTCAATAAGTATACTTTTGAATGGATTGATTGATGATCAACATAAACTTTCTTAAATTTCTGTTTCTTGAATCCGCTCTTGTTAATACAAACTATAAACTCAACGCAGAACAATAATAAATTAAAACTACCAACTTATACACTCATACTCTAAAAAACATGCCACTAATCAACAATAAATTTGCCGAGTCACGAAAACTTTAACTCCTTACAAATCTCATAAAAAAGAATACAGAAAAATTTCAAAGAATAACTTTAAAGAACCACGACCCAATTTAAGAGAGAAATTCAAAGAATTTCAAAGCGTGTATAAGAGAATCGCAATGAACACGCCAAATGAATCTAAGTCATGAAAGGTAGAGCCCAGTTGAGGTTTCATCTCATCCAGACCATCCACGTGACATCAATCCATATATTCAATCGTAAAGACGTACTTCATACTTCATAGAATGTTGAACCAAGTCATGTTTCCAAAGAAGCTAAATCACACTTCAAATTTATCTAATTCAACTTGTTAGATTATGTTTAAAAGAGTTTTTTTTTAGTAAATTTTAGTAAAAAGTTGATGAGATGTGTGATTGAAAAGTTAATAAAATGTGTGATTCTTAAAAATCATGTGGTTAAAATTAATTTTAACTTTTGACCATAATTCTTTAACAGATTTTAATTTGGACCAAACAAATAGTATTTGTTTGATTCAGATTTTAATCTATTAAAAAACTGTGGTAAAAAATCAACAATTACTTTTAATTACATATTTATGGGATCAACAATTTTTATTAATTTTTCAACTATACATTTAATAGTATTTTATCAAAATTTGCTAAAAAATTCAATCAAACAAATTCTTAATATATAATAAGCGATCGTGACATTGACTGAGTCAATATCACGAAAAGAAAGAAAAAAATAAAGTTCAATTCGAGTTCAACCCTACTTTGCACTCGTGTGCACAATCAACTATATTTCTGTCCGTAATTATTTAAACACTAGAAATTCTTTAATTGTTAAATAATATTAATGGGTGAACACAAACATATACACACACAAATATGTGCATGAATATGGACTAATGGCCCTACAATTGATCATTTGTCGTTTGTTCGTAGGACAGTAGCACGTGCACAGAATGTCCAAATGCCAATATTTTTAGTTTTTTACCATTTACCACGAGGATGAGAAACAAAGTCATGTAAAGGAGCAAACAATTAATGATTATAAAATACAATGTCCATACACTTCCTCTTAGGCCGGTCTTCTGCTCTCTACATATCTTGGTTCCATAATTGATAATACCAACAAACAAGTTTAATTTATTAAGGGTAACGATTGTTTATATTATTTTCTTCTACATATAATTATATGTTTATTTTTATTTTTATACAGACTAAAAAAAATTAATTATTATAATTAAAACAATAAATTTTAATATAATTTAAGACTGGTGAATAAAGAAAGTAAACATATTTTTATAAAATACAGTGAATAAAAGTGTTTTGATTTTAGAATTTAGACTCATTGTTGAGTGTGAGAAAAACGTATTCTTTTAAATTTGACCAAAAATAATTGATCTTATCAATATTTAATATTTCGTTTGATAGAGTTTATAAATTAGTTTATTCGACTAAAAATAATTTATTTGACAAAAAAGTTTGTCTTGGTAGTAACCGTCATTTTTTATCATTCATGATTAAATAAACTAGTTTATAATTTCTATTAGACACTAAATATTTATATTTGAAATTGCAATTAATAAACCTGCTTTGACTATAAAATTTATAACAAAATTAATTAGGAGCATTCGTGACATACCGACTTCTCGAAAGAGAAGGGTGACAGCCAAATGTCACCGTCCTTGCCCCAATCTCAATTTGTACATCAACAAAAAATCTGAAGGGTTCAAGACATGGGTCCTCCACTAAACCAACACAACATACCACACCGACACCCTCTTTCTTGAAATCAAAATATGGTCAAGTCGGTGGTGAATGATCATGAGAGGAAGGCCGAGTGCGTTTGATACGTAATATTGAACTAGATTATCTTTTAATACGAAATCAGACGATATTCTATATATGTAAGTGGACGAAAAGGTCTCCGAGTCATAAATTGTCTCAAATTCACACCAATGGACCACCTTTAAGCCCACGTTCAATAAGATAAATTAAAGAAGAAAAAAAAACAAGTCATCGTGCACACACACGTCTTGTGAGTTGTGTATCTCTTCCAAATATAAATACCTCTCATGCACTACCTTTCCCAATTCCATTAGCACATAGAGATACAGAAAATAAGACCCCCAACCCAAATTATACATGGCTTTCTCCGAACCAGAAATTGTGTGCAAAAAACATCCAAATCACAAACAACAACCAGGGGTTTGTTCTTGCTGTCTGAGAGAGAGATTATCAAAACTTTCTGGTTTAACAAAGAAAATTTACTCAACTTCTTCTTCACATTCTTCTTCACCTGTTGTTTATTATTCTTCTGCTTCTTCTTCAACCTATACGTCCCCGATTCGTCGGGCCGGGCATCATCGGATCACTTCAGACATTATGGATTATTCATTATCTTTTACAAATGGAACCATTAATGGATTGAAAAAGAGCAGATCGATTGCAATTGTTGCAAGACATCGAGTTGAAGATGCTGTAAATAGGAAGAAGAAAGGAGGGTTTTGGTCCAAACTGCTACTTCGATCAACTGGTAAGAAGACCAAAGTCTAATTCAACTGCTACAAATTAATTAAGAAAATGTTTTAATATTAGGTTAGCTTATATTTTCACCTAAATAGAGAAAAAAAAAAAAAAAAAAAAAAAAAAAGAAGAAGAAGAAGAGAGGGATAAGGTATGAATGGTACTTGATGATATTGTAGATTAATTGTGTGTGGCAAATGTTAACAAAGCAAAGGACAAAAGTGGATGGCACATTATTGTTCCTGTTGTAAATAAATAATTTCTGGATATTTTGTCATGTTGCTCTCTGTTCAGTATTTCTCGATCAATTTAGGTTAATCAACTAATTATTGCTTTGATATATTTAATTTTGTGCAAATTGAAATTAAAAATATATATGAGAGTTTATGGTTTATCGAGTGTATAATCAAATTTTTATGTTATCTATATGCTTGTGATGTATGGCACTACAATACATTAGATTAGAGTAAACAAACATGCACATATGTTGCGGATGCTGGCTGTTGGTATAGCCCAATGGCCAATCATATCTTTATATATACTCCACTTTAATTAAGGGTTTAAAATTATCAAAAAAACCCCAAAAAAAGAAAAAAGGATATCATTAGTGATTTCCAACTCTTAACTTATTTTATTTCTTTACTCAAATACCCGAGGTCAAATCTACTATTCTATTTTTGTTGTTTCTCAATTAAATTTTGATTAGTAAAGTTTCGACACGTCTAAATAGAAGACGGCAAAAATAGAACAATAGAGATGGACTCTTCAGTATACAGTACTGAATAATATTATACAGTAATAAAATGTGAACATAGCACATGCTTAAAGACTATTCCGCAACAATAAGAGGTTGGACATGCCTCCACGGCTCTGCAATCCACAAAATGAAGAAATTGTAAATGCATAGGCGCGTTCGTTAAACATTTCAATCATTGACTCAGATTCAAATCCTGTGTGGACAAAAAATAACTAGGAAATGTAAACACACAAGTCAAATTGATTGGTAATTTGTTTTCTTATGGCAATCAATTGCTTCAATTAAGAATTAAATAAATTACAGAATCCCATTGAAATAAAAAGAAAAATAAAATACTAGTTAAAATGCTACAAGTTATAAGATACAGCATGTTACTATATCCTGGAAAGAATAAATGACTTAGCTTTGTTAATTGTGTTGTGCAGAAATCCAATATCAAAATAAGAACAATCAACGAAGAACGAGTTCTTCCAATATAAAAGTACCTCTCTCCTACAGAATTTTTGATTAATTAATTATGCAATTACAAGAGAAATTACAGTCAGTGGCGGATATAGAATTTTACTTTAGGGGGACACAATATAAATAATAAGCAAAAAACATCAAGACGAATTATACATAAAAAACAACAATTAAAAATTTATAATACATTAAAATTGTTCTCAACAAGTTTTAATATTCTTAAATCGTTTAATAAAAGGATCATTACAAATATTATTAAAAAAATCTTTCTCAATATATGTAATCATTCGTTTGTTCATCACTAATCTTATTACACAACTGATTTTTTATAATATTAGTAGTTCAAACCAGTGGCAGTTGTAATTGGCAAAAGAATCACCAATTTGTACAAGTTGAACATTAAAAAAATTCTTTTAAATTAAACTTAGGACCCGTTTGATGGAGATTATAAACTAATATTGATTTATTTGAGTTGAAACTGTTGATTTTTCAAATCACTTTTAACATGAAATGACAAAATTGTCATTTCTACTTTGAAATAGCAATTTGTCATTTTATGTTAAAAAGTAGTTTGAAAAGTCAAAAATATCGGCTCAAATAATCTAATTTTAGTTTATATTCTCTGTCAAATGGGTTGTTAGCAAGTTGAACAACTTGAACTTATAAAAAGCAAAAATGAATCAACTGAATTCAAATATATCAAACAAATAAGCAATATATACTAGATTTAATTTGGTAAAAATGATTTGACAAATGTTAAATGTGATGTGAAAAGTGAATAAGCAAACTCTTTAGCAATATATATATACTAACAATATCACTTTTAGCAAAAGATTATACTAGATTATAAAAATTTTTATAAGCAAACTCTTTTAGCAATACTTGTAGAGAGACTTTAGATCAATGCTTTCATTGCAAATAATATTACTAAGCTTCCTACAAGCATTCGAAATTATTGGGCAAGAGAATAGTAAGATAATTAATCCTATACATCATCGTGAGGACAAAATCATAATAATAATAAACTGAATATAACTAAGCCAATAAAATTGGATAAGTTGAGACGAGTTCATGTTATTTATGTTTTTATGGACAATTGTGAGAGATAATTAATAATCTTCAAATTTATAAGAACTTTAACAATTAAATTAAATTACACAAGACTTTGTTCTGACATAATACAACATCATGATATGTACCATTATCTAAAAAGGGCAGAAAACTAAATTAATCAATGCATCAAAAACTTCGTAGAAGAATAAGAATAGAAACCACGATACCCAATCCCAAATCTACAACTAAAACAAAAAACTAAAAACAAACTGATAGATTCCATGATTATCCTTATAGAAAGCCAATTTTTTTGTTGAGCTAAATTATGTTCGTTGCACAAATAAATGAAGTATGTTTTATGCACTCATCTTAAACTCAAGAGAACAAAAAATCAAGAAAAAAATCGGGCAAAAGGCAAGAAACCTACATAATAGCACTGATTCATCATTTACTTTGATCACACATATGTGCTCAACTTCTTCACTGGAGAAAGTGGAAACAAGATCATGTATATTACCACACTACACCACTTATACTTGTAAAAGAAATTTAATATAAATTACAATACAAATGTATAATAGACATAAAAATACACTCATGGCACATTCAGTAGCAAAAATAAACAATCAATTTTCACATTCGAGAAGTAATATCTATATATTGATCATCTGGCTTTGAAATCTAACCAGCTGATTACATTTTTGTCTGTTCTCATAATTCAGCTTGTAAAGTATAGTTAGTATTGGATTGCAGAGCATCCATTTCCCGAGCACAAGTTATCCAAGAGTGCTATTCTCTTAACTGCTCAACTTTTGAAAGAACGATCTCTTGAGCTGTTTTGAATGCATAGAAAATATAACATTTTAAAAGATATGCATGCCTTTAGAGGTGTCAAGACGGACGGGCCGGCCGAACCCGCATCGGCCCACCCGCCTTGACCCGGGACCGTGGGCTGGCCCATGAACCGAGCAGGTGGGCCGCGGGCCAATGTCTCTGTATAGCCGATGTTGTTTGATTTGATTCCACTCCGAAGCTATGCAATCAAGTGTACAAGAGAGAGAAGATACAGGGTAAGGGAAAGCTTTGTCTATAAACCTACTTGAGAAAATGCACGAAGAAATCGAAAATCAATCCGGAACAATTTTGAAATTTTAATTTGGAATATCAATTTGAAAATCACAAGAGAAGATTTTTGTAGAATCGCTGGAGAAGATTTGGATACCCTGCTACGCTCAAATGGATAGAAGTGCTTTTTTTATTTACCTTTACCGATCAAAAAGAAAAGAAATGGGACGCCAATAGAGAATGACAAAAAAATGAATAGTGGACTAAAATACCACTCTTTTAATAAATGTTAGATATATATACTAGACTTTTCAAATAAGCAAACTCTTTCTATTTACATAATTGAGCGGGGGTCTGGCCCCCTCTTGGCCCAATGTAAGTCCGCATGTGCTTGTGACCAAATGGAGTGGCCAATAACAACACATAAATTACTGGTATGATTTGTAAATTGTAGAGAGAATAATCTGATATGTGATTTGAAGGAAGAATCTGGTATGTGATTTTGGTTTACTTTAGGTTTTCTTGAAGTCATATTTGTCAACAAAATATTGAAGTCCGTACAATGTCATATTTTTTTGTTTATATTCTATTTGACAAAGATATGCCAAAGATTTTTGATCAACCATCTCATGATGCAAAAAAATTTATACTACACTACTTACAGATAGAACGCCTACAGCTTCTCAACTACAGGAATACCTTTTTGTGTGCCAAAATATAGTACGGTCAGCCAATTTTAATATAACCCAGGAACCCTTTCCTCTTACCTTTGATAGAAGTCACACTCCAGTAAATGGATTGAGATGCTTCATTTCTACTAAGTTGGTTTATTTGTTCACAAAAGAAAGCAATCCTTACCTATACATAAACTCTCTCCCATCTATACATACATATTTCACGACCCTCTGTAATCTACATCTTCCTCTAAACCCTAATTATATTTCTCCTTATATGTCAATTATCCCAAATTCCTAAACCCTAACCCTAGAAAATTACATACATATACCAAGTTTTGCTAAAGATGGATTCAAAGGTGAACAAGACGCCTACACGTTCTTTGAATTCAACACACAAGGGAATAACTTACCTTGAATTTTATGAGCTCTCGCAACCCATTATCTCCCTCTCTGTATGGCCGATGCTGTTTGAAAACTCTCGTAGGCTGGAGCCCATACCATTCCTCTCTCTGTACGGCTGATGTTGTCTGATTTGGTTCCATCTCTGAAGCTACGCAATCTGGTGTACAAGAGAGAGAAGATACATGATAAGGGAGAGCTTTGTCTGGAAACCCACTTGAGAAAATGCACGAAGAAATCGAAAATCAATCCAGAACAATTTGGGATTTTAATTTGGAATATCAATTTGAGAATCACAAGAGAAGATTTATGTAGAATCGCTGGAGAAGATTTGGATACCTTGTTACGCTCAAAGGGACATAAGTGCTTTTCTTATTTACCTTTACCGATCAAAAAGAAAAGAAATAGGACGCCAATAGAAAAGGACGAAAAAATGAATAATTGACTAAAATACCACTATTTTAATATAGATTAGATATATATACTAAAATTTTCAAATAAGCAAACTCTTTCCATTTATATTATTGAGCGGGAGCCTGGCCCCCTCTTGGCCCAATTCAAATCCGCCTGTGCTTATGACCAAACGGAGTGGCCAACAACAACACGTAAATTACTGGTATGATTTGTAAATTGTAGAGAGAATAATTTGATATGTGATTTGGAGGAAGAATTTGGTATGTGATTTTGGTTTACTTTAGGTTTTCTTGAAGTCATATTTGTTAACAAAATATTGAAATCCTTACAATGTCATATTTTTTTGTTTATATTCTATTTAACTGGTTGCAGCGGTATTTAAAATTAGAGACAACAAAAATATGCCAGAGATTTTCGATCACCATCTAATGATGCAAAAAGTTTTTATACTACACGACTTGTGGATGGAACGCCTACAACTTCTCAACTAAAGGAATACCCTTTTGTGTGCCAAAATACATTATGGTCTGCCAATTTTAATATAACCCAAGAACCCTTTCATCTTAACTTTGATAGATGTTGCACTCCAATAAATGATTTGAGATGTATCATTTCTACTAAGTGGGTTTATTTGATCACAAAAGAAAGCAATCCTTACCTATACATAGACCCTCTCCCATCTATACAAACATATTTCATGACTCTCTACAACCTACATCATCATCTAAACCCTAATTCTATTTCTTTTTAGATGTCAGTTATCCCAAATTCCTAAACCCTGACCCTATAAAATTACGTACATATACCAAGTTTTGCTAGACATGGATTCACAGTCGAACAAGACGCCTACACATTCCTTGAATTCAACTCACATTCCTTGAAATCAACACACAAGAGGAGGACTGTGATTACCTGGAATTTCATGATCTCTCGCAACCCATTCCTTCCATCTCTGTATGGCCAATGCTGTCTAAAAACATTCGCAGGCCCAGCCCATTCCATCCATCTCTCTATATGGCCGATGTTGTCTTATTTGGTTCTATCTCCGAAGCTACGCAATCTGGTGTACAAGAGAGAGAAGATACAGGGTAATGGAGAGCTTTGTCTGAAAACCCTCTTGAGAAAACGCACAAAGAAATCGAAAATCAATCCGGAACAATTTGGAAATTTAATGTGGAATATCAATTTGAGAATCGCAAGCGAAGATTTCTGTAGAATCACTGGAAAAGATTTGGATACCTTGCTACGCTCAAATGGACAGAAGTGCTTTTCTTATTCACCTTTACCGTTCAAAAAGAAAAGAAATAGGACGCCAATAGAAAATGATAGGGGTGGCAAAAATGCTCGTCAGCTCAGCCCAGCCTCGACGAGCAAAAAAAAAAGGAGGACCGAGCTCGTTCAGCTCGACTAAGAAACAAGCCGGCTCGTTGGGCTCGTGGAAACGATCCCACGAGCCCAGCTCGTTTGGCCTCATGGGCTCGTGTCCACGTGCCCAAAAGCACGATCCACGAGCCGTCTCAGCTCATGGCTCGTGTAATTGTCACTTAATTGTGACCATTGGATGATAATCCAAAGCTCACAATTAAGTGATCGTTGGCCAACAGTCACAACAATTTTTTTTTTTTTTTTATATTCTCCTATAAATACCTCTATTCAAAACTCATTTTTTCACACTTCAATTCAATCCCTTATCCAATTATATACTCAATCCATTAACAATTCTGAAATTTCATTATCTCAATATTAGTGTTATAATTAGTATCTAATATCTCATTATCTAGATATTACTTTATAATTTTAAGTTATAATTTTCTACTTCTACTAATTCTCTACATTTCTATTTTCTAGTTTCTAGTTTCTACTACATCTTCATCTTCTCCTATTCTCTTTATTCTATTATTCCAAATGGCATACAATCGAAGTAATGATAATTTCAATGGTCTTAATGACATTCCAATTTCAAATGATATTATTGATCAATTTGGTGGTAGCATTGATCCAATTGATTTGGAAGACTTTCAAGAAGATGCCGATATACAAATTAGTATCGGCTCTAGCACTAAACGAAAATCCACCAAACAAAAGGCTAAGTGTTGAGAGTATTTTGAGTTGGTGTCGATTGGTAAACTAGTGGACGGAGTCATTGAGTTCAAAACATAGTATAAACACTGTCAAGAGAAGTTAACTTGGCACAAGATGATAGGCATGACTCATCTAAACAGACAATTCAAAAAGTATCAATACAAACATAGAGATTTGACTACAAATCAGGCACAACTCCAGTTTGAATCTCTGAGAGCTGGGTCTAGTAGTCCCACTCTGAACAACTGGATATATTCACAAGAACTTATGTGCCACAAAGAACTGTCGGAATTGATAGCAAATGTCGAGTTTCGAGTTTCTACTATACTTGGTGAACAATCCTCATTGGACGAAATTCATCCAAAAATATCTCCAACCAAGGTACGTTAATAATTCTAGAAATACACTTCGTAAAGACGCTATTGTTAGATATAATTCAAAGAAATATCATATTATTAATGATATTAATAATTACAACGGTGTTGTATCTTTTACATCAGACTTATAAACATGTTGTAATAAAAAAGGATACATGGTTGCAACTGCTCACTATATTGATAATAATTGAATAATGCATAAAAATTAATATCATTTAAACAAATAGACTATCCTCATAATGGAAATAATATTTATCATATTTTATTAGGTGTGTTACATGAATTTAAATGTGATTCTAAGACTCGTAGTTTTACATTTGATAATGCATGCCCAAATAATATAGTAATTGAAAAATTAATACAATATTGTAGTCCAGATTTTGATAGTATTTTATTTCATATTCATTGTGTATGTCATGTGTTTAATCTAATTGTACAAGATGGATTAAAATTTACACAATCCCAATTAAAAAAAATTAGATATGATATTAATTATATTTCAGTCTCATCAATAAGAAAACAATTTTTTGCTACTCTATGTATAGAAAATGGGCTGTAATAAAAAAGTTTTCATACTGATGTTGCCGATAGATGAAATTCAACATATCTTATGCTTGAATCTTGTGAAGGTTATGAAGCTTCTTGTGAAGGTTATGAAGATTATATTATTGTCTATTATAATGGCCAACTTCTTGTGTAGGTTATGAAGATTATATTATTGTCTGTTATAATGGCCAACACTCATACATCTCAGAATATGATTTATAATGGCCAACACTCATACATCTCAGAATATGATTTATAATTACATGACTGAGAAATATGTGGTCATGTTAGAAAATTTTTAAAAGTTTTTCACGACGCAACAACTACATGTTCTGGTGTATATTATCCAACTACTCCATTTGTTTTAAATCATTTCTATTATATTGCCAACAATTTTAATAGGTATAAGAATTTTGCTCTTTTTTCTAGTATTATATATGTCATGGAAGCTAAATTTAAAAAATATTGAAAAACATTACCTATGTTATTTCCATTAGTATGTATTATGGATCCTAGACTTAACTTAGAGGATACAAAAGTAACAATAATGGCAATTTCATAAAAATTAACTTATGAAAATTCAATAACGTGTGCTAATTTAGAATAAACTTTATGTTCTATGTATGAGGTCTATGCTGAAAAGGTCGATACGAACGTTGCCTAATCCAACATATACTTTGTCATCAACTGATGACATTGACTTATGGAATTACGTCAGTACACATATGAGTGGTCAAGATCAACAATCAGTTTGTTCTTCTTCTAGTTCTTCCCTTCCCCGTTCTAATGATACACCTGTAGAGTTAGTTAAGTATTTTGCACATGATGTGCTTAGTATGTTAGATGACAAAGAGATAAATTTTTTTGATATACTATGATGGTGGAGACAACATCAATGTAGTTACCCAATTCTTTTAAAAATGACGCGCGATCTACTAACACATTCGGTCTCAACTGTAGCATCGGAGGCTGTATTTAGACTTTAGTACAAGTGGTAGGATTTTGTCTGATATCATGTCAAGACTCAAAGCCGATATTTTAGAAAGCTTATTGTGTCTAAATGATTGGGATGACGCCGAACTTGGAATCTAAGACAAAATGGACAAAATAATGTCCGAAAAACTTGAAGATTTGAATATGAATTATTCAAATTCATAGTAAGTATTATTTTGCATTAGTATTTGATATTTTTTTTCTTATTTTAATAAAAAATTATACACGTAACATCTTGTTTGTGTACAATTTTAATTCCGCATACTTTCAAAGTAGCCGGTCCCAAGTCCGGAAAAAGAATGAGGGTTTCTAATCTTTAATTTTTAACATAAATGATTCTCGATATTGTATTTTTTTTTCAAATTTAAAAAAAAAAATTTAAATTTGAGGGCCGAGCCAGCCCAAGAGCTCGTGGGTCGAACCAAGCCTCCTTCTTGGAGACTCAGCTCGGCCCGACCTGGCCCATTGCCATGCCTGGAAAATGACGAAAAAAATGAATAGTGGACTAAAATACAACTCTTTTAATATAGGTTAGATATTTACACTAGATTTTTCAAATAAGCAAACTCTTTCGATCCACATAATTTAGCGGGGGCCTGGGTCCCCTTCTGGCCTAATGTAAATCTGCATGTGCTTGTGACCAAACGAAGTGGCCAATAACAACACGCAAATTACTGGTATGATTTGTAAATTGTAGAGACAAAAATCTGATATATGATTTGAAAGAAGAATCTGGTATGTGATTTTGGTTTACTTTAGGTTTTCTTTAAGTCATATTTGTCAACAAAATATTGAAGTCCTTACAATGTCATATTTTTATGTTTATATTCTATTTAACAGGTTGCTGCAGTATTTAAAATTAGAGACAACAAAGATATGCCAGAAATTTTTTATCACCATCTAATGATGCAAAAAGTTTTATACTACACTACTTGCAGATGGAATGCCTACAGCTTCTCAACTACATGAATACCCTTTTGTGTGCCAAAACATATTATGATCAGCCAATTTTAATATAACCAAAGAACCCTTTCCTCTTACATTTGAAAGATGTCGCACTCCAATAAATGGATTGAGATGTTTTATTTCTACTAAGTGGGTTTATTTGTTCACAAAAGAAAGCAATCCTTACCTATAAATACACACTCTCCTATCCATACATACATATTTCACGATCCTATACAATCTACATCATCCTCTAAACTCTAATTATATTTCTCCCTAGATGCCAGTTATCTCAAATTCCTAAACCTTAGCCCTAGAAAATTACATATATATACCAAGTTTTGCTAGACAAAGATTCAAAGGAGAACATGATGCCTACACGTTCCTTGAGTTCAACATACAAGGAGAGTACTGTGATTACCAGGAATTTCATGAGCTTTCGCATCCCATTAACTCCCTATCTGTATGGCCGATGCTGTCTGAACTCATTCACAGGCCGCATCCCATTCCATCCCTCTCTCTGTATGGCTGATGTTGTCTGATTTGGTTCCATTTCCAAAGCTACGCAATCTGGTGTATCAGAGAGAGAAGATACATGGTAATGGAGAGCTTTGTCTGAAAACTCACTTGAGAAAACGCACGAAGAAATTGAAAATCAATACAGAACAATTTGGGAATTAATTTGGAACATCAATTTGAGAATCGCAAGAGAATATTTCTGTAGAATCACCGGAGAAGATTTGGATACCCTGCTACGCTCAAATGGACAGAAGTGCTTTTCTTATTCACCTTTACTGATAAAAAAGAAAAGAAATGAGACGCTAATAGAGAAGGATAAAAAAATGAAAAGAGGACTAAAATACCACTCTTTTAATATATGCTAGATATATATACTAGACATTTCAAATAATTAAGCAAACTTTTTCCATTTACATAATTGAGCGGGGACCTAGGCCCCCTCTTGGCCCAATGTAAATTCACTTGTGTTTGTGTAAATCCAAGAACCTTTTTCTCTTACCTTTGATAGATGTCGCACTCCAGTAAATGGATTAAGATGTTTCATTTCTACTAAGTGGGTTTATTTGTTAACAAAAGAAAGCAATCCTTACCTAACATATACACTCTCCCATCTATACATACATATTTCACGACCCTCTGCAATCTACATCATCCTCTAAACTCTAATTCTATTTTTCCCTAGATGTCAGTTATCCCAAATTCCTAAACCCTAACCCTAGAAAATTACATACATATTCCAAGTTTTGCTAGACATGGATTCACAGGCGAACAAGACACATACATGTTTATTGAATTCAACACACAAGGGTAGGACTGTGATTACCTTGAATTTCACGAGTTCTTGCAGCCCATTCATTCCCTCTCTGTATGGCCGATGTTGTCTGAACACTTTCACCGGCCACAGCCCATTCCCTCCCTTTCTCTGTATGGCCGATGCTGTTTGATTTGGGCCCCGTTTGTTTTCAATTAAAATTTTGCTAAAAAGCTAAAGTCAAAGTCAACAATTAATTTTAACCACACATTTCATGGACCTACAACTTTTCAACCACACATTTCAAAAACTTTTATCAACTTTTTCAAAAAATCTTATTTTATTCAAAATCAAACACACCCTTGGTTCCATCTCCGAAGCTACGCAATCTGGTGTACAAAAGAGAGAAGATACATGGTAAGGGAGAGCTTTTTCTAGAAACCTACTTGAGAAAATGCACGAACAAATCAAAAATCAATTCCGAACAGTTTGGAAATTTTAATGTAGAATATCAATTTGAGAATCGCTGGAGAAGATTTGGATACCCTGCTACGCTCAAATAGACAGAAGTGCTTTTCTTATTCACCCTTACTGTTCAATAAGAAAAAAAATGGGATGCCAATAATGAAGGACGAAAAAAATTAAAAGTGGACTATAATACCTCTCTTTTAATATATGTTAGATATATATACTAGACTTTTCAAATAAGCAAACTCTTTCGATTTACATAATTTAGCGGTGGCCTGGGCCCCCTCTTGGCCCAATGTAAATCCGCATGTGCTTGTGACCAAACGGAGTGGCCAACAACAAAACATAAATTACGGGTATGATTTGTAAATTGTAGAGAGAAGAATATGATATTTGATTTGAAGAAAGAATCTGGTATGTGATTTTGGTTTACTTTAGGTTTTCTATATGTCATATTTGTCAACAAAATATTGAAGTCCTTACAATGTCATATTTTTATTTATATTCTAGTTAACATGTTGCTGCGGTATTTAAAATTAGAGATAACAAAATATGCCAGAGATTAACAACCATCTAATAATGCAAAAAAAAAATTTATACTACACTACTTGCAGATGGAATGCCTACAGCTTCTCAACTACATGAATACCCTTTTGCATGCAAAAATACATTACGGTCAGCCAATTTAAATATAATCCAAGAACCCTTTCTTCTTACCTTTGATAGATGCCGTATTCCAGTAAATGGATTGAGAAGTTTAATTTCTACTAAGTGGGTTTATTTGTTCACAAAAAGAAAGCAATCCTTACCTATACATACACTCTCTCCTATCTATACATACATATTTTACGACCATCTGCAATCTACATCATCCTCTAAAGCCTAATTCTATTTCTCCCTAGATGCCAGTTATCCCAAATTCCTAAACTCTAATCCTAGAAAATTACATACATATACCAAGTTTTGCTAGACATAGATTCACACGCGAACAAGACGCCTACACATTCCTTGAATTCAACACACAAGGGAAGGACTGTGATTATCTGGAATTTCATGATCTTTCGTAGCTCATTCCTTCACTCTCTATATGGCCGATGGCCGATGCTGTCTGTACACACTCGCAGGCCGCAGCCCATTCCATTCCTCTCTCTTTATGGCTGATGCTGTCTGATTTGGTTCAATTTCAAAAGCTACGCAATCTAGTGTACAAGAGAGAGAGAAGATACAGGGTAAGTGAGAGCTTTGTCTGGAAACCTACTTGAGAAAATGCACGAAGAAATCAAAAATCAATCCGGAACAATTTGGGAATTTAATGTGGAATATCAATTTGAGAATCGCAAGAAAAGATTTCTATAGAATCGCTGGAGAAGCTTTGGATACCCTGCTACGCTCAAATGGACAGAAGTGCTTTTCTTATTCAACTTTATCGATCAAAAAGAAAAGAAATGGGACGCCAATACAGAAGGACGAAAAAATGAATAGTGGACTAAAATACCACTCTTTTAATATAGGTTAGATATATATACTAGACTTTTAAAATAAGCAAACTCTTTCCATTTATATAATTAAGCGGGGGCTTGGCTCTCTCTTGGCCCAATGTAAATCCGAATGTGGTCACAGTTGACAATAGCTCTCAAGTAAAACTTTATGCCTCTACTTCATATGACCACCTATTTATATTGGTTGACAAAAAAGAAACCCAATAAGATATTATAATAGGAAAACTACATCCTAAACTAAAACAATATCCTAATAGTAATAGGACATACACCAAATTGTCATTTTGCGTCCAAACCAACCTAACAATCCTATAGCATATCTGATACCTGTTTTAGTTTTAGACAAATGCTGATTTTATGCTAAATCCAACAAATTGAACTTATACCGTATTTACCTCATTATGTAAATCAAAGAAAATAATTGTATCAATACTTGGAACTCAAATTCATAATTTATACGGAAAACAACCACATATTTAAAGTTTTAACACTATTTTTTGTTGAATATGGTGTTTTTTTTTTTTCAATCGAGTTGAATGAATTATACGTTATGTTCGTTTGAGTTATTCATACTAATAAATAGCGAACTGACCCAACTCAAATTGGACAAAAAAATATGATTTTTTTGGCTTCGTATTTGTTTCAATAAGCAGTCACCACATTATCATTCTTTGATTTTTCATTAGGATTGGGTTCACATTTATAAATCTCTTTTCTTTAACCACCAAAATTTACCATAGATTATGAATTAGTTGTCTATTTCTTTATTCTTATGGGACTATTAGTCTAGTTTTTTAACAAAGAAAATGGTGCTCTTTTGTGGAGAGTTGGGTTGTCAATATTAATTTTAGAGCAAATTGATTATTCCGACATAATTTGGTATGAAAAGAAAAAATAGACTTGAAATGGTATGGTGAAATTTTAAATTTTTCTCCAAAATTCCAATCGATAAGGTGCTTTGAGCAATTGATAAGGTAAAAATACAATATTTGAAAAAAAGATTACGAATTCATGAGAATCTATTAAAATCTATAATTATATAACCTAAGAAATCTATAACTATATAACCTAAGCTTCCTGCCTTCTCTTATTTGATAGTTCATTCCATCTATGATAAGTTTACTAGTTCACGTAAACTCTTTCATCTCTTATTGCTCCAGCTCATAAGGAATGAGATAAGCATGACTACGCACTTGATTGACTAGTCACTAAAAGCACTTATGAACGATCTTTTAGACTATGTAATCTGCTAGGTTACGACGAACATTTTACCAGACATTTCTAATCTACCATTATGTGATTCCTATTGAAGCATATACTAGGGGGTCGGTGCAGGGCAGACTCTGAAAAGACAAATTGCTTATCTTTTCTCTCATCTCGAGAGAAATACGATCCGTAGGAGCTAATTCAAACCCCTTTGGCAATGAATCATTTTCCTTAGTTAACAATAATTGTAGTTTTGCCAATATCTGCAAGTTCATTAACTTTCTTACGTCCACATAGAGAAAATAGGGAAATCGTATTTGGGGACAGAGAAATGAACCTATTTGAAGTTGCTCATTTGCTACCAGAGAAGCCTATGTATGAACAATGATTAATTTTACTTTCCCATCTAGCTACCCAAAATAGGATTAATCTGACATGGGCTACATGAGCTCCCAGTAGTTAATTGGATAAATTATTAAGTTGAGCATTTCCGACCCACCAAGTCGCTTGTGAACCTTCAGATACTGTTTATTCAATATTTGTTCAATTACTCTCTTGCCTACAAAGGCAATATAAGAATTGGGTTCGGGTATAGAACCAATGGGTGACGTTTGGTTACAATTTTGAATCCGTTATTACATGTTCTAGTTTTTGTTGTTTTTGATGTTGAAACAATTTTTCTTTATCCATGAGTAATGAGTTTCGATATATTGGGTGTATAGTATTATCGGCCATATTAATGCAGTGGAAATGCATGCATTTCTATACTATTCTATTTTAAGTATTAAATAAGTCAAATAGATAAAGATTCTGTTTTATTTTATCTATTTCACTTATTATATTAGATCTTATGAAGCCTACGAATAAAACTTACTCTAGGGATAACATAAAACTTACTCTAGGGATAACATACTGATCTTTCCCAAGAGTTCACATTGACGAAAAAGTTTGGCACCTTGATGTCGACTCTTTCTTCGCAATACTAAAAAAAGATTCATACATGATTTTTGTAATCTATATGTCCATATCAATTTTCCATCATTGATTCTTTCCATAAATACCGATATTAAGATAGGAAATCATAAAAAAAAATCTTGTAATTAGAATCATAAGATAAGAGTTAAGACGATTATTTCTTTTGCTAGTCCATAACTGAAAAAACCCACTTTTTTACGATTACGAAATTTATTTGAATATGAAATTTAATCCACTGTTAAGTGAAAACATGGAGAAATCAATATCTTTATCATGAATCATTTGTACAACATGTTTTCGTCGCCCCTTAAACACCGATTTTATTAAAGCTTCATCTTCTTCTTCCAAAACTTCTTTTTCTTTGCGTCGTTTGAGCATTGCATCTATGGTCACTGTTGCATGTCTTGACTTCATTTCATCCAAAGCAGGATATCCATTTTCTCTCTAGCATTCGTTTCTTTTTCTCTTCTTCATCTTTTGCACACTAAAGTTCAAAATTTCTTGTTGCACCAGACTCAATATTATGGTCAAAATTTTAGATATGTTCTCTTTGGTTTCAGTTTTGAGTTTTGAATTAATTTTCAATTTTCTGTTTTGAGAGTCTGTTTTAGGATTACTGAAAACATATTTGATTTGTCATTTTGAAAAACTATTTCTAAAAAATGAAAATATGTTTTGTTTGGAATTTTGAGAAATTGTTTTGTAACATTTTATCCAATGAATTTAATTATTCAGTAAAACAGAATAATTTTATGTTAAATATATTATCAAGTAATATATATTTTTTAAAGTTAGTGGATTTTACAAAATTTTTTTGTTACAAAAATAAAATACAAATAATTAATAAATTGATAAAATAAAAAATAAAAAAAGTAATGACGTGGACTTAGAATTTTAATATATTTTTATTTAAATAAAATTTGTAATTTTTTTATTTAAATAACCAATAAGGGTTTGAATGATTTTTTTAGTATTTTATAAATTTCATTTTTATAGAATTTTAATTTTTTTAGAATTTTTTTAAAAAAAAATTTTAAAGAATTTTTAATAAATTTTTTTCCTTATTTTGAGTATTTTCAATGTTTTAACTGAAAACTTTAAAAATATGTTTTGAGTTTATGTTATAAATTTAATTTTGTTTTCGAAAATGTATTTTTAAAAATAGCATAGCAAATAAGTTTTAGGTATTTTACAAAATTAAAAACTGAAAACAATTTGAAAATAGCAAAGAAAACGGATCCTTAGATATCAAAGGTTCAAATTCGAGAAAAATTGTAAACAATTGGAAGAGAAAAGATGATGGTGTCGAATAAGTTGGTAGGAATGAATCTACTGCAAACATTTCAAACGATCATTTCAAACGTGGCATGTAAAAAAAAAAAATTAATAATAAATTATACAATAGTTTCATAGGGCAACGGAAATAAAATCTTACTTGAAAATAAATTAGTTACCAATTTTGACGATAAAGTCAAATTACTTTCAAAATAATAAATTTTTTATTTAAAAATAAAAAGTCTTATATGATAACTCCGCTGACCAAATTAAGACTGAACCCATGTTAAAAATGCCGGGTACCTGGCTTCGAATCCTAGCTCAACAAGTTGGGGTATTCAACTTACATATTCAAGAATTCAAAGATAATTCAGCAATAAGATCAAAAGCATTCCATATTTATGGCAATATCGAAAATAGGTTCCAATAATAACAATGTAAATGAGAATTTGATACAATATCATTTCGTTTAAAATAATATTATCTATCATTAGTAGAGATCATCACCAGTCTATATGTCAATAAGTTCGATTATTCATTGTCCAATGAAATTGTGATGCATTGAATAATAAATCAGGAGTTTCACAGTCACCTAGACTAATCATAATTTCTATTAATGATAGATATATTATTATTATTCCGTTTATTAGTAAAATGCATTGATCGTTTAGTAGATTAGCATAAAGACAGTTGAATAGAGATTCATTTAACCGACTAAGTAAGTTACTAAGAAATTAAATGTACAATCACTCATTCCAAATTAACATGGATGTATATACTTGTACTAAATTATTATGTACACTAGCTAGTAGAAACGTGTCGGACAAAAATTTGAAAAAAGGTAAAAATCCTCTTGTTGCACTAATAATTGTAAATAATATTTCTCATAGGTTATATAAAATATCTAGGAGGAAATTAAGATCTCCTATGACTACGTGAAACAAATATTCAAGATATTTTGTTATTCTTTAATATTCGATGTCACATTTATCGTCATTGCAGAATCTATTTCAATTCAAACTCGTTCAAGCCTCTTTGTGCACATACTTGTAGCCCGTCAACAAGACCTTGACCTCATCGCTGCATTAGCGCATATATATGCATGTGTCATAGGGTTCAAAAAAACTGGATGGGAAATGGTCTGATATGTGACGGACCACGCCATCCCCTGCTGAAAGCTTTGCGTTTCCTTTACAACAGGCATTCATATTTTATTTAGGGTGAATTACGACAAACATTCCTAACTTTTGAGACGAGATCATTTGTACTTTTTTTTCCAACTTTTTTTTATTTTTAGCTATTAGGTCCCCAAACATTCGAAAAATTGGCGGCAATGAATTCTATCAAATTTTCCATTGTCAATTA
Organism: Forsythia viridissima; assembly: GCA_030279155.1. Taxonomy (NCBI): domain Eukaryota; kingdom Viridiplantae; phylum Streptophyta; class Magnoliopsida; order Lamiales; family Oleaceae; genus Forsythia; species Forsythia viridissima. The sequence continues at coordinate 37,668,264 of CM059038.1, read as the reverse complement.
AAAAGAACAAAATTGTCCTTCTATTATTCTTAATTAAAATAGTATATAAATAAAAATTTTAAAAAACAAAAATTAAAGAAAAATATAACCTTCTTTCACTGCTGTCCAGTGGCGGAGCTAAACATTTTAAGTTGAGGGTTTCTAAAACAGGAGCGGGCGAGGGGGGAACCCTTCTCGTGAGGGACGCTGCGTCTGGGTTTTTTTTTTTTTCAAACTATAAGTACTAAACCCATTTTTATGAGAATATAATTTTTTTTTATGGCAATTTGACATTTCGATTCGACAGAAGAACTCAGACGATATGATTCTTGCTTTCGCTGCCGTGTGTGAATCGTGATTTAAATTTCACATACTAGAAGACGTGAAGTCCAATGGTAGAAGAAGATAAATTCCAATGATAGAAGAAGATAAATATGAATCCATTTTTAAGCCTTCTTTGTTTAAGTTATTTATCTTTGTTTAGGTTATGGGGTATTTTCACAAATAACCACAATAAATAAAATATTTTTTAAGATATTGTCATACTTTTTTATTATAAAAATACTATTTTCAATTTTTATAACAATCTTTGTTACATTTGTTATTAACAAACATAACAAATGTGACAACAAATGTTATAAAAATAAAAAACAGTATTTTTAGAATTAAAAAAAATTAGATAGTATTTTTAAATTATTTTATATTTTGTGATGTATGGTAAAATTATTGTTTAAGTTATTCATTTTGGGCCTTCTTTGTTTAATAAATAAAAATACTATATAATTTTATAGAAGCACGGGAGAGGCTGGAGGCTGGATGAGCATGTATCATTTATAATAGATGTGGAGAAATAATCCAAGTGACACTAATAGACGTCTTTTGGTCGAGGAATCATAACTTTTATAACTGGTGTTCCGACCTCCAAATGACGCTCCGTTTGATCCGTAGCGAAGCTAACATCTTCAATATGAAGTCCAATAAGTTTCAGCCCCAACGGATACTCGACCACTGATCTATTGCCCTTGCAATATTCTAAAATTATAACAATGCCACTGCACAACACTGTCGCCTTCGGCCCCTACGTTTCATAACCAAACGGATTCCGCATGTTGTCTGCCTTGGTAGGAAGGTTCCTAACTCCTTAGGAAAGATCTCCGTAAAACGGCTTCTCTAAACTCTATTATTAAGGTTCTCTAAACATCACACGAAGTTGCTGCCATTACGGATATCTATAATCTCATGTCAAGCCAACTTCACCCGTCATCCCCGATAGTCACAGATATTAGCGTTAAACTAAGATGCGATCTGTGACATCCCCCTCCACTCAATTGTGTCAACGTCCTCGTTGACATAGAATATACTAAGAATTTAGTATACGAGATTTCCACTTCAACTATTGTGTATCCTGCACAATCTCGCTCTTTTTAGGCTCTCAAGCCAGTCAATCCTTGAATCAACAACGCTTAATCAACTTAGAACCAAGTCATACCATACTGACTAGTTATCGTTGATAAACCATCTTGTACTGACAAGTTGTTGCTGATGCAATGTTCTCTAACACAAGTGCACAGATCCTGCACATTCTCGCTCTCCTAGGCTCTCAAGCCAGTCGACCTTTGAATCAACAACGCTGAATCAACTCTGAACCAAGTCATCCCATACTGGCTAGTTATCGTTGATAAGCCATCCTATACTGACTGGTTGTTGCTGATGCGATGTCCTCAAACACACGTGCAATCAACAACGCTGAATCAACTCTGAACCAAGTCATTCTATATTGACTAGGAAGATGGTGAATTTTGTTTTTTATTTTTAAAAAAAAAATTATAAGTAATTATTTTGAAAAAATAAGTTAAAAATTTAAGTTGGGTTGGCCCATTGGCCATGTGGCCCAAAATTGGGCTGTGTTGGCCCAGCAAATACCAGCTCATGTAAAATTGGGTCTGGGCTAGCACATTCCAATCTTTTGTGTGGCTCGTCCAATTTCGGGTTATGCCATCCCATTTGATCCATTTGCTAGCTCTAATTACAACAACGTTACATTTCAGGCGATCAATCCATTAGAACTGTACAAAACTATCAAAGTTCAAAAGGTTAATTTCACTAACGGTAAATAAAATTTGTTGGAAAATTTTATATAATTATTGGTGTAATAGTAGTTATTCACGTTCCTAACATTTACACTAATGATCACTTAGTTAGAAATATTAATCTAAAATTTTACATGTAATTGTTAAATTCTAATGCGGACATAAACGGTGTAAACTATTACGCTAGGTGAGACAAAATGACCCACCCCAAAAAATTCGCTAACAAAAATACAAATTTTCACCAACTGACTACTTAAATAGAACAAATATGGAAAAAAATGTGTTTGAGAAGTACATCTTTAACTGTAATTTACACGTTTTTGTCTGACGGACATACTAGTTACCACCATTTCTATCAGGGTTGGATTTAACAATGATTTTTATGATTCCTAATTGAGTGATCAGTTTGAATGAATTACTTTAATGATTATTCTAATTTTTTTAACAAACTTGAGTAATCATTGTCAAGTTTAACCCAAATTCAAATAACATAAAAGCGCATAAAATTTAGTGACATATCACCATTCAGAAAATGGTGGTACAAGAAGATGGCTTAAAATTTAGAGAATTCTTGAATATATGGCAATGTTCTAAAAAATTTCTATAGACGATGTCTAAGTTTTGACTAGGCTTGAATTTCGACTTCGACGCCTAACCATGTTTTACGCATTATTCTTGCATCGTCCTTATCGTAGCGTATGTACGAAAAGCTTGAAATTTGACTTTCATACCTAGTCACGCTTTACATTTTTTAAAACATTGGTATATGGTATAGTAATATCTAATGTATGTAATAGTAAATTAGAGAATATATATATATACACACACACAAAAATGTCCACTATTTTAAAATTAAATAATTCATACAATAAAACATATATGATGATTAATAACTAAATTACTATTTTATCATAAAATAGGACGCAATTAATTCAAAAGGTATAGTTTTAATACACGCCTACGTTCAAAAAAAAGGAATTGAAAATTTATGAAGTCAAATAAAAGTACATAAAGTGAGAGAGCGGACGAAGTTTCATTCACCTAATAAAGCAAAGAAATTTAAGAAATTGTATTGAAAATTGAGCAAAAAGAGAGAAAGGAATAAAGACACAAACTTTATCTTTATGTAATTTACCTTAATATGTGTCATGAGAAGACCAGACAATAGACATTCAACTACTCCATAATTCTTAAAAGAAAGTTCTAGGAAAAGTATGTTCCTAGGAAACCATACGTGGCACTTCATTTCAGTGTAAATATATTATGTTATTGAACAGAACTCTTATATATTAATCGGTAAGAGAAGTAATCATTTTGTATTCCAAATATAACAATTTCTAATCAAATAAGAAAGCAAGGGAACTGCTAAAATTTTTTTATTACTCTCTTTTGTCAAATTTACGGGTAATTAAATATTAAACAGATTAAGTGTATGTTTATTGAAAAATTTTGTAGATTATAAGCCGTGGATCTTACGAAATGTACGTATAAAAATTATAAGTCGGACGAACTATGTGGATAAAAATGATATTTGATCGATTTATAAATACTTATAAGCACACACAAAGATAAACTGACATGGAAGTGCTAGTTTTAATACAATTAGTACAAGTTTCATTCATAACTTGTCTAACTTTTTTTATATGGAAAAATTACTTAAGACGTCAAAATGAAGAAGTGAATGAACGGCCGGAAACTTCTTGAGGATTTTTATACTTATCAGGGATTGTTATATAAAGGAGAGTGTGGCGGAAATTTTCTTTAACAACTAGAGTTGAACAATATTTATGATCTATAATTTTTTCAAAATGTCTAGAATACCCTTGATGTGGCCAGGATGTACTCCGTGACAAGACCCCATGCACAACTCCTGCTAAAATAACTAAGAGCTTGTTCAGTGTAGTTTTTTTTTCTCAAAAAAATGGATTTTTTTGTTACTTTATTGACTTTTCAAACTTTTTTGTAGTATAAAAAAGTTGAAAAGTAAAAAATAGTAGACAAAAAAAAAAATAGATTTTTTAGAAAAAAAATAGTTACCGAATATACTCTAAATATGTTGAGAATTCCCCCGAAACTCTATTTCTCCCTATAATTTGTAAATAAGAGATTTATCCTATTTGAGGTCATGCTCCTGGTGAAAACTATAAGGGTGGGGACTTTTCATTTTCAAAGTTTTGAAATTCTCAGACTCATCAACTAGAAAAAATAATTTTCCATCATATGACCTTATTTTTATTATTTTTAGATGAGCGAAAATAGTAAAAAGATATAGAAATGATTCCTGCAATACCGCATGCTTGGCACACAAAATTGGAGCAAAAAAAATGATTTTTGGTGCATGGGTCAACACCTCTGCTCTAGGTTGTTGACATCCTTATGTCAGACATGGTCAGGGGCGGGGAGTCTACTCTTTATAGAGAGAGAGGTTTAGTGAGGGGGTGGGGAGTCTACTCTTATTCACACATTCTGTCGAACCCACTGCATATAATTTAAAAAAATAAAAAAAACTTTACCAAACATTTATCAAATCTTATCATTGAGCGTAATTGTAGTGAAAACTTGTTGCAATGAGTTTTAACGAACTACTATAAATACGTGTGTTTACATAGTTTTGCTTCTATTTTTTGTTTCGTTCATTATTTCTTTCGAGTTTAATTTTGAATGAGTTTATTTTATAACATTCAAATCTCGTCATTATCCATTATTAAAAATTTATGTATCTTTTAACAAATCTGACGTACACACGGGTGAACAAGTGTAACACAAAATGAGTCCAAGTGAATCCTTTTTGCATTATTTTTCAAGAAAAATGAAAATCATCTCGTTGCACTATCATAAATAAACGACTCCTTTACGTTTTCAACAATTTAAACTTTTAAATAAAATTTTTCGATGGCACACGTGTGTGGTGAAACAAAAGATAACCTAATGCTAGGAGTTCAAACAAGAAGACAAAGCAAGTGCTTCTTTAAATGATTTCTCCCCAAGATTTTTATCAAAAATAACTAACGTATTTGACTTTTTTATGTGATTTTCATTCTTTTGGAAGTCATTTTCTTCCACAGTAATATGGCAGTTTATAAGTTAATTATAATTGATTACGCAATATTAGCACGTAAATGAAGTCACAATATTTTTTAATTTTTTTATTTAGTGCTAATTAACTTGGGTTATATATAGACTATCTCACTCTTGTAATTAATCCCTTCATTGAATGCTTTATTTGATTTTGTATCATGAAATTTGTAGACGACAAATCAAATTTTGTATCACTGACGGTCATTGAAGTTTCGATAAAATTATAAAACGGTCACTAAAATTAAAAAATTTTAGTGCCGATTACTGAAATATACTAATGAATTCACCAGCGGTCATAACCTAGTGCATAAAATCACATTTTTATATGATTTGTATGTTACTTTACTATAGAAGTTTTATGTGGTAGTACCAATATGTTAAAAGTTAACCTGCAACCTCTACTGATGATTAAGCAGTATGTCCAAGCCATCCAGGAGGATCACCAAGCTTCACCTTCACAGGTAATAGCCTCGGATTGCAAGGTGGCACTCTCTCCATTGAGCAACTAAGATGAACGTTCGCTTAATAGATGACAACTATGGATGGTTTAGCAGCTAGGGCATATGGTGTCGCGCCGAAAAACCAACCACCACCGTTGTCAACTACAGCTAGGACATATGCGAGTGGGAGAGAGAGACGAGGGACTTAGCAAATGGGAAACATAAATTGGCAGACAAATGGTAAATGTTTTTCTTCAAACAAATGGGACCGCTGACGTGTAGGGGTGCTGATATGGCGCCTACCATGTCAATGTTGGTTTTTTTCCCCTTTTTGCCCACTCATGTCAACTCATGTCTATAGTGGACAGGAGATCAGCAGTAGTAATACCAGCAAGGCAGAGGTTCTGTTCTGCACTCTCCTCCACTATTTATTATTTTAAAAAAATAATTGTAAAAGTTGCCGAAATTATCGGTCATCCGATCCTTTTTGAAGAACATATTAATAGGAGCATTGAGCTATGTTGAGAGAGGAAACTGGTATTGGTTTTCCTTTGATTTATGTCTCTTCCGCTCTATTTCCTCTTCTCTCTCTCTATCTCTCTCTTCATCGGAATATTCTATTACCATCAACAATGGATATCCGCCGAAGACCCCCCCCCAAACCTCTATTCCTCATCAACAGCACCAAAAGCCTCCGCTACTGTCTCCTTCCTCTACTGCCGCGAAGGGTTCTGATGCTCTCCCTCTTCCTCTCTACGTAACCATTCTACAATTGGTATGAAACCCAGTGGGAGCGACCGCCCCCACTAGTCCCTGAGTGGGTCCGCCATTGGACATGGCAATTCAAAAAGAGACGCGTATAACTTTTTTTAGAAAACTTCAAATTGGGATGTGTAAAATGTGTTATATATATTTTTGACTCGATAAACTTTCCAATGGTATATTATATGGCTTATGGAGACCTCTGTATCAATCTTGGTAAACTAGTATCAACATCTATCTCTCAGTTTCACCATGGGGTCATATTTTTGGTATTTTAGCCCAGTTGACCTCTAAGTTGATCTTGTGAGGTAATATGGTCATGATTAAAATTTGAACACTTAATTTATACAGATGCTAACCTAGATACAACAAGTCAAGGTATATCAATGACCTATGTGGAGGAAAGAAACTTTGAATACTATGATAGACAAGGACAGAAGTAAGTAACTATTGCAAAAAAATAGTATCTATGTTATAACGTGCTCCTATCTGATTGCACAACATGTATTGTTGCTATATACACGTGTATGTTGTCATTGTCCTATGATTTGAACATTTGAGATATTGATTTCTCCTCGGCGAAACGAATGTAAACGACTTTGAAATGTCGAATGTAGCGATCTACAACATTCCACTAGTGAATTTTCCTTTCGAAAAGAAATCTGGAAATCGGATAATGGTCGTAGCGATTTTGTCAAGTAATTACTCCCAAGATTTATAGCTGCAAATTTGGAGATAATATAAAAACAAATTATATAGCTTTTTGAATCCTCAACTTCAATTGTATCCAAAATAAATGTTCGAATTAAAACATTTATTACGAAACAAAACTCGTTGACTTTTTGAATGCACAACTTCCAAAGCATCAGTACATGAAAGTTTTAGTTTATGTCGAAGAGCTTCGCACTATCCATAAATACGTCAATAGAATCAAGAAGTCCTGTCAAAGCTCATGAACAACTTTGCCTTGGCCAAAACCGCTTCATTAGGGTCGACATCTTTGTTCATATACCATGTAGGAGGGTGGACTTACTAAGGTTGTTCGCGAGCCAGTGAACCTCCCGGAGAAAATGAGTCCAAATCTCGTGCACATGGAAGGACAAAATAGATAAACAACCTGTTTGACTTGAAAAAATTCTTTCTTAATTCTTCCTCTGACACCAGGAATTGATATTGAAGTAATGGTTCACAAGATCTTTTCAAATAAGGTAAAAATCTTATGATTCCATGTCTCCCGCCACAAATCATGCCCTATTTGTGGAGACTAAGGAATATCCAAAGATTCATGTTATCACGGTGCAATGAGGCCACTACCATGTGTGCAAATATCGTTAGAGAAGAAATACAATCAAATAGAATTATTTTATAACAACGACCGACCCAATAAACGATCGATGCATGTTCAAAAGGTTCAAATGCAGAAATACATTTACTTTATCTTTCATATAAATATTCTATACAAGATCAAAGAAAAGCTATGCAATATTCAAACTCTATCCAAAATACTGTCCATTTATCTCTCTGTCCATTTATCTCTCTCACATTCAAATTATACTTTTCTAACGAAGTACAAAAAGTCATCGGACCTTTCATTACAACAATCACTAGTGTTTAAAGTGTATGACAAGATATCTATTGACAACTTGACCAATTAAATTTTAGAGGTCAACAATAATAATAAATGTTGAAGACCCTAATGTCAATATTTTGTCTGTTAAAATTGACTTCGTTAACACAATATTTGGATCAATATTAACGTGTTTTCTTCCATTGTAAACAAAATTTGTCCTATTCACATCCCTCATAAAACCAATTTTTCTAATCTGTCATTGTATCAATGTTGAATTTTTTAGAAAATATATTTTAGTTATACCAAAAATATTACTAAAGACGTTTCAAAAAAAAAAAAAAACCACGAAAGACGAATGGGTGGGACCAAGAAATGACCCCACCAATGAATGAACGAACGGCTTAAATGAGATAAAATGTGAAAAACCCATGCCCCAAATCTCTCTCTCTCTCACTACCGCAAAACAACTGGCAAGACAGACTTCCCCACCGTCTCACACCGCCTAAAATCAAATCCAAAATCTTCTGCCACCTCACTCCACACCCCCTCTCTCTGACCATCTCTGTAACGCCGCCACTGTTAATCCGTGAAACAAAACTCCCAAGAACAACAAAAACTAAAAACAAACAAACAGAGCAGAATATTTTGACTGCCACTCCTGACACCCCTCCCCCACTCCAGTCCCCATCTCACCAATTTCCCGGCTCACCCTTTATGCTTTAACTCAAAATAAAGTACTCCCTACGTAAATTGATTCCTATCCATTTCCATTTGACCAACTGCCAGAAGAAAATGTTGAAGTTTATGCGAATAAGAGTGGGTTGAATTTATTTTTATCTCCATTCGTAATGTCTACAGGGGATGTAGTTCCTAAGACGTTCCACGCTTTAGTGGAAAGCGCAGAACGGAAATTCGCCCGGGTTCGTGATGTCCCGCTGCATCCCTATGCAGGCAGTGGCGCGCACTATGGACACTTCTTCCACAAAGTTTTCAAGGCTTACATGCGGCTCTGGAAGTACCAGCAGGAGAACCGGGTTAAATTGGTGGAGTCGGGCCTCCAGCGCTGGGAAATCGGGGAGATCTCGTCCCGGATTGGTCAGCTCTACTTCAGCCAGTACCTGAGGACCAGTGAGGCTCGGTTCCTGTTCGAAGCATACATATTTTACGAGGCCATTTTTAACAGGAAATATTTTGAGGGTTCGAGCAAGGATCGCGGGGTTAGGTTCAAGGAGTTGAGGTTTTACGCCAGGTTTTTGATGGTTTCTTTGATCTTGAACCACAAAGAAATGGTGAAGTTGCTCGTGGAAAAGTTTACGGAACTTGTTGAAGACAGTAAATCCAATTTTCGGGTATGAATTTCTCTTAACTATGGTAAAGTTCTTCAGATTTCAATTCAAGTAAATTTGTGATTTGAATTTTGGTATAGCTGTGTGCAAATGAGAGGCTAGAGAAATATTCAGTTGACTTAAAGAACGCTTTTAATCTTTATGATTAAGTCCAAGGAAGTCAATTATTGTTTCTTTGATCTTCTGATGGATTTGAAGATTCTCTGAGTATATCCAATCTGATCATTTGATGGCATTATGACGTTTTGGTGCAAATCTTGATCCCCTTTTGGATGAAATAAGTGAACAATGAAAGCAAATGAAGGAGCTTAATGAGATCCAGAAACGGGAATGATAATCATGGAATCTATCTCATATGATTCACCAACTCAATAGGTCCTGAAAATTAGAAAGGGACACCTAGGCAAATGCTATATTGGTATTGTTATTCTACTCTCCTTTCCAGGATCATGTTTAGTGCTTGTTTGCCTAAGCTTAAATAAAATTAAGTCGGTAAAACATGCTTTTTATCTACACATTTCGTAGATCTCACAATTTACTACACATTTATTACATTCATACTGCCCACAACTTATAAGCACTTAAAAAATAAATTGTATTACATTAATTAATTTTTCATTAACTGTTCATCATGACTTTTATTTGTAACTTTGCCCTTTACATAAACAATGGGAATTTTCTTCAAAAGAAATATGCATCTGAATTTTTAAAAGAATGGTATATTGGCTGAAAATGATATATTACAGAACAAGGTTTAGATTTTTTTTTTGTTTTTTCCCTCCTTTCTCTTCGGTGATTCTGTGGCAATGGCAAGAGCTTGGATGTTTAGCTCCCGTCTAGGAGAAAATGATTTGGTGAATAAATATAAAAAATTAAGCTAATTTATCAAGTTTAAGAAATTGAACGTTCATTGATGAGTTCGGTTCTGCGTGATGACCAGAGATTTGAGAGATTGAGCCGTTAGATTATTGTAAATTTCATAAATTTTTCGACATGTAGTTGGCTGTAGGTTTCAGGGCTTTTTAGACCATGAGGAAGGTTTCAATTTTCAAAATGTCAGCATTTTTTCATAGACAGGGTTTCTTATCTGGAAAAATCTAGACTCTCTTGAAAGTATATTTGTAGGTATTTTAGTTTCTCCATTACGGTATCTGTTTTTTTAATATTAACCCACCTTATAGAAGTTAACTGTATATTTTATTTCCCAGGGAACCAACTTCAAAGAATGGAAGCTAGTAGTGCAAGAAATTGTTCAATTTACAAGAGCTGATACAGCCATCCTGAACATTAAGCCTCTGCGTTACTGTGCCATGTTTGATTCCAATGCAGCCTCACTCCCGTACGTTGCCAGGTTCAATGCTAAGAGACTTCTAAAATTCCAAGATGCTGTGCTGACAAGCTATCATAGGAATGAGGTGATTTATATTTGTAAAATTGTAATTAGATTGTTGACGCTTATTCTGGGAAGATAATAATTCTCTAAGCGATTGCTTTATGTAATATTTCAGGTAAAATTTGCAGAACTGACTTTAGACACTTTCAGAATGCTGCAATGTTTGGAATGGGAACCTAGTGGATCTTTCTATCAGAAACGTCCCTTTGAATCAAGAGAGAATGGTAATCTGTCCGATCATTCAGTTGCTTCGGGACTGATAGACATCAATTTGGCGGCAGATATGGTAGATCCAACTTTGCCATCAAATCCTAAAAAAGCTGTTCTCTATCGTCCATCTGCGACACAGTTGATATCTGTGAGTGCTGAAATCTTGATATTGTTGTTTGCTGTTTTATGTAATAATTGCTGCTTTAGATCAGGGATTCAGGGAGAGTTTAAATGCATATTGCATCATTTAAATAATAAGTCCATTTTCTTGCGTTTCATGTGAATTTACTGTTCGGGTTCCCCTTGGTTGTTCATGTGTTTGCAGGTGATTGCTACAGTTTGTGAGGGACTTCCTCCTGATAGTGTTATGCTAATATACTTGTCAGCCCCAGGTTGCTTTTGGCTTAAACTGTATTTTTTAACCAAGCTGGAGAGATGCTTAACATCTTAGACAACTGATATTGTGATTTGAATGCAGGGGACTCTGTTACCGATAATACTTCACAAATCAAAAGCCTTGATGGATCAAGCAAGTTTTCTACGTCCAATGCTACTTCCTGTAATCATCATGAACAGAACAATTTTCTGTGTCAAAATCATGTCACTGTGAATGGAGACTCAAGTCAATATTTTGAGAATTATTTGTGGTTAGGTCCAAGCAGAAATGGAGGTAGGAAGATATAACTAAGCCTATATGATTCTCCATACTATCATAATGTTTTTTCCCATAGTAGTCTTGTATTGTCATCTTATTCGTGCATAAAACTTATGCCTTTCAGGTTCAAATTGCCTCTATCCTGGTGATATAATTCCTTTTACCAGAAGACCTACTTTTATGATTATAGATAGTGACAACAGCCATGCATTCAAGGCAGGTTTGTCAGAATTTTGTAGAATAACTTCTCCCAACACTTTAGGCTCCAGACACGATTGTATACTCTGGTGGTAGTTATAGAACTCCATACATTACTCAATAATGTGATAATTTGATTGTCATGCATTAAGCATTTATTGTCTCTCTTTCTAGATTGAGGAATTCATGTCCTCATTGTGTTACTACCAATGTCAGCTGAAGTTTTCGCTAAATGGTTTTCATTTGGTCAAGAGGTGAATTCTTGTCTTAGCTTCTGCCTATGTTGCTTAATTACGCACTAATTCTATAATGCTTTAGACACCGTGTGATCAGCTACAAGAAGCTAAGCCTTGTCCCTATAAATTTGGGGTCAACCATGTGAATCTTTTTTCATCATTTATTTCAATTTCAAGCTACCTTTTTTAATACAATGTAAGAAATACAAAATGACTTTAGCTCTGTGAAAATAAGATTCCGACACAATTAATTTTATTCTAAATCAGATTGTTCTTGCTTTTGCGAAGTCCAGTTTGCCAAGTACATGAGTATAAGATGATTAACTCTTTGATATCACCAATGGACTGATTTATTCTTGTATGAAATATGATGGTCTTCTGACTGTCTTACTCGCCAATAAGTATTCAATGTGTGGAGCTCTTGGTCATTCACAAAAAATACTTACTTGAACCCACAACACCTCTTTGAGGTGGTTATATACCAACCTATATTGGCACTTTCTGTTTAATCTACTCCATGAAGCTGTGGATGCTTGCCAAACTGAAGGAATTTGACAGTGGCTTGGTACATCCTTCCTTCTTGAATTTGTACCCCTATTATGTTTTACTTGACGATGTTTGGTAAACAATAGTTAAGGAATTAGTTTTTAATTATCTTGTTTAATTTTATTCAGCTCTAACAAGCCTTAATGTCAAATCCACAAGTCCCCTTGCTTAATGTGGAACCAGAATTTTTATTGTGTATTGGTCCAAAAGGGGTAAGAACTTTTCTATCTGAGTTGCTGATGTGTAGACTGCTCCTCAGGTTCTACATGGAGCAGAAAGGGGTGAACCCATTGCTTTGTTTCTTTCTCCTCAAAGGCCTTCATTCAAGGATCCAAGTGGCACTGATATGGCACAAAATGGAAGTCAGTTCACTTTCTTCTTGACCGTTCCTTTGCGGGCTTTCTGCCAATTGGTTGGTTTCAACTTGTCTAACGATGACCTGGTGAGTGAACTGTGTAGTTAATTGAACTTTTTACAAAGGAGTTTCAATTTTGTCTTATTTGTTAATGGATTTTCTTTCAGGACATGTACAATGATTTGGAGAATATTGTCTCTACTGCCTTCTCTGAGTGGGAGAAGATCCTTTGTACTTCAACTAGCCTGGATCTGGTTTGGGCTCAATTTTTATTGGATCCATTTCTACGGCGGCTTATTCTTAGGTACTTATCTTCTGTTTCAACCATCTTCTTACCAATGACTCAGAGACTGGATTGAGCTACCAATAATTGAAAACGCATATCTAACTTGAGTAATGAAAGATATCTTGTCGCATTTCAAGTGGTGAACAGTTAACCGGAAATTAGACTTAAACTGAAAATGAAAAGGACCTGTTATGTCTCAGCAAATTAGAACTGACAACATGCAGGGTAGTGAAGTGCATTCAAGCTAACACAAGTTTTTAAAATAACACGAACGCTTCCATTTACCACTTCAGTGTAAATGTTTACAAGAAATATCAACAGAACTCCTTTGGATTTAGACTTGTAATATTTGGCTCCTATAAATTGGCTAAAGATTGGTGTTGTCTTATATTTAATATCTAGATTCTACGAATGCCCCTAAGACTTCAACATTTATAATTTCAAGTTATCATGAAGCTTCGAAGATTAACTTTGATAAAAAATTTAGGGAATCTTGATTGGTTTGCAAGCTTACCTTGTTGCCATAACTTTGTATCCTGGTCCCCTTTACTGCTGATATCAATTATTTGATGAAGGGGTGGACTTGAATGCTATAACTTGGAAACTTGAGGGGCTTCCACCAAACTCCAATTTTTAACTTTATAAAATTTAGCTATATGTAAAATTAGCAATTTAGTCCTCTATTGTTGTCTCCTCCTCGAGTGGATCTGGTAGCCTTCAACAAGCTTAATCTTTTGATTAAGTACAGTACGAGTTATAGTTCTCTGAAATTGTTTAGTGCTCGTGGCTGGCTTTTTACAACTTTTGAATGAAATTTCTATGCCTATAAAATATATTGTTCATTTCAGTCCTAGCAATTCTTATAATGCAAATATTCATGTACTAGGTTATACTGACAATTGTATATCTGCTTTAATGAAATCTCTCCAGATTTATTTTTTGTCAAGCTGTTCTTACTCTATTTCGCTTGCGAGAAAGTGGCCATCAATATTTGCCTGTTTGCATACCTGAACTTCCCAGTATCGTGTCTCCCAAGTCCAAAGCTGTACAATCTTCTATAGGCCGACTTGCAAATCATCTTGAGGTTGCAGACTGTTTTAGTTTTCATGAATAATAGCAAAGGACCAGAAATTATGTAGCCGACATCCAAATGATAATTTGCAACCTGTAATGTGCATTGTTAATACTGGTTAACGGGATAAAGACTCAATACTTATCATATCAACAATTTCAGTGGAATCAGCAGCAGATTTATACCAGCAGTTGATTTATTGAAGTCTAAAATTTCAATACAAGGAATTATTTGGTGATTGTGGATCCCGGTTTTGTAAAATCTGTGGCACTACACTGTCTCCTCTATTTTTATGTAAAATTCAGCTTCTTAGTGGTTATTTATTGTTATAGTGTTATTGATGCTTAAAGCCTCTGCGGTGTGGTTTATTAGCCGATTTCCATTCTGATTGTTGTAGTTGTTTAAAAATTAGGTCAATTTGTTCATACATTTTGTAAAACAGAATCAGGTAGCTGAATGAGTTTCTTTGATGATAGGTTAGATATTATTTCGTGTCTTTGGTGAAATATTTGACATTGTTTCCATTGGTTTATAAATCACGTTTAAAGGTTTTTGATCCTAAAGTTCGACCAAGTTCATTCTTTTAAATTTTATTTGTCCTTTGCTGTGCAGTCTGCATTTCTTCCTAGATCCTATCTGTTTCTAGCGCATGTTTGGTAGTACATATGAAAGGCAATAAGGTGGAGGAGGTATGAGTGGTGGGGAAGGGAAGTGGACGGGTTTGGATGGTAGAGGGAGGGAATGAAGGGGACAAGAAAACTAACTATGGAGTGGTCATAAAAGATGACAGTAATTAGTGACGAAGGTGCCACATTTATCACTTATATTGAATTATTATGATGTATGGGTCTCTAATGAAATTTCAAATAAGTTATTAACAGAATATTTAGTCAGTAATTTAAATATTTTCTTAATCGTTTATTTTTATATTTTTCGATGCATAATTTTTTAGTTGTTATTTTTATTATAAATCTATTAGTAGGTCACTTGTAATTTGGGAACTTTACTTATGTATAGAGCCTTACTTTAGTTGTTTAGATTTTTAGTCGATTTTAAAAGGAAAAGCTAAAGGAAACTCACATTTAGGCTTAATATATATTTGATCAGTTTGACTAATTGAAATTATAATTTAAGCAATGATAAACATGTAAGTTTAGTATTGCATGATTTTTAAGAGAATGAGTTTTTGTAGTGCTATAAGAAGAATCAATTGCAAGAATAATCATTTTAGTGTTTGGTAAACTTTTTGTTTTAGAATTGCTCTATATTTTAAAATTAATATTTTAACGTTTGGTAAACAAAAATAGATTTATTATTGTGCATTTATACAATTACTAAAATAGACATTTATGATAAATCAAGTCAGATCAAACTTTTTCTGATACCATGTGAAAGTTCTAACAATAATATCAACTAAACTAAGAAAAGAAGAACAAAGAGGGAAAAAGAAGAATCAATCTTATGAAGCAAACGGTATAATAGAACCAATTTTATTAAGCAAACGAGATAATAAAATAATAGATACAACTCGTATTTATACTAATGCAAATCCTAAACTATATAATTTAAAACACTTTAATTTTAATGTTAATATAACCATGGGCGGACCTATTCAAGGCCCAATTGGTGCAATTGGGTTTCCAATAAATCCTCTTTCCTAAGTGCTCAATTAATTTGTTTTCAAAACCTAAATAATACCAATTTAATTAATTCATTCCCTCCCCAATTAATCCTAATTTCTAAACACAACCCCATCTTTTTTACCTAGACTTACAATACTAGAGTGCGATTCCAATTTCCAACTGAACTCGACACTCAATATTTTGGAAGAAGAGCTACATATTGAAGAAGCAAAATTTTGTAATTTTTACTGCTCTGTCTCTTTTAGGGAACAATTGTAAAAAAATTTTACATTTTGAATATTATCGTTATTAGCTTATTTGAAATTATTTTTTATGTAATTGTGTATCGCCCCTACTGAACATTAATCCTAGGTCCACAACTCTACTATATATAATATACTACTAGTATAACTCTAACATGATTTACTATCCAATTAACATTAATAATTGGGAAGTGGCAAAACTACATATGTATTAATAAAACGTAGATAAAAATTGTAAGTTTTCATAAAATGTGTTGATAAAAATAATGTTTGATCATTTTATAAGTATTAATAAATACTTTCAAATGTGCTATAAATATCCAAAAACCTATGAGAATCGATAAAGAAACTGGAAAAGAAAGAAAAATAGAAAAAGGAAAATATAGAATGCCTTGGTCAGTAGATAAAAATTAGATTTTTATAAAAGTTGAAAAAATGTGTGATTAAAAATTAATAAAAGTTGTAGGTCCCATAAAATTTGTTGTTGAAAATATAAGGAATTGACATATATATATATATATATATATATATATATATATATATATGCACAATAGAAATTAAATATACAATTCCTATAAGTCGGATCAACTTTGTATTTAGATAGAGTTTGTGATAGAAAAATATATTGATGAATACCGTAAAATCTGATTACCTGATTAGCTAGATGTAATCTTCAATATTATATGTGTCCATCCAATTGTCTAACCTCTAATGGTAATCTACATAACAAAAATAGATAAAAACAGAATTTTAAGAGCAATTGATATTAGTTTTGTCTCTTTCTTGTACTAACAAGTTGTAAATACATATTGAAATTCTGTAATCAAATGTCCAGCATATATAGACTGTGCTAACTCTAATTATAACCTTCCTAGAACTGTGTTAGTCCACAATTATTGTACTCAATTAATTAATTTAACTCATTCAATTCGATAATTTGTATCTTCAACATTATTTTTGCAAAAAATAAATTTAAAAAAATGAGGGTCAAATGGAAGCTTAGAAAAACAATATTACCAAAGCTGCCACCATATTGGACTAAAACAACAATAAAATTATAGACAAGATTCAAATTACTTGCCAAATAAAGAAAAACACACTCCAAAGCTAACAATTTTGAACCAATAGGAATCGAGATTTGAGACTGCTGGATCCGCGTCAAACCCTAAGTTTACATAGATGCCGTTAGTTTCAGTTGAGAAAACACAACCTAGCGCATTAATGACCGTGGGATTCTGTAATTGGGACACAACACGGATATTTAATCTTTACCGTCGATCATACTAAAATAATTAATAACCAAACCCTTGAACTCCTATATATACACGTTATCCGTCTACAGATTCAAACTTTACAATCTCTGCCCAGGAAGGAGACAGATTTCTGATCTAGAGGTGAGTTTACGTACACTTTATTTCAATTTGGTTGTAATTTATCTAAATTCAATTGACAATGTTTTCCATAAACATGTATGCGTGTGTATGTATGAGCGATTTGGATTTGATTGATGATGTTTCTATGATTTTTTATACTTGGGGGTATGTTCTTCACTTGCCGATTAGTGTTTTCTGTCGATGTAGGTGCTGGCTGTTCGATTTTAAGGTTTTTTTTTTTTTTTTTTTCCCTTTTTTTCTTGTGTTCTTACAATTTCAGGCTTCTGTCGAAAGTAGGGTTTTATGCGGGCTTGAGTTGGTTGATTTCTTATGAATGTCTGTTTGTTTGACAATTTTATAATTTTTAGCTTTCGGACGTTGCTCTTCTCTCACCAAAAAAACGAAAAATTTAGAGATTCTTAGCCTAGTTTGAAGCTAAAATTGATCTTGAGAGTACTAGTTTCTGGTATGTTTAACTTTGTAAAACTCCTATCTTTCTGCTTTGCTGTTATTGTTCATGGGACATCAAATTTAATTAATGGAATACGTTTTCGTGATTTAAGATTTTGTATGGTAACTTTGTGTAGATGGCTCGTACTAAGCAAACTGCTCGTAAGTCTACCGGAGGAAAGGCTCCCAGGAAGCAACTTGCTACTAAGGTTAATATATGTGTTGCTTGCTTTCCTATTGTCAATTTGTGAATTGAATTGTGCTCTCTGTTTGGCAATTTTGATCTAGATTAATTTCTTGACATAGGCTGCCCGTAAGTCTGCCCCAACCACCGGTGGAGTGAAGAAGCCTCACCGCTACCGCCCTGGTACTGTTGCTCTTCGGTATGTATTCCTTTACTTCCAAGTACTTGTTAGGCAATTGCAGTCTTCTGTTGATGTACTGCTTGTTTATGCTAATTATACTAATGTTATGATACAGTGAAATTCGCAAGTATCAGAAGAGTACTGAACTTTTGATTAGGAAGCTGCCTTTCCAGAGGCTTGTTCGAGAAATTGCCCAGGACTTCAAGGTACATTGATAACAAAAAACTTTGCTTTTTCTTTGTTCATAATCTTAAATAGAATGATCTTTAGTTATTGCCAAGGGAATTTCTGGTTGATTGATTGCTTGTTCTGTGGTTGCAGACTGATCTGCGATTCCAGAGCCATGCCGTTCTGGCGCTTCAGGAGGCTGCAGAGGCCTACCTTGTTGGCCTTTTTGAGGACACCAACCTGTGTGCCATCCATGCCAAGCGTGTCACCATCATGCCTAAGGACATCCAGCTGGCTCGTAGGATTAGGGGTGAGAGGGCTTAGGTTATGACTGGATTCTAATTGTAGGTTTGATGGTGGTTAAATGGTGGCTGTGTTCAGTTTTATCTTCATTAAGTTTTAAATAGTTAATAGATGGGTACTGAACTCTAGTAGATCTCTTTGGTGGATTCTGGTGGTGTGTGCTGTAATGAGATGGGTACTTGTGTTTTGGGATGGCAAGTGTGACATTTAGTGTTGTTATATTTGTGAACTAAATTTCTGTTTGTTTACTGTCACACCACTGGTGTTGAACAATATATCTGTTGCATTTAATGCAGTGAATTTGTTTAAAGTCTTTTGGATGTTTAGTTTGTTCAGATGATCTTTTGAATTACCTTTGCTATAGGCGAGTGCTAAAACTAGAGTGTCATTAAAAGAGTTCAGCTTCAATGGCTTGCCAAGTTTTTTCATTATGATGGCCACAAGATGGATAGCTAACAGCTGTGACCCAAAAGGTTTTGCACAGTTTTATCTTACGTTGATAGTTTAACTTGTAAACTTGTTTATGGGAAACATTGTTCTCTATTGATTCTAGTTGCCTGGATGTTAATTGGAATTTTGGCCCCTCCTGAAGGTTTGAGATTAAAAGGATGTAGTGCTTACGGTAACCTGTACATTTTTCTTCCTTTGGCCAATAATCTTCTTTGCTCGTCAACAGCCTATTTGGTACTTTTGCTGTTGGTGTCTTTGGAAGATCGATAATCAAATTTTAAGCAGAAAGCATAGCATATTTCTGGGTTTTAATCGAAAAGGTCGCCGAAAGCTGGTGGGAGAAGTTCATCTGGGTAACTCTTTATTGTAGCAGCGGAGTGAGAATCCAAGGAAAATTCTGGAAAAACTTTGAGAGCCTGTGTTTTAATCCTTATCTTTAATTGAACTATAAAACCATCTTCTAGTGATGCAAAATTAGCAATCCTTTAGAAAGTGGAATTACCAACTTCTGCACTGTAAATGTAGCATTTGATCTTTGTGCGGTGAGACAAAATTCAGTTGCCAATCTTACTCCTAAAATCATACCCCTTGAACTGCAGTTCTCCCATATCTGAAGTTGCAGGGTTGGAGAAAAACTCAGGATGATCGTTCTGGTCTGACCATAGAGACGAATATCATACAGAATTGGATTGAAAACTTGGCTCAAACGTTCGAGTAAGTGGAGAACAAAGATGTATAACCTTCTCTCCAATAAAATGGGAGGTCTTTCCTCGTCTATTGTATGTATTGGCTTGGCCTTTTTTGGAACCAAAGAGACATTTTGGTGGAAGCATGTGTAAAGCAGGGAAATGAGTACATAATTTAGAGAGAATTTCAGTTGGGGTTTCCAATTTTTGTACTTGTGACTGGAGTTCCAAACTTTCAATTTATGGCACTATGGGTCCCTAAACATATGAAAAGTATGCAAGTATGGTACTTTCATTACAAAATCGTTAGTTTCATTGTTAAGAGTCTGAATTTAAATTTATGGCCTTTTCTTTTCCTTTTTGTTTTTCATTATCTTCTTATTCTGTTGCCTTTTTATCTTTTTCGATTTACTTTCTGTTCCTATTTAATTCTTGTAATTCGAATAAAAGTATACTGGTCATTTTAACAAAAGTTTGATTATTTAACAATTAAACTAATAGTTTTTGTAACAAAAAAATCATGCTTGCATGCCTTTTGAAGGACTAGGGTGCACAAATTGTAAAGTTGAAACTCTATCATCACAAAATTTAAAAGTTTGTGACCTCAGCAAAAATTTCCCTAATTTAAATGAAGTGTGGTTATCTTGACGTAGGTCTTTGCTTCTCTGGCCTAAATCAACTTAGTTAAATGAAGTCTCTATCGTTCAATTTAAAAAAAAAATATGAAATTTCATACACTTTGAAAGTTTATAGGACGAAAAGAGATTTTTTAATCTAAACGAGTTGGAACTAACTCACATTATTTGAGTTTGTACTTTATATTCTCTTTTATTTTTGTAGTTTTATCGATGGCTTTTCAAATGTAGGTTTTTTTATTTTTTATTTTTTTTTTTCTTTTGAAAAAACTGTACTATTAAAGATCACAGTTGTGTCACTAAGTTATAGATTACGTTGCTAGAAATTGTAGTTAGTGACGACAAGATAATGCAGCTCAATCACTAAGTTGGAGACTAAGCACTTGATTAGCAATTTGTTTTGTAAATTATTATAAATAGTAGTTCATACCGAATGTGTAGATAAAATTATAGGTTTTAAAGAATATGTCAATAAAAATAATATTTGACTTTAAACATAATGTAATAGTACAACTTTTTCAATATTGCAGTTGTTGTCTCCAATTTATACCTTTTGTATTTTTATCCCTAACTTCGTTTCTTGACATTCTCTTCAATATTTATGCGCTAATTGTTTCTATTGAAAGTTTGTTAAGGTTAAGTACAAAAGGAGTATAGGTTGGGGACGTGGCTGCAATTTACCCTTTATTAATTTTGCGAAATTTTTGTAGATTATATTGTTATTTCTCCTTTGTCCTCTCCTTCATTGTTCTCCTTTTGCTGCTTTCTTCTCTTTCACTCGAGCTTCCCTATTAGGGTTTTTATATTTTAAGAATTATGAAATTATTTGATATGTTGAGGCTTGGGCTTTAAAGAGATTCGCTGCGTAGATCGAACGTCACGAATTCAGCCTTTGCAAAATTTGACTGCCATGACCACGTCAGGTAGCATTTTATTATGAATTAATTGTTTAAGAACCTTTTTCCGTTCATCCATTTGGTTCACCTGTATAAATTCATTTATGTTTAGGGATTGTGTGTATATTTTCGATCGGGGATTTGACTGTCTTTGAGTTTAAATTCAAACCCTTGTGATAAACCGCGGGTTAAATTTTGTTTGGTGTTTGATCTATTGACAATGTTGCAACAAAATATTCAAATTAGATCTTTTTAGTCCATAATCTTGCAATTTTGAATTGCATTGTGCTTGTAAGCTAATCCCCAACCCTTTTTCTGTTTATCATTTCATTCGCCACTTTAAGATGTATCTTAAAATTTTTATGGCTATTATGCTTACAAAGATACAAGAGACGAGCAGAACACACTCTATATGGCTCATTTCTAATACAAGCTAAGAAATTTGAACATTAATGAGTTCTAAGAACCTCAGTTATTCATGAATGACTGTTCATTTGCAACCTTATAGTGGCTGTAACCATTGGTTAAGAGATGGAGATGAATGTTTTGAGCAATTTTCGAACAATTTCCATCTCCTAATTGTGCTTTCTGTTGGAAATGTCATAAATTAAGCATCCTTATGGCGCAATGAAGCTTTGTGTTGCTAACATATTGCGTCTTTGCACCTTTTCAGGTCTGAAGTAAAAACCAAACGTAACTTATTCCTGCGCCTTCTTTGAGTTGACTTCATACCTGAGTTCTCTTTAAATTTTCTGAAGCAACATTTGTCTGATTAATTTTTGCAGAATATGACAGAAATTTTCAGCCACACGGCATGCAGGCAGTTATCACAAATGGTCTTTGCTATGATCTTCTTTCATATTTCTGAGTACATTCTGGCAATTGCCATTCATGGGAAAATGAATGTAACTCCCAAGTCTCTTTTAATGAGCAAAAACTATCTCCTGGCAATGATTTGTTCGATACTAGAGTACATTGTTGAGATTTATTTCTTCCCGGGGTTGAAGGAACACTGGTGGATAAGCAATGTGGGCCTTGTTTTGGTTGTTATTGGTGAAATTATACGAAAGTTGGCTATAGTAACTGCTGGTAGGGCTTTCACTCATCTTATAAAAAGATATCATGAAGACCATCATAAGTTGGTCACTCATGGAGTCTATAGATATACTCGGCATCCAGGTTATTGTGGCTTCTTCATCTGGTCTGTTGGAACTCAAATAATGCTTTGTAATCCTTTATCCACACTTGCATTTGCAGTAGTTGTTTTGCGCTTCTTTCAACAACGGATTCCATATGAGGAGTATTTCTTGCGGCAGTTTTTTGGTTCAGAATACGAGGACTATTCTAGACGGACTTCTTCTGGGATCCCATTTCTCAAATGATGCTTTATTGAGTTGTTTTGGATATCAGTGTCATGTTTGTATCTTGTAAAGATATTAACCCATTCTAACTGTGATATAAGAAGGTGGATTGAATTGTGATTTTTTTTAATTAATAGTTGCTTGTTACAAGTATGTTTTTCTAGCGATTTCCTACTTTTGTTCTGTGTTATACTGGTGTAGGAAAACAATGTCTAAGAAATTGTGCCACGTAAGAGATACAGTGCTTCTTGTGCTAAATAAATGGCTAAATGTTCGTGATATAGACAATACGTTATCTGTGAGACATATGAGCAAGAATGTCTTAGATTTACCAATTTATGGACATGTATCCTCGTAAAATTGTTTCTTTGTGATGTTGTTTTGCTGCTTAGTTCGTGGCATTCGTAATTTATGAAGAACCTATTTCTCTAATGTGTAACTGATGCTTTAACGTGTAACTAAACTCCCTCATTTCAGGTGATGGTCAAAATGGAAGAGACGTGGAACATACCTGTCATTGTAAGAAAACATATGAGAGTGACATTGTTCCATAGTAATGACAGTACTGTGTTTAATAACCAAATATCTAAACACTTTCTCATAGAAGTCGTAATCATTACTAACTCATTGTATTCTACTTCACAAGCATGTCCATTTCTACAAAAATGAATAGCTCCGTATCCATTGATCCCCCTTTGAAAAAATGCCGAACTCAAATGCTAGTAAGCCTTTTGTACAACAAAAATTATAATACAGTATATTTTTTTTCTAAGTAGAAGAAACAAAGCATTTAAAATTTCCAACACTCTTTACTATTTATGATTATATCCTCTTAAGATTATTGTTGGTCCTAGATTGACCCAACCAACACCAAGAAAGCGTAAAAAATCAACAGAAAATAAAGAACACAAAGATTTGTTTTGCTAGTCGACCTGGATGGTCAACCACGAATAGTTTACATCACCCGTTGAGCATCCACTCAAAGATAATGCCCCAAAATGCATTAACACCTAAGAATCAAGGTTCGAAACAGTTATAGACTCAATAACACGAAGTCCTAAAACAACACTTTCTTCTCCAAAGTTACTGTTCACCAAACCATAATAAAACCTTCTCTATCTATTAAAAAAAACACAGTTTCAGAAAGAATGATGAGGTTCAAACCCTTTTGAACTAGAGAAAAAAGTAGAGAAAACAATATGTATTTCCTTGAAAAGATGAAAAAGCACCGTAAAAGTTATGCAGGAATTGAAGGGGCACCAACAAGTAAGTCGAGAAGTTAGGATCATCCAAGGGGAAACAATAAGTCACGTATCAGCATATTTGCCACTACTTAAAAATGCACATCCAACCACCATTGCAAGACACGACTTCAACAACTTGGTCAACAAATTCAACATCAACTCAAATTTGGTCAACAACATCCACCTTTTATTTAAGTTGGATACCAGAGTGCATTCTTGAGGCTACCGAACTTCAATTTCATTTGTTCAGGTATGTGTTATAACAAATCAGTAAATCACCTAATAACAATTTAAAGGTAAAACTTTTGTACCCACGTCTGCTGGATTTACCTTAGTTGAAATCTTACCAATTTTGACTATTCTCTTTTCAACTATAGCCCTTATAAAATAAAATTTAACATCAACATGTTTGATTATATCATGAAAAACAGGATTTGTTATTAAATATATGGCACTATGACTATCAGAGTATAAAAAACATCATCATTTATAAAACTAATTTCATTTAGCAGACATTTTAACACATACCTTCTTTTACAACATATGTAGCTGCAATGTATTCAGCTTCAGTGGTAGATAGAGCCACAAGTTTTTGAGATTTCCAGCTTATACAAATATTACTCAAAGTATAAACATATTAAGTAGTGGTTTTCAAGTATAAACATATGAAGTAGTGGATTTCCTATTATCTCTGTCACCAGCAAAATCAAAATCTACAAAACTTCAAATATTTGAAAACCTATTCCATTCCTTCCCAGTGAGCCTCACCAGAATTTTTCATGTATCTATTATAGATACTAATGGAGTGTGCAAGATCAGGTCTAGTATAAACCATAAGATACACAAT
This sequence comes from Forsythia viridissima, assembly GCA_030279155.1. Taxonomy (NCBI): domain Eukaryota; kingdom Viridiplantae; phylum Streptophyta; class Magnoliopsida; order Lamiales; family Oleaceae; genus Forsythia; species Forsythia viridissima. The sequence continues at coordinate 37,643,385 of CM059038.1, read as the reverse complement.
GGACACAACAGCATTAGCATAAGGGACTATTTCCGTCCTTTTAAAATAATCTCCAGAGCTTGGAGATTGATCTTTAGAAAATTTAAAATGATCTGCTAAGGGTAGATAAACGAATTTAGATTATGATAAAGAAATTTTTTCTAGTATTTTGAAAATGTAAGATCGCTGATTTAGAACTAAACCACCACAGGGCCTATCCCTTTTTATATACATTCCTAAAATTTTCATTGTTTTCACTAAATCTTTCATTTCAAATTCAGTTTTTAATTTCTCTTTAATTTCAAGAACATTTTCTTTTCAGTATGTGCATATCATCAACATATAGAAGAAGATAGATGGAACTAGGTCCACCATCTCCTTTATAGGGGTCATGATTGCTATTTTTGAAATCAAGACTTTGAATATAAGAGTCAAATCTCTTATACCATTGTTTTGGGACTTGCTTTAAGTCATATAGAGATTTTTGAAGAAGACACAAAATCTTTTTGACCAGATTTTTCAAAACCTTTAGGTTGACTCATTAAAAAAATTTAATCTAAACCTCTATAGAGAAAAGTAATTTTGACATCTAATTGTCTAATTCCCATTTGAATTGAGTAACTAAAGCAAGGAGAATTCTCATAAAAGTGTATTTCTAAACATGGGAGAAGATCTCATTATAATCTATGCCCTCTATTTGGTTAAATCCTTTAGCAACAAGTCTGGTCTTAAACCTCACATTCCCTTTATTTTTCTCTCCCTATTTTATTTTGTAAACTCATTTACACCTTATTACCTTATGCTCTTTTGGTCTTTCTACCAAAATCCAAGTCTTATTCTTAAGAAGATATTGTATTTCATCCTTCATAGTCATAACCCAATTCTTTGACTCTCTACTATTAATGGCTTGTTCATAAGAACTTGGTTCAAGATCAAGTAAACTTGGAATAGACAAAGCAGACACAAAGTCAGGTATCATACCTTATAGGAGACCTTATTTACCTCATTTCTCCATCTCTGGCAAGTTGGTAATCATTCAAGGGTTGAGGAATTATATTTAAAGGTTCTCCACCTTTTTCTTGATGGTCAATATTTGTTTCTACTTGGGAAATTTCCTGATTGTGATCTAGATGAGATTGCTCCACCTCAATTTGGATAGTATTAGAGGAATCTGACTCTAAGGATCTATCAAAAAACAAAGAATTGTTATTTTGGTTGACTCCAGCAACTGTACCAGGCAACTAATCCTCTTTGAAAAGGACATTTTTGCTGATGATGACCTTGAAATATTTTTGCCCTCTCACCCACACTCCTCATACCCAACAAAAACACATTTTACGGATATGGGCTCAAGTTTACCCTCACTTTGATGTGCAAAAGCTGCACATTCAAGGATTCTCAAATGGGAATAACTAAGAGTGTGATCAGACCAGACTTGTTCTGGGAATTTAAAACCAATAGAACTGGAAGGGTATCTATTAATCAGATAAGTAGCAGTTTTAACGGCCTCACCAAAATATGTTAGGAAGCCATGAGCTAACAAGCATGCATCTTACCTTATCAAGAATAATTCTATTCATTATTTTAGCAACATCATTTTGTTAAGGTGTATATATGATAGTTTTATGTCCAAGTATACCACATTCTTTGTAAAAGGAATCAAACTGTAAATTATAAAATTCAACACCTTTATCAATTCTTAGAGTTTTTTTTCCTAGTTTGGTTTTCAATGAGCAATTTCCATTGTTTAGGTCACAAAAGTATCATATTTATATTTCAGCAAATGAGTTCAATTTTTCTTGAAAAATAATCAATTATTAATAAGAAAAACTTAAACCAATCACACTAGTAACAGAAGCAGAACCCCATAGATCAACATGCAAATCATCCAAAATTGTGGAGGATTTATGAACTCCAACAGAAAAAAGAGAGTTTGCTTTGTTTTCCCAACACACATGGTTCACAAAAGGCAATTTTATCATCACATACGACACATAGTATTTTTAAATGTTATAAACCCTCGTCATTTATATGACTCAACCTCTTGTGCCATATTTGAGACTTATCATACTAAAAAACATAAGCAACAATACCTTTTTGGATAATAGATTGAGCAATTATAGTGTAAGTTCTATTTCTCTTAAGGACAACAATAATTTCAACAACATAGTTATAAAAAAGACAAAAACTTTGATAAAACCATTTTTAATTCTTATATCAAAATTTGAATAATCAAGAATTCCTAAAGAAACTAGATTTCTTTTCAAATCGGGCAAATATCTTATTTCATTAAAAGTTAAGAATTTTCCATTTCCAAGTTTTAAAATGATTTTGCCAATTCCCTTTATTTGACAATAAAAATTGTTTCACATTACAGTATGGCCACCATTAGTTTCAAAAAGACTTTCGTCATGAATATTATTTTCCCCCCACTTTTGAACTCTTAACTCTTTGTTTCTTAGGGAGCTAGTAATAATATCTAAGGTCAAGTCTTCCCTACCATATTCAAGGGAATTTAGTAAAGCCACAATTAGTTGTTCAAGAGAAATCTTTTTCCCAGACCCCTTTCCAGGTCTTGAGTAAACTTTTTAAACCTATCAAAATTTATTTCTAAGTCACATGAGGGATCAAATTTGAAGACATATAGCTGCTTATATAGATAACACTTAATTTGCAAATTTTTTATTTTATACAAACTGAAAGTCTATTCGATAAAAGTACTACTGTTTTTGTTTTCCCAACTTTTATGATCACATTATTAGAAAGGTGAAGGAAAAGAGAACTCCATGCAAGTTCATCTTATTCCTTCCTTTTAATTTCTTCAAGATCTACTGGCCACGTCTCATCTATGGCCTTAACACATCTTTGTTGTAAAAGAATCGCCTTCATTTTTAAGAGTAATAATATAGTGCTCATAGTAGCCACCGTTTATGGTACCCACTACCCATGTGGCAATGCCACGTGGGCCATTTTGAATTAAAAAAAATATGTCAAATCCTATATCCAAACCCAAATTAACACCTACACCAGCCCCCGCCTACCAAAATCACCCAACCCATGAGCCTTGCAAAAAAATTGTCAGAAAACCCTTACCCAAATTTTCCCACCTCAAGCCACCCCACGAAAAATACCCCATCTCAGTTGCAAGCTATATTTCATTACCCCCATCTCCCCCACCCACTTTAATCTTTTCATCTATTTCTTTGTAACATCGCAAGCCAAAAGTAAAATTTCTCTATTTTCACGCCTTTTTTATCTCTATTTTCGTTTGGTATGTTTTATAAATTTTGTGATAATTTCAAATGTTTATTTTATCTTTTGTCTTTTCTTGTATCCTAATTTTTGGGATGAGATATATGTTGTTGTGTTAAGTTTAGCTTTTATGTTTTCTTGTACTCTAATTTTTTTGTGTTAGTTTCTCCAAGTTTATTTTAGCTTTTATGTTTTTATCTCCTAATTTTTTTTATGAGATATATGTTGCACTATATCATTACTCTCATTTTTAAACTTCAGATTAAAGTCTCCTTTCCCATTCCAAATATTAACTTCAAACTAAGTTGTTGTAACCATTTTTACTCAGTTAGACATGAGCGAACTTTTTTTTTTGAAAAACTTTGCCCTCATTCCCAAGGAAAAGAAGACGAATTTTAAAAGTTTGTACAAAGCAAAAAATTAAACCAAAGGAAAAACACTTATGTTTATACAAGATCTAGCAAGAGAAAATAATCACATACATTCACAAAAAAACTTTTCAGTTTTAAAAATAATATCATCGAAATAATAACAGATCTATTATACTGATTATTTCACAGAGAAAGCACTTGAGGTAAAAACATAGAGAAGGTGTCTAGATCTTTAAAATAGTAAAAAACGAACCAAAAATCTCCTCAGATTCTAGGGGTTCTCTTAGAGACACCTTGACAAAGAGAGCATGTGGTGTTTTTGCACCTTTTTATCAGAGACAAAGTAGAAAACTCAAGTATTTACAGTATTTAAAAGTGTTAGAAATTTGTTACCAGAAGCATGTTCCAAATAAATGTTCGTATTACCAGAAAACCAAGAAAACTAAGAATCACGTTCAAAGAACTTCAGATCTATGGACTTCTCCTTCAAAGATTTCAATTTTGAGGACTTTTTAAGAAATGTAGGCCTCAACCATGTTCTGATACCACTGTTGGTCCTAGATTGACCCAACCAGTACCAAGAAAGCGTAAAAAATCAACAGAAAATAAAGAACACGGATTTGTTTTGCCTATAGGCCCGAATGTTTCAACTACGAATGGTTTACATCACCTGTTGAGCATCCACTAAAGGATAATGCTCCAAAATGCACTAGCACCCAAGAATCAAAGTTCGAAACAATTACAGACTCAAGAACACAAAGTTACAACTTTTCTCAGAGCACAAAACCCTAAAACAACACTTTCTTTTCTAAAGTTATTGTTCACCAAACATAATAAACCATCTCTATCTATACAAAAAAACACTAAGTTTCAGAAGGAGAAGAAGATGATGATCACAAGGTGAAAGTTTCCAACCTTTTTGAACCAGAGAAGAAGAAGAGAAAAAAGTAGAGAGAAGAATTTGTATTTCTTTGAAAGATGAAAACCCACTGTAAAAGTTATGCAACAATTAAAGGGGCTCCTACAGGTAAATAGGGAAGTCAGGGTCTCCGAGGGGCATCATTAAGCCACATGTCAGCATCTTGAAAGATGCTACCACTACTTAAAAGTGAGCGTCCAACCACCATTACAAAACACGACTTCAACAACTTGGTTCAACTTTAATTTGGTCAACAAATATAACATAATTGTTATACTTATCTTTTAAACCTTTTCGCACATTGTGAAGCTGTAAAATTAAATTGTGTTTTCATGTTTTATATCTTACTACAATAGTTATATACAAATATATTTTACACAGTTTTTATGTGAAAAAATTGATAGACATCAAACATATTCAAGAACTTCTAGTGATGCTAAGTCGTGAATGAAAATACATTTATTCCACTTATATATTCTAAGTTATATTGTTTTATATATTTACTTGTTTGTCTCCTACTTAAATATGATACAATTGTCTCAGCAAAAATATTTCTAGATCAAGGCGACAATGACGATAATTTCATCAAAGCTTTGGGTGATTGTTGTATATCTTGAAAATCACAATTGCAGTCCTTAGTTGCTTTGTCCAGCACTGAGGATGAATATATAGCTATAACGGAGGCCTTGAAGGAAGATATGTGGTTAAAAAGCTTACTTCATGAATTAGATATCTTACATGACACTTTACACTTGCACTTTGATAGTTATAATTGCCCTTATGTTGAGTAAAAATTTATTTTATCATGAGAGATCTAAACATATTGAAGTTAAGTATCATTTTTTAAGAGAGAAATTAAATTCACGTGAAGTTGAATTGTTTAAAATATCAACTGATTGTAATCTGGCTGATATTGGTACGAAAGTATTACCTATTGTTAATTCAAGTCTTATTTGACAAAATTGAAAATTGACTTGGGTTAATTTCTTTCTTGCAGGTGAGGGCGATGATGAGACATTTATATAGCCAAATAAAAAGAAGAATAAGCATTAAGAAACCAAAACAGTGAGCTCAAGTTTGTGATCCAAGGTGAAGACTGTAAAATCGTGTGTCTCAAAACCCATTTAATGAGGTTATGGTATTTGTCCACATGGCAAACATTAATTGGGCAATTTGGATTCACCCGGATTGTGCTTGTTTGAGTTAATCTCAGCCATTGGTTTTAATCAATGGCTGAGATTATTTCCATGGTTAAATTGTTACAATAGATTACGTCTTCAGCAGTAGTTACTGTAAAATATGAGAGAAAATATATGTGTGGAGAAATAATTCTCTCTGTATATTGATGTAATGTAAATAATGAATAGTGTACAAGATATATATATACTAATGGATAACTAATAGAAACCTAATAAGAAAAGGAAAAGAGTTCTACTTAGAATAGGAATATTACATATATGGTATCCTACTACATGGTACTCTACTATAAATAGGATTCTAATACTCCCCCTCAAGTTGAAGCATGTATGTCAAAAGTGCCCAACTTGTGAGTAAAATTGTGAAATGCCTCATTGCCCAATGCTTTAGTAAATAAATCTGCAATCTGATTGTTGCTTGGAACATATGCAGTTTTGATCTCTTCCTTATCAATTCGTTCACGAACAATATGACAATCTATTTCAATGTGTTTTGTTCTTTCATGATATACTGGATTAGCAGCAATATGTATTGCTGCTTGATTATCACAATATAATATTGCTGCTTGTGGATGATCTACACATAAGTCTGTCAGCAATTGTCTCAACCATATAAGCTCACATGTAATGGAAGCCATTGCCCTATACTCAGCTTCTGCTGAAGATTTGGACACAGTCGTTTGTTTCTTGCTTCTCCATGATATAAGTGCCTTTCCCAAAAATACACAATATCCTGTAACTGACCGTCGTGTAGTAATATCTCCGGCCCAATCTGCATCACAAAATCCTGCTAGCTGCAATTTCCTACTTGATGGGAAATATAATCCTCGTCCTGGTGCCCCTTTCAAATATCGGAGCAATCGGTGAACTGCATCAAGATGGGGTTGTCTAGTGTCTGTATAAACTGACTGAGCGTATTGACTGAATATGAGATCTCTAGTCTGGTAATGGTGAGATAAATGAGCTTTCCTACCAACCGTCGATAGTATGTGGGATCTTTCAATAACTTTCCATCAGTCAGATTAAATTTCAATGACTGCTCCATAGGAAATGCTGCAGGTTTTGATCCAAGTAATCCGGCTTCTTGAAGAATGTCAAGAGTATACTTTCTTTGGTTTATTGAAATTTCTGATCTTGAGCGAGCAATTTCTATTCCAAGAAAGTATTTTAATGTGCCAAGATCCTTCAACTTGAATTGGAATGCAATGAATGTTTTTGTAGTGGAGATTGCTTCTCTATTGTTTTCTGTGACAATCATATCATCCACATATAATAGGACTGCCGTAAATGAATTACCATTGACCTTTGTAAAGAGTGAGTAATCCGCATGTAACTGTTTGAACCCAAACTGAATAATAGCAGATACAAATTTTTGAAACCAAGAACGAGATGCCTGTTTCAATCCATAGAGAGATTTATGAAGTCGACATACAACTGGTGTCTCCCCCTGTCGACGAAATCCAGGAAGGGGAGTCATATAAACTTCTTCATCAAGATTACCATGAAGAAAGGCATTGTGTACATCCATCTGATGAAGCGTCTAGTCACGAATAGAGGCGATAGCAAGTAAGCATCTGACTGTAGTTAACTTTGCAACTGGAACGAAAGTTTCATTATAATCAATTCCTTCTCGTTGTGTAAACCCCTTTGCCACTAATCGTGCTTTGTATCGTTCAACTGTACCGTCAGAATGAAATTTAATTTTGAACACCCACTTACAACCAATAGGATGAGAATTTGGAGGAAGCGGTACAAGTGACCAAGTATTGTTTTCTTCCAAAGCACAAATTTCATCATTCATGGCAGCGACCCATTTGGGATCCTGACAAGCTGCCTCATATGTAGCTGGCTCAACGATATGAGAAATATTATATGTAAAAGCACGATGAATAGAAGAAAGGTTACTATATGATACATACCTTGATATAGGGTGTCGAGTGCTGGATTTGACTAGAAGAGACCCGACTTGAGTAGGCAGAGTATGATTGATATAGTAATCTTTCAGGTGAAATGGGATTTGATTGATCTTGTGGATCGTCTAAGTTGGTCATTTGGAGGGTGAGAAGAGGTATGTGGATCAATTGTTGTTGGACACTGCTCAACCGGTCGACCGGTAGGTAAAGATGATCGATAGTTTAAACTCTCTGTTGAACCAGATGAGGTAACCGGTCGACCAGTAGGTAGGCCGGTTGGACTCTCTGTTGAAGCAGACGAGTGAACCGGTCGACCGGTTGGTCTGGATGATTGTTCGAGATCGTCAGGCAAGTTATCCGTTTCTGCTAAGTGTTGGTCCTCAGGGTTTGTGAAATGTAGTGTTTTAACATCTAGAGGCATAGATTGTAGCAATGGGATGGAGTTGGTTTCATCATGTTGTTGGGAAGTGTATGGAAATATATTTTCATGGAACACGACGTCTCAGGATACTACTAGCTTTTTGTTGGTTATGTCATATAAGGTGTATGGTTTTTGTCCTGAGGAATATCCAAGAAATACACACCGTTTGGCTCGTGTATCAAATTTATGGCTGGGTTTGAGGTTGGTGGCAAAACATAGGCAACCATAGACACGTAAATAGGAATAAGGCGGTGGTTTCTTGTGTAATTTTTCGTATGGTGTTTTGTGTGAGAGCAATGGCGAAGGTATCCGGTTGATGATATAACAAGCTGTTTTGATATATTCTTCCCAAAATTTTAATGAAAGATTGGCTTGAAATCTAATGGCACGAGCTACATTTAGGAGGTGTCGGTGTTTTCTCTCGATCACTCCATTTTGTTGTGGGGTATAAGGGCATGATCTATGGAAAATTGTACCATTTTCATTTAAGAATGTTTGCAAAGATAAGAACTATTGGCCATTGTCAGACCTCAGGATTTTTATAGTCAAGTTGTGTTGAGTTTTAACCCAAGCAAAGAAATTTTTAATTATGCTTTCAGTTTCAGATTTATGACGCATGAGGTGTACCCAAGTATAACGAGAAAAGTCATCAACAATCGTAAGGAAATATCTAGCACCAGAATAAGAATAAATCCTATGAGGTCCCCAAATATCACAATGAATCAAATCAAAAGGTTTATTGCTAGAAATTTGACTAACTTTAAAAGAGAGTCTAGATTGTTTTGCCAAATGACAAACATTTCAAATATCTTGAGAATCAAAACTAATATCTAAGGTATTTTGTGCTAAGAATTGAAGAGGTGAAGCTGAAGGGTGTCCAAGACGTCTATGCCATAAGTTGGTTGATCCACTAGTAGTATAATGTATTTGTAGTTTTTGCGAAAGATAGTATAGGCCATTACTCTGCCTTCCTAAGCCAATCGTCTTCTTCGTCGTCAAATCCTTCATGACACAAAAATCAGGGAAAAATGTCACATAGCAACCTAACCCTTGAGTAAGTTTACTGATAGATAATAGATTAACTTTGAAATTGGGGACATAAAGTACATCATCAACAGTCATATTATTTTCAAATTTAACTGCACCAATGGATTTAATAGGAGCATGACCCCCATTCAGTAGTTGCACAGTTTTGTGTTTTGGCATGAATTTATTCTCAAGAATACCATCCTTCGTCACATGGTCAGTGGCCCCGCTATCAATAATCCATGAATTACTCAAAGGGGTAGTAGAGAGATTGATACCTGAGGTGTTAACATAAGGCTTGTCATTACCTGACTTGTTGTTTAGAAGTGTCATGATCTGTTCATATTCCTTGGTTGTGAGCGTTTTGTCTTCCTTTGGGTCAAGTGTAGAAGTGGTAGTAGTGTTTGTGAAGCGTTTGTTTCGTGGCTTTACGTCCTTCCCATAAAACTTGTGCACTGGAGGGAAGCCATGGATGAAATAGCAGGTATCAATGATGTGGCCAATCATCCCACAGTGGGTGCATTGTTTCTGGCCAGGTTCCGTTGAACCGGTCGACCGATTCGACTGATTGTTATCTTTCCTATTCGTCTCCCAATTGCTCGACTTCTCTCAATTGATTGAATGTTGTCCTTCACGATCTGTTGTAACCTCAACTTGCCTTTCATGTTGCATTAGAATAGCGTGGACTTTTCTGGTGTCTGGAAATGGGTTCATCATTAGTATGTTTCCACTAACTGTAGAATAAGAATCATTCAATCCCATTAGGAATTGCATGACTTTCTCTTTCTCATCCCTTTCAGCCAGTGCTTTAAGATTTCCACAAGTATATCCAATTGGGTTGTGATAAGAACCCAATTCATCCCATAGCCCCTTTAATTTGGTATAATAGGTTGACACCGATTGATTTCCTTGTCGATGCTCAGCAATCTCTTGGCGAATCTGATATATTCGCGCATCGTTACCTTGAGAAAATCGATCTCGTAGGTCGTTCCATACCTCTGTAGCAGATTCGGAGTATATGATACTTTCAGCAATATCTAGATGTACCGAATTAAGTATCCAGGACAGCACCATATGATTACTTCGATCCCATATGGAATACTTCTCATCTTCTGCTTCTGGTGTTTCGATCTTTCCATCAATGAAGCCAATCTTATTCTTGGCAATTAGAGCAATTCTCATAGATCTATTCCATTGTCCATAATTGTTTCCATCAAGTGGTTTAGAAACGAGGATTAAGCCGGGATGATCGAATTGCTGTAGAGCCATTGGATCCGATTGGACAATCGTCGCTTCTATGGTATTTGTACCAGACATTGTTGCTCAGAATCGTCGCTCTGATACCATGTAAAATATGAGAGAAAATATATGTGTGGAGAAATAATTCTCTCTGTATATTGATATAATGTAAATAATGAATAGGGTACAAGATATATATATACTAATGGATAACTAATAGAAACCTAATAAGAAAAGAAAAAGAGTTCTACCTAGAATAGGAATATTACATGTATGGTATCCTACTACATGGTACTCTACTGTAAATAGGATTCTAATAGTTACCTCTTTTTGGCTGATGTTTGTATGGATCATCTTTTCACGACTTCAACAATGGAAAATTACAGATCTCTGTTCTTCTCTTCTCTGATTAACTTCTTGGCCGAAATTACTTCTTCATTTCTTTCTTATATGGTGACTACATATATGTGTATATGGTTTTCCGATGGAAATATGAACGGTTGTGATTTTGGGTTTAGTCTAAGGACTCGGTGAGACTCGTGCTCATGTTCTTAGAAGGTTTAGGCTATGGTTCTAAGGCTATTTGTCATACGACCGAGAACAAACGGCTTCCATACGTAGGATAGTTTTCTGATTTTATTACTTCCTTGAATCTGTATAATGTTAGTATAAATTTCTAACTTTATTTGTTTGGTTTCTTATAGATATTCTCAACAAAATTGATATCAGTGCCCTAACTATTCTTGGGAAAGAAATCAAACGAGAAATTCAGATTTTGGTCAGATAATAATAGTTTCTGGGGTGTGGACTTCGAATTTGGGTTCACGGGGTAAATGTATATCTCTGGCAGTGGCGCGTGAAACTCTAGGAGCGCGTATGACACGTGAATGGGTTGTATAATACTGTTGTTGATTCTTATTATTATTTTAGTCTTCTAATCTCCTCTAGGGCAGTAATCTGTGGACCTAGGATAAGAGAAAAATTTGCATTTCTCTTAAAAATACGAACAGTCAGATTTGTTCACTCAATTTGAGCTCTTTAAACCTCCTTACTTTAAATTCTTATTGTATTATGTTAAAAGTGCTCTTGTGAAAATATGCTTATGTGATCAGAAAATTTTCAGCATGTGTATATTTTTGATTTGTTGATATATGCAATAATAATATGTTTTGAAAAATAGCTTAGGTTATGATCATTTGGTTCAAGTTGTTCTGAACCTGAGATAATTGCTTGTGATAGTTGATTCAAGATGTTTTGAATCTGGCATTCATTAACTTGAAAGAATCATTTCATTTAAAAATCTAATTGTTGAATATCTGCGTGTAATAAGTTTCTTGTGAGAAATTTATTTGTTTTTGAAACCATTTCTCGCCTATGTTTGATCCTGGTTTCAAAAGAAATCAAACATCAACATCTAGAGTATTCCTTTTTTTTTTGCTGAACCAAAAATGGGTTCACGGGTTGAAACCAGTTTGATGGAAAGGGATATTACTCTATATGGAAGTAAAAAATGCGAGCTATTCTGGTTCAACAAACGGTTTCAAAAGTCTTTGATGATCCAGAAACTTTTTCAGATGATTTGAAATCAAAATCGGATGAAATTAATGATATGAATGAAATTTCCTATAGTTGTATCATATTGCATTTATCTGATAATATTGTTAGGCAAGTAGATGAATCAATAACTGCTACAAAAATTTGGAAAGCCTTAGATACGTTATTTTTACTAAAACGTTGCCTAATAAGATTTACTTTCTTGAAAAGTTGTTTAACTTTAAAATGGATGCAAGTAAAGATTTAGAAGCTAATTTTAGTGATTTTAACATTATTGTAAAGAGCCTTGCACATAATAATAAGAAATTTAATGATGAAGATTTGGCTGTAATTTTGATAAATTTTTTACCTAATTCATATAAAGATGTAAAAAATGTAATAAAGTATACTAGGGACACTTTAACCCAAGCTATTGTTATTGACACCTTTAGGTCTAAGGAGTTAGAGGTAAGAAATGAGTCAAAAATTTGAATTAAAGAAGTGAGCATGTATGTAAGGGATGGGTCAGAAAATAAGGATCAAAATCATGGTCGAAATAAGAAAAATATGGATAAGTCCAAATGTAGGTCTAAGTTTAGAGAGAATAGCAATAAAAAGTGTTATCAATGTGAAAAATTAGGACACTTTAAAAGAGATTTCTATGACCTTAAGAATAAGTAGTAAGATCAGGCTTTAGAACTACAAAATAACGCAGCTTTAGAAGCTGGAATTGATAGCATTTATGTTATGACAGTGAGTGAAAGTGAGATAAATCAAGTGTGGATTCTTGATCCTGGTTGCACTTTTTATATGTGTCCCGTTAGGGCTTGGTTCTTTAACTATAAACAGATTGAGCCTAGAAAAGTCTTCATGGGTGATAATAACTCTCAAGTAGTTGAAGGGATTTGGGATATTTCCATAAAAATGTATGATGGCATCATTAGATCCCTTTAAAATGTTAGATATGTGCCAAACCTAAAAAAAAAAACTTAATATCTTTGAGTGTTCTTGAGGATGAGGGTCACATGTTTAAATCTGAAAATTACACCCTAAAAGTTATTAAGGGTTTTTTAATTGTTATGAAATATCCTAAGAAGCATGGCTTGTACTACTTACACGGTGAAGCACAAGTGGCAAATAGCTCGAGTTTTTTCTCAGTCAATAAGGATAGAACTGAGCTATGGCATAATCAAATGAGGCACATGGGTAACAAAGGGCTAAAGTTTTTAAGTGATCAACAGTTTTTTGGTAAAGATCAGGTGACAAAAATGACATTTTGTGAAACGTGTGTCATATGTAAGTCTCATAGGCTTAGCTTTGAGAAAGGAGCACAATGCGCAAAGACCTCTTGTTTATGTTCATGCTGACTTGTGGGAGCTGACAAATATTCCACTCATGGTGGGAATAGGTATTTTCTGTCTATTGTAAATGATTATAGTAGAAAAGCTTGGCTGTATCTTTTAAAGTCAAAAGATGAGACCTTTAAAAATTTCAAAAATTGGTTAAGTCTTGTTGAAAATCAAACGAATAGCAAGGTTAAAACTCTAAGAATCGACAATGGACTTGAATTTTGTAACCTAGAGTTTGATTCATTTTGTGTCAAAAAAAGAATCAAAGACATAGAACAGTGAGACATACTCCCCCTCCCCCAACAACAAAATGGAATGGATGAGAGGTTAAATATGACTATTATAGATAAGGTTAGATGTATGGTTATAAATTCTGGTTTAGCAAATGGCTTTTGGAGAGAAGCAGCATGTGATGCTGTTTATTTAATTAAAAGGTCACCATTTAGTGCTATTAATTTCAAAACTCCAGAAGAGTTATGAAGTGAGAAGCTTCCAAATTTGTCCCACATTAGAGTATTTGGGTGTTCAGCTTATGCTTACCAAAAAGAAGGAAAATTAGAGGCTAGAGCTGTCGAGTGTGTGTTGTTAGGTTATCCTATGAGGGTAAAAGGCTATAGGCTATGAGTTTTAGGCGAAAAAGGTATAAAAATTATTAAAAGTCGAGATGTGGTCTTTAATGAAATAGAAATGTTTTGTCTTAAAATTGAAAATGAATGTAAGGAGCAATCACAAGTCAAGAATGTTCAAATTGAGATGAAGACATATAAATTTAAACATCTTGGTGTTAATCCTAGTGTAAGACCTCAACAAATTGATGTTGAAGAAACTACACCTGAATCACCCCAGCAGCAACAACCTGATCTTAATGAACCTGAAAATCCTACTCTAGGCGAAGCTAGTGTAGATCTTCAAGATTACCAACTTGCTAGAGATGGGGGAAGAGAGGTTAGACCAAATTTAAGATATAGCTCTTTGAAACTTGTTGAATATGCTTTAGCTTCAGGTGAAGCTATAGAGAATTTGGAACCATTAACATACAAAGAAGCCATAGAGTCCTAAGTCCAAGAGTTGGATAGAAGCCATGAAAGAAGAAATGGACTCCCCCATTAAAAATGAGACTTTGAAATTGGTTAACAAATCTGAAAGTCAAAGAGTGGTCCAATGTAAGTGGCTTTATAAAATCAAAGATGGTGTAAGACCCTATGATCCACCTAGGTATAGAGATAGATTAATGGCTAGGGGTTTTACCCAACTTGATGGTGTTGATTACAATGAGGTGTTCTCACATGTAGTCAAGTATAAAACAATACGAGTAATTTTAGCTTTAGTTGCTCAATTCAATTGGGAATTAGAGCAATTAGATGTTAAAACTGTTTTTCTTCATGGAAAACTTGAGGAGGTCATTTATATGGCCCAACCTCAAGGATTTGAAGTAAAAGGAAAATCTGAAAAGATGTGCTTGCTTAATAAATCATTATATGGACTTAAACAGTCTCCTAGGCAATGGTATAAGAAATTCGATGCTTATATGATTAAGCTTGGCTTTAGTAGAAGTGAATATGATACTTGTCTGTACTTTAAAATTTTGAAACATGGTTGTAATTTGTATTTTCTGCTTTATGTTGATCATATGTTGATTGTTTGTGACAATAAAATTGAAATAAGTAAAATGAAGCATCTTCTTAAAGCTGAATTTGAAATGAAAGACATAGGGACAACTAAGAAAATCTTAGAGATGGTTATTAAAAGAGATATGAGTGTGAATATGCAAATTATCACTCAAGAAAACTATCTTGACAAGATTATAACCAAGTTTGGTATGAAAAGTGCTAAGTGTGTGAATGTTCCCTTAGTCGGTCATATGCTTTTTTCTTCAAATCAATATCCTAAGTCAGATGTAGAAAAAGGAAGAAATGTTACACATTCCTTATGCAAATGCAATTGGTTCCGTTATGTATTACATGTTTACTACAAGATCGGACTTAGCTTATTCCCTTAGTTTACTAAGTAGGTTTGTGTCTAATCCCGGGAAGTCTCATTGGGCTGGTTTAAAATGGTTGTTAAGATATATTGCAGGAACATTAAATGTAGGCTTGGTGTATGAAAATACTTGTGATAAATTAGTTTTATATGGTTATGTAGATTCTGATTTTGTCGGTGATCGTGATCAAAGAAAATCAACTACTGCATTTTTTTTTACTTTGAGTGATTGTTGTATATCTTGGAAATCACAATTGCAGTCCTTAGTTGCTTTGTCCAAAACTGAGGCTGAATATGTAGCTATAACGGAGGCTGTGAAAGAAGGTATGTGGTTAAAAGGCTTACTTCATGAATTAGATATCCTGCACGACACTTTACACTTGCACACTGATAGTCAAAGTACTCTTATGTTGAGTAAAAATCTAGTTTATCATGAAAGATCTAAACATATTGAAGTTAAGTAACATTTTGTAAGAGAGAAATTAAATTCAAATGAAGTTGAATTGTTTAAAATATGAACTGATTGTAATCCGGCTGATATGGGTATGAAAGTATTACATGTTGTTTAATTCAAGTCTTGTTTGACAAAATTAAAAATTGACTTGGGTTAATTTCTTCCTTGCAAGTAAGGGCGATGATTAGACATTTATATAGCCAAAGAATGAGCATTAAGCAACCAGAATAGTGAGCACATGTTTGTGATCCAAGGTTAAGACTATAAACTTGTGTGTCTCAAAACCCGTTTAATGGGGCTGTGGCATTTGTCCACATGGCAAACATTAATTGGGAAATTTGAATACACCCGGATTGTGCTTGTTTGAGTTAATCTCAGCCATTGGTTTTAATCAATGGCTGAGATTATTTCCACGGTAAAATTGTTACAATAGATTACGTCTTTAGTAGTATTTACCTCTTTTTGGCTGCTGTTTGTATGGATCATCTTTTCATGGCTTCAACAGTGGAAAATTATAGCTCTCTGTTATTCTCTTCTCTGGTTAACTTATTGGCCGAAATTACTTCTTCCTTTCTTCATTATATGGTGATTGCGTATATGCGTATATCATTTGCTCATGTTCTTGGAAGGTTTAGGCTATTGTTCGAAGGCTATTTGTCTGAGTCCTAGAAGTTGCAAAAAAAAAAAAAAAAACCAGAAAGAAAGAGGAAATGAAGGTCGAATCCTTCATTCGACCGAGAACAAACGGCTACCATACATTGGAGAGTTTTATGATTTTATTACTTCCTTGAATTTGTATAATGTTAGTGTAGATTTCTAACTTCATTTGTTTGGTTTCTTGTAGATATTCTCAACAGATAACTTATGGTTTGTTTTGTTTTATGGCTGAAGTTAAAGTTAACAATTAATTTTAACCACATATTTCACGTGACTCACAATATCGTGATGAAAGCTAACCTCAACCCGATATCACGTTGTAAGCTCTTAACTCTTACATTACTTATTAAAATCTTTTTTTTTTTTACTGAAAATTATAACTTTTCTAATACTATCCCAAATTTTCTGACACCACAAATCATTATTTGTTTCTACAATGCATCCCAGTCGAGTTTTCTTAACAAGTATGTGCCAAAATTCTCAGAACATATCAATCTTTGCAATTCAAACAGTCAAAAATGGTAGTAGGTGGTGTTGATTGTGGGTCACTAGTTTTCAATGGGTTCCAAAATAGGGCTATATATTTTGTGGTGGCGAAGAGGGGTAGTGGTGGTAGTGGGCGACATGTCAGTGGCGTAGGGTGCTTTTTTGGTGTTGGTGGCGGTAATGGTAGTGGTGGTGGTGGTGAGAATAAATTGATAATTAAGATGAAGATTCGTGGTGTGTTTTTTTTTCTTTATATTCTTTGTATAGAAAATTCGCGTGTAAAATGTCTCACTTAGTGTGTGTGTGTGTGTGTGTGTGTGTGTGTGTGTGTGGACGAATTTTGTGAGTGGGGACTATATGTGCGAATTACTTAAATGTTGAAGATGATTGCTACAAATAAAATTGAATAGGAATTCTGATTCTAATTTATCCTTCCAATTTTATAAATTCTATGAAATTCTATTTAAATTCATAATATCCATAAGAAAAAAATATAAATATTAAAATATCTATTAAAATTTAAGTCGAAGATAACCCAAAAACGTTGGTGAGCCAATTCGAACCGACCGTCAATTTCACACTACTAGGGGAGCATGTACTAATTTTAGAGAATCTCCAAAAGACTCTTTAAACATACGCTGGTCTCTATTTTAAATAGTCAATTCTTAAAATTATGTTCCAATCTAATAGAAACCTTATATATCATCAATAACAGCAAATGTTAATGCTTTACATATTGTCCATAATGATACTACTACATATTTATTGGACAATGTGTAAAGTTTCTATTGAGGAGACGACTAAGAGCATCTCCAATGCAACAATGTCAAGCACAATGTTTAGTAATTTTTTTTACAAATGGCAAAAAATTACTTATGTGGCACAATTAATGCTAGAAAGTGTCTAGCACAATGTCTAATTCTAGACATTGTCAAAGACAATGTCTACCATTAATTTAAAAATTTATATCCAATCAATAGATTTCTCTCTCTTTCATTTTTTTAAAAAGCTAATAATAATTTGCCACATTTGCACAATGAACATTGTTGCATTGGAGAAGTTTTTTGATATAATGTCAATGTCTTTTGCCACATATACATATTAGACATTGTTGCATTGGAGATGCTCTAAGAAGATATATATTTGAGACAACAGGTCTAGACTTGAGTAAGAGACTCTCTAAATTAATTTTTTTTTAAATTAAGAGTCAAACACTCTATATTTAAATACATTAAAAGAATTTTAATTTTTAATATTCATACGTTGATTTAATTAAATAGTATATACAAAATAAAATAGAGAAAATTATATAATAATTCTAAAGAAATATGTCAAAATAAAATAGAGCTAATTAGCTCATATACCTACTTTTTTAAAAAAAATCAAAATATACTCTATTTTAAATTTTATTAATATATACCTTAAATTAAAAAATTTTAATGAAAAATACCTCTTTTATATTTTATATATATTTAACTAATTCTAATTTTAATTTACTAAACAACTCTAATTATAATCCAAATCACAGCACTCCATCCCAATGAATCGTTTCATTCCTTTGTCGCCGACGACCACCTCCAACCACCGCCACCACTCCTAACCCCGTCCGACCTTCACCACCACCACCACTCCTAGCCTCTATCGCGACCATCACAATCTATTCATCATCTGTAGAATGTCGCCATCGCAATCTCATACAGCCGCGACCATCACCACCTAATCTTCCACCACCACTACCACTCCTAGTCATCGTGTCTCTGCTACTACCACCAGTACACCACAATAGCGATGATCCGCAACCTCCATTACTAAATCTAGCAACGCCACCTGGATAGCGCAGATCTGTACGATCTACGACCTTCGTCGCATAGATTTGTACAACGACGGAGGTTGATCGGATTTGCAAGCCGCCGTCTCCGCCTCCTTCCACAACCACTAGTGGTGAATTTCATCACTACCACTGCCCTCAAAATTAGATGTTATTCTCTGTGTATTATATCTGAAAATTCACCACCACTGCTCTCGAAATTTCACCACCACTGTCCCTTTTCCATCTGATTAGACAATTTTTTATTCAATTAACGGTAACAAAAAAATGAAATTGCTTACGGAGAAATGTCTAGTTCTATCTTAACTCAGAATAATTAAGATGCTTTGGTAGCTTGACATTCAAGTTTATATTGGAGAGTGACAGGCTTTTTTACATCGAAATAAGTGGTGCTCATATGGTTTTAATTTGGACAACTACTGCTATGGGGTTGCTAGTGCATATTTTTTGTATATTTTGAGCACAAATTTTGCAGGTAAATCGTGTTTATATTTCTTGGCATCAATAACATTATCATAAAAATGAGGTATTATATACTGCTATGGGTGTTCTTATAGAGTAATAAGGATTCTTCTGAGTTGGTAATCTTATGAGCAAGGTGGAGATATGAATATAGGATTTTGTTCTGAAACAAAAAATTGCTAGTATAGTTGTAGGATGATCAAGAAAATAAACCAGTGGAACAATGTTAAAAATGCCATTGACTTCCTCATGAAGAGAAGAAATAAAAATCCTAGATTTTGGACCGCCAATATAATTTTTCTTTCTCTTTCTTTTTCCTTAGGTAATTTGTGAAGGAAATATTGAAATGTTTGCTATCTCTTTTTGTGAATTTTAACCTCTTGAAAAAATGATTAGATGCATGTGTAGAGTTAGTTGAAATGTTATGCCCATGCCTATCCTTGGTTGTTCCATTAATTACTTGGAATATTTTGAGATTGATACATACAGATGAAGACTGAACATTTCAATTATCGAGGTTGTAATTATTCTTTTATATCATCTTGAAGAAATCATGTGTACAGCTGCATTTTGCTATTTATATTCATTTGAGCATTGGGCCGCCTGAATATAATTTGGAATTGTCTATCATGCGTCAAAGTTTTTGTGATATCATAATATCTCTTCAAGTTGCATCCATATGGGTTTGGTGATAAAAAATTAGTAGTGCACTGCTATTCACTTTTCATATATTTATGTCATCAGTTACCTGTATATATAGCAGTTAATAGGAGATTTTTGGGATTATTGTATAGAGAGATGGAACTTGTATCCTATTGCAGTCAATTTGATTTGTTTAACATTTGCAAAAAAAAATTAATTTGGACCCTGTATTACCTAGTATGACATCAACAACTAGTGAGAAGACCATAATACTTCATGGATTCATATCCTTATGAGGTATGCTTCTCTGCTTTATTGCTTTCATTATTGAATCAATATATTATTAAAGTAATACATGTGTTATCTCGGTTGTGGTATAGGTAATTATAGTTTTGGATGGTGGTGGTAGCATATGTGTTACCTCCGACTGTGGTGGAGGTGATTATGGTCGTAGAGGTTATTATGATTATGGATGGTGGTGAAGCAGTGGTAATGGTAACACATGTGTTGCCTTACAATTAACATATGTATTAATCTAATTTTACAGTCATATTAACACACATGTTATCGTAATTTAGTTAGGATAACACGTTTTGCCTTACAAGTAATACGTGTATTGCCCTATTTAAATTATGATCACAGTAACACGTATTACTTTAATTTAAATTACGATAACACGTGTTGCTCCGGTTGTGATTGAAGTGATTATAGTTGTAGATAATGGTAATATATCTAAATCCGATTGTGGATGATGTTAACGAATTTGAACCCGGTTGTAGAGGTGTTGGTGGTGTTAGGATAAGTTGGTGGTGTTAGGATAAGGTGAGGGTGGTAGTGGTGGTAAAAGGAAATAAATTATAGAATATTGATTTTAATAAAACTGAAAAAGTAATGTATGGTAACACATATGTTACCTATGTAAAAATGTTGTTTTCATATAAAAATTGAAATATTGATTTTATATTAAACTATTGTATTTTTTATAAATTTATAAAAGAAGATAAAATTATAAAATATTGATTTTTAATGAAAATTAAGAAGTAACATATAACCATATGTTACTCGAATAAAAATGTTGTTTTCCAAAGAAAAAATTGTCCTAATTTAAATTAGTGGTGATGGTGGAAAAGTGTTGGTAGTAGGGAAAGATGGTGATGGACTAGTAGTAGTAATACAAGTGTTACTCTACAAGTAATACATGTGAGGCCATAATTTAAATTAGTGGTGGTAATGGAGCAATGGTGGTACAAGTAACACATGTGTTACTCTAATTTAAATTACCGTAACACATATGTTATTTTGGTTGTGGTGGATGTGATTATGATTAAGAATGGTGGAAGCATGTCTGAACTCGATTGTGGCGTTGGTGATGATGGGATAAGGTGAGTTGTAGTGGAAGACAATTGGTAATAGTAACACATATAGTACTTGTGTTGTTGTTTTCAAATAAAAAATTAAATTATTGATATATGGTGATGATGGTAACACGTGTGTTATCCTACAAGTAGCATTTGTATTGTCCAAATTTAAATTAATAGTGATGGTAGAAAAGTATTGGTAGTGGAGAAAGATGGTGGCGGACTAGTAGTGGCAATACATGTGTGGCCATAATTTAAATTAGTGGTGGTAGTAGAGCGGTGTCGATGATGGTGGTAACACATGTTTTACCCTACAAGTAACACGTGTTACCCGATTTTTAATGTCATATTGGTTTTAAATTAAAATAATATATATTTTTAATTTTTTATAAAATGAGATAAATTATAAAATAATGATTTTAATGAAAATTGGGAAGTAACATATGGTAATGCATATTGTAACACATGTTAATTGAGTAAAAATATTGTTTTCGAATTAAAAATTGAGCTATTGATTTTAAAAATTATAAATATTGATTTTAATGAAAACTAGCAAGTAACACAATAGTTATCCGGTTAAAAATGTTTTTTTCAAATGAAAATATGTAATACGTGTCATCCTACAAGTGACACTTGTATTATCCTAGTCGTGGTGGAGATGACTGTAGTTGTGGATGGTTATGGTGGAACAATGTTAGTGGTGGTGCTGGAGGTATGCAGTGATTGTGGTAACACAAATTTTAACCTACAAATAACACGTGTTACCTTAATTTAATTGAAATTGTGTAGGTTGGGAGATTGGCAAATATTGTGGTTTGAAGGTAATGATTTTCGTATTGATGGTGGTGGTAACACGTGTTACCCACAAAGTAACACATGTATTACTCTAATTTAAGTTAAGGTAACACATGTATTACCCTAATTTAAATTAGTTGTGATGTTGTAGCCGTGTTAGTAGTAGTATTGGAGCTACATCGTGGTGGTAGTAACATGTGTGTTACCCTACAAGTAATACGTGTTACTCTAATTTAAATTAAGGTGAAAATTCAAGTATCATATGTGTTACCGTAATTTAAATTAACGGTTGTGATGAAACAGTG
Source organism: Forsythia viridissima (assembly GCA_030279155.1). Lineage (NCBI taxonomy): Eukaryota > Viridiplantae > Streptophyta > Magnoliopsida > Lamiales > Oleaceae > Forsythia > Forsythia viridissima. The sequence continues at coordinate 37,621,220 of CM059038.1, read as the reverse complement.
TTGGTGGTGGTAACACATGTGCTACCTCAGTTGTGGTGGAGGTGATTATGATCGTGAATGGTTCTAGAAGATTTGAATGGTTGTGGTGGAAGACGATTGGTAATAGTAACACATATGTTACCCGTGTAAAATATTGTTTTCAAATGAAATATTGAAATATTGATTTTAAATGAAAATAATGTATTTTTAAAAAAAATTATAAAAAGAGACAAATTGTAAAATATTGATTTTAATGAAAATGATGAAGTAACATATGGTAACATATATAGTAAAACATATGTTACTCGTGTAAAAATGTTGTTTTCAAAAAAAAAAATTGAAATATGAATTTTAAATGAAAATAATGTATTTTCTTAAAAACTATAAAAAGACGATAAATTATAAATTATTGATTTTAATGAAGACAGAGAAATAACATATAGTAACACATATGTTACTCGTGTAAAAATGTTGTTTTTAAATAAAAAAATTTGAATATTGATTTTAAATCAAGCTAATGTATTTTTAAAAAAATTATAAAATGATATAAATTGTAAAGTATTGATTTTAATAAAAATGATGAAGTAATATATATGGTAACACATATGTTACACATGTTGAAATTTGCTTTCAAATGAAAAAATTGAAAATTTGATTTTAAATGAAAATAATATATATTTAAAAATAATTATTAAAAGAGAGATATTGTAAAATATTGATTTTAATGAAAAATGAGGAAATAACATAGTAACATATATGTTATACATGTGTTACTTTGATTTAAATTAGTAGTGGTGAAGTAGTAGCAGTGTTGGTGGATACCACACTTATGTTATCTTAAGTTAAAATATAGTAACACATGTGTTACTACATTTGTAATGGATGTGATTACAATTGTGGATAGTGGTAGCGGATTTGAACACTATTGTGGTGGTGGTGGTGGTGGTGGTAGTGGTGGTGGTGGTAGTGGTGGTGATGGTATAAGACGAGTATTAGTAGTGATAGAAGTCATATATGTTACTAGTGTAAAAATATTGTTTTCAAAAAATATTGAAATAAGAATTTTAAATGAAAATAATGTATTTTCTTAAAAACTATTAAAAAAAGATAAATTATTAATTATTAATTTTAATGAAGACGAGAAAATAATATATAGTAACACATATGTTACTCGTGTAAATGGTGGTGCTAGAGCTATGCAGCAGTGAGAGAAAATTGTGGTGGTTGTACACAAATGTTACTCTAATTTTAATTATAGTAACACATGTATTACCTTAATTTAAATTAGTGATGGTGAAACGGTAGTAGTATTGGTGATGGTAACTATTATATTATCCTAATTTAAAATATGGTAACACATGTGTTACCACATTTGTGGTGGGTGTGATTATAGTTGTGGATGGTGGTAGTGGATTTGAACATGATTGCGGTAGTGGTGGTGCTCGTATAAGATGAGTGGTAGTAGTGGTAGAAATTGATTGGTAATAGTAACATATATGTTACCAATGTAAACATTATTGATTTTAATGAAAATAATGAAGTAATATATACGTTACTCGTGTAAAAATGTTGTTTTAAAAAAAATTGAAATATGAATTTTAAATAAAAATAATATATTTTATTAAAAACTATAAAAATAAGATAAATTATAAATTATTGATTTTAATGAAGACGAGGAAATTACATATTGTAACACATATGTTACCCGAGTAAATGGTAGTGCTAGAGCTACGCACACAAATGTTACTCTAATTTTAATTATAGTAACACATGTGTTACCTTAATTTAAATTAGTGGTGGTGAAACGGTAGCAGTGTTGGTAGTGGTAATACTTGTATTATCCTAATTTAAAATATGGTAACACACTGTGTTACCACATTTGTGGATATGATTATAGTTGTAGATAGTGATAGTGGATTTGAACATGATTGTGGTGGTGGTGGTGGTGGTGGTGGTGGTGGTGGTGCTCGTATAAGATGAGCGTTAGTATTGGTAGAAAGTTATTGGTAATAGTAACACATATGTTACTAGTATAAAAATTATTGATTTTAATGAAAATGATGAAATAACATATATGTTACACGTGTAAAAATATTTTTTTCAAAAAAAAATTGAAATATGAATTTTAAAGAAAAATAACGTATTTTTAAATAAGTATAAAGTATTGATTTTATTGCAAATGAGCAAGTAACACATAGTAACATATATGTTACTAGTATAAAAATATTGTTTTAACTGAAAAATTAAAATATTGATTTTAAATGAAAAGAATGTATTTTTAAATTTTTTTATAAAAATAGAGAAATGCTAAAATATTGATTTTAATGAAAAATGAGGAAGTAACGTATAGTAACATATATATTACTCGTGTAAAAATATTTTTTTGAAATAAAAAAATTGAAATATTATTTTAAAGAAAAATAACGTATTTTTTAAATAATTATAAAGTATTGATTTTATTGCAAATGAGCAAATAACACATAGTAACATATATGTTCTTAGTATAAAAATATTGTTTTTAAATAAAAAATTAAAATATTGATTTTAAATGAAAAGAATGTATTTTTAAAAAAATTATAAAAATAGAGAAATGGTAAAATATTGATTTTAATGAAAAATGAGAAAGTAACATATAGTAACATATATAGTAACATATATGTTACTCGTATAAAAATGTTGTTTTAAAATAAAAATAAAAAATTGAAATATTAATTTTAAAGACGTATTTTTTAAATAATTATAAAATATTGATTTTATTGCAAATGAGCAAGTAACACATAGTAACATATATGTTACTAGTAAGCGAATCAGACATTAGACACGCTTTTTATCTGCAAGGATTCTCCTATTTTATATCTTAGCAAGCAAAAAGCGGGCCTCTCCCACAAAAAATAGAAACGGAAGACACCATCCTGATCTCAAACTATCTTAAATGATATTTCTTGGACATGAGACCTTAAGGAAGTAAGTCCTCTCTTTGTTGCTTGTTGGATCGGAGTGGGATTGGCTGTGAGGCTTCGCCGATTGAGAATATCGTTGTTATCTTAGACCTATTAAAAAGAAGTGCTTACATATTTGAGAGCGAAGGACTCCTTTACTAGTTAAAAATATTTTTTTAAAATGAAAAATTGAAAAATTAATTTTAAATGAAAATAATATATTTTTAAAATATTAATAAAATTAGAGAAATGGTAAAATATTGATTCTAATGAAATATGAATAAGTAACATATATGTTACCCATGTAAAAATATTGTTTTCCAATTAAAAATTAAAATATTAATTTTAAATGAAAATAACATATTTTTAAAAAAATAATAAAATGAGTAAATTATAAAGTATTAATTTCAATGAAAATGATGAAATAACTCATATGTTACTCGTGTAAAAATATTGTTTTTCAAATGAAAAAAATAAAAATATTGAGTTTATGAAAATACTATATTTTTAAACAATTATCAAAGAAAAAAATTGTAAGATATGATTATAGTTATTATTATATTTAAAATAGTATACAAATATGATAGTAGGTAGTGGTAACACGTGTTAATTTAATTTAAATTAAAGTAACATATGTATACCATAATTTAAAATAGTATACAAATATTTATTTTGTTCGTTTAGATGAAAATTCGAGTGTAAAGTCAAATATTTAATTGAAAGTGCACTTATTTTGACCACTAAAATTACACTTATTTTGGCCACTAAAATCAAGGATTTGGAGGACCAAAATTTGAACATGTATAAAGTTGAAGGACCTAAGATGCAAATTTTAGAGGACTTAACTGAAAGATAATTGAAAATTTGGGGATCAAAGTGTAAAGATATAAAAAGTTGAAGGACCTAAGATGCAATTTTTGGAGGACTTAACTGAAAGATAATTAAAAATTTGGGGACTAAAATATAAAGATGTAAAATATTAAGGACCTAAGATGTAATTTTTGGATGACTTAATTAAAATATAATTGAAAATATAAGGACTAAAGTGAATATTATATAAAGTGAATATTATATAAATGACACCTCATTATTTCACATTATAAAATATTATTTTTAATTAAATGAGGTATTTTTTAAATCAAGCCAAGAAAATAAGGTATTTTTTGAATAATTAAAAAAAGAGGTATTTTTTAATTTTTTTACAAAAAGTAGGACTCTTGTCAACTTTGCCCAATAAAATATAATAATAAATAATAAATATTTATTGAAAAAAGTAAAATGAAATGTTGAAAATGTTCTTAAATAAGATTTGTCGGCCCCAAAACAAAATGTCAAACCTCAAAACCCACAAACACAAAATATTCCAACTTTAATTAGTTAAATACTTTTTTTTGCCTTTTTTGGTAATAAATTCCGACCACTTTATCTGCCCTTTTATTCCACAATGTACTTTTTACTTCTGCCGTTGAGAAGCAGATTGCCTAAAAAATACCCGCCAAATTCGGACTTTGTCATAAACAAGAACCCTTCAACCAACACACATACACACGCAGAAATCTGTGTATTTTTTGTTTTCTTGATTTTTCCAAAGATAGCAACAGTTATTAATAGCCGAGGAATTGCCATAGAAATACATAGTACCAACATGTTACGCTCCAAATCAAGGTAATAAAGACAGTATTTCTTGTACCCCCATTTTTCTCTATATTTTTTGGACCATCAATATTTTCATGGTATATTCTGTGCTTTTGCAGAGATTTTATCGGACTTTGTGTGCTTGCTATATGGGTTTTTTTTCTTTGATGGTCATTTTACCTTTTCACGCATAATTATTATTATTATTATTATTTTAATGTGATCTTTTATAATGTTCTTGAGTTTCACATTCAGTTTTTGTGATTTTATGGGGTATGTAGATCTGGGTTGAGTGATCTTGGACAGAAGAATCATTACTCATCAGTTTTTTCTAGAACACTTTCTGCATCAAAGCTTTGTAGAGGGAATGATGCTTTAGTCTCTCAAATTAATCCAATCGCCCTTAAATCTGTCGATAAGAAACCTTCCAAGGTTTCAAATTTATCCAAGGTATTGAACAATTTTAATATTTGTTGTTTTATTTTGTTTAATCCAGTTTTCATTTAATATTGATGATGGGATTTGTTGGGGTTTTCATTTTAATGTAGAATCAGATAGATAAAGTTCTGACAATGCAGCAGCAGCAGCAGCAGACAGGGCAGCTCGAGGCAGAGCTGCAAAGGATTAGGGAAAAATTGAGTGTTGTCGAGATAGAAAGAGATCAAGCCCTCGATGAAATTAGAAGGGTAGAAAGAGATCAAGCCCGTGATGAACTTAGAAGGGCAAAAGAAACTCATGAGGCAAATGCTCAGGCATTGTCTCCCGAAAAGGCTAGGGAACTAATGATGGAGCTGAAGAGATTGAAGGAACTGCTATCTAATTCAGAAGAAGAAATGAAGGTAAAAGATGATAAAATTGAGGTTTTAGAATCAGGATTTGGAAAGGCAAAACAGTTTGAGCTTGCATTGGCAGAGAGAGATGCATCTTTAGATAGGTTGAAAGAGGAGATGAGAGATATGAAAGAGTCGGAAGGACAGATGACAGATTTTCTGTCTGAAAGAAAGAAAAGAATTCAGGAGTTAGAAGTTGAATTAGAGAAAGAAGAGCATTCAGAAAGCAGAATGATTGATTCACTGGCAATCCAGAGTAAAGAATTTGAGGAGACGAAGAATGAACTTGAAGAATCAAAGCATGAAATCACTTCTCTTCGTAAGAAGATTGAATCGTTGGAAAATTTGGCCAAGGAAAATCGTAATGTTAGTGCCAACAGATATAATTGTGATTCTGGCGAAGAAGATATTAAAGATCACGAGTCCGAGCTCCAGAGTATGAAGGAGAATCTGGCTCTTGCCGAAGAAGGTGAAAAGCAAGCTTCATTGAAGGCCAAGAGTCCTCATGAGATAGAATTGCTCAAGAATGAATTGAAATTGGCCATTGAGGCAGAAGAAAAGAGCGCAAAGGCCATGGAAGATTTAGCATTGGCGCTGAAAGAAGTTGCAACAGAAGCCAATCAAGCAAAGGAAAAACTCAACAATTCACAAATGGAACTTGTGCAAGTAAGAAGTGAAGCAGAAGGACTGAAAGCAATGGTGCAGAGCACCAAGGAAAGGTATCGAACACTTTTGGACGAAGCTAAACAAGAAGCAGAATTATACAGAAATACTGCAGACAGACTGAAATTAGAAGCTGAGGAGTCACTTTTGGCATGGAATGGGAAAGAAATGGGCTTTATTAGTTGTATAAAAAGAGCTGAAGAGGAAAAGGCTACGGTGCAACGTGAATGCACTAAACTCAGGGAGTCCCTCAAGGCGGCTGAGCATACGAGTATGGTAGCAAGGGAAGAAACGTTCAAATTGAGGGACATTCTTAAGCAGGCTATTAATGAAGCTAATGCTGCCAAAGTGGCTGCAGGCATTGCCATGGATGAAAATTCCCAACTCAAGGATTGCCTTTCCGAGAAAGACGATGCCTTGCTTTTTCTTACTCGAGAGAATGAACGCCTTAGAATTAATGAGGCTGCAGCTCGTGAGAATATGAAGGAGTACAAGAAGTTGCTTTCTACAGCATCAACAGAATTGAAGATTGAGGATAAGGAGCAGTATATAATGCTGAAGCCGCCAGATTCAATGGACCACGAACATGAGGACGAGAATATGAACAGAACTTTCAGCTTCAATCTTGAAGATCTGAAGTTTATGAATGACCTTGAAGATGCATTTGAAAAAGATTTAGATGAAGATCCTGAGAAGGCAGAGGCCCTAAAAGGCTCAATATTTGATGCTAATGCCGAAACACCAAAGGCAGAGCCTCGTACACCACAATCAGCTTCTTCCCATCGGAGATTATATTCTTCTCCCTTCACGGATGATGGAGGAACACCAAATTTAGAAGATTTTGATCATTTAGACATCCCACATGATGATCCAGATAGTGATAGAAATTCCCATAGAAGAAGGAGAACAATGTTTCGCCGGGTTGGAGATCTCCTGATGATCAGAAGAAGTTTTCACAAAAAGGAACCATCCACTGAGTATCACAAAAAGGAATCATCCACTGAGAATCACAAAAAGGAACCATCCACTGAGAATCACAAAAAGGAACCATCCACTGAGATTCACAAAAAGGAATCATCCACGGAGAACCACAAAAAGGAACCATCCACTGAGTAGGACCTTGTTAAACAGCCTTGACTGAGACTGGTAAAATTATTTTGGTAGTGTTAGTCTTCGTATAAGTACAGCGTATCAATAAAACATAGAATTTAGAGGTTCACCTTAGTTTTTGTTTGTACCCTACTATTTATAAGGAGCTCATGTCATACATTCATTGTTACTTTGGCCTAACCTCTTTTCAAACAAGAGATTCTTCATGGTCAAATGTTTGCTATAATTTTGCCTGGAAATGCTCTCTGTTCCTTGTTATTCTTGCAGTATTCCCCTGAGTATTTCGTAGAGTATATGTTAGAAATATTCAAATCTTAGAAAGACATGCCATCAATTTCACTCATACTCAGACTAACTGGATTTCATTTCTTTCACTGAAGCTTAGAATGTTTACGAATACTTCTACAAATCTTTCCATTTTCTGAGTTGGTACAGACTATTTGTTTCTTGAACTATTTACTCGACCGCAGACATTTCTGGAATTATACTGCTGCCTCATTTTCTATGTTGGATAATTTGAAAGTCATAACTTCGACAACCTACTAGGAAATGGGACTTTATGGGGTCTGAGGCACTATATATTTGGATGCTATTTTCTAGTATGACATTTTAGATTCAAGCGGTACTCTTGTTGCTGCAAGATAATATCCTGGGGAGGTTTACTTCAACTATCGGCTATCGCGATCATTAAACGGTCGCTTGCTAACAAGCTTCTTGACTATCCTCCTGGTAGCAGCTGATATTGTTGGAAAAATCATATTTTTCATTTTTTATATCTTGGCTCTCTTAATTAATATAACTGATTTTTAATGATAAAAGAGCATGTCAACGTTTTCATTTTTTACTGGTCTAGATAACGCTAGTTCTGACTGACTGGGTTGATAAGCGGATTATTTTTCCAGATCAATAAAGTTGCGATTTTATTCTATTTTTATACTTGATATATTATAATCTCATGAATATTATTGACGGCTCTTTTTGTAGGTTAAAGAATCTTTTCTTATTCTCTTAGGTTTGTTTAGGAATGAAATATTTAGTTTCTTAAATTATTTCCTTCTACAAATCTAAGAATCCTACTAATTTTCTTACCATTCTTGTTGCAGATTTTTAGGTAAGAAATAATTCCTAATTTGATTTCTACTTTAACTATAAGTAAGAGTAGAAATCAATAAGGAATCAAGGCTTTGAAAAATAATTTTTGCTCTTGTTTTCTCCAAGCACAAATCGCCGAATTCATTGGGGGAAAAAATAAGACTCGATGTTTTATTGATTCAACTTTCAAAGCAAAAAAGTCTTCTTCAAACTCATTGAAAAATCAAAAACAAATTGGTGATCAAGGAGCAATTCCATATATTGTTCAAGCTACTTAGCGTGAAGTTAAGAACGAGGGTTCTTAATCTAAGTGGTGGTTGCGGTCAAGTACAATAGGAAAGTGGCGATAAAGTCAAGACCGGTAAGTTTGATTCCATTTCATCAACAAGTCAAAAGAAGAAGTATCACATGGAATTGATCTGTTTTCTTTTAATTGTTATTTTGTTAATTTTGCGAAATTACAAAAATCGATACAATTGTATTTTTGAACAAAATTATTAGTGGATTGTTTTTACTCATGGCATGGGGGCATGTGGATGTTTCCTTTTAGGGTTTACCACGTTACATCTTGTGTTCGTATTTAATTGTTTAAATTCCGCACTTAACAAGATTAGGTAAACGAACACTGATGTACGAGTCTGAACTGTTATCCTTATCACTCGCCAGTTCTGACTGTGTTATGTCCACTGTTAGTTTAATTAAGATTAAAATTACTATTAATTTAATTAATTTAAGTTTTAGAACTTTCAAATATCTTTCATTCTTTTGCTTCGCTTTGATAAATCGTAATTCCCTCTCAAATTTGAGATGTTATTTAGAGTAAAGTGTTGAAGAAGAAATTCCATGAGTTATTTGTTTTTGTTCTCCAGTAATATTCTAGCATGATTTATGAGGTAGTATCTTGCTGCATCTGTTGGTGTCCCTCTCCATAGAAAATATAATTATAATTATGAGATTATAAAAAAAAAAAAAACAATCTTGAGCATGTTCATGTTTCTCTCTTTCGTTCATGTTCATGTCCCTCTCAACTTTTGCGACTATCCGTTTGTTTGCTAATTTGGAAATGCATCGTAATCATCTGAAGTTTTATGTTAAAGAAATTGTCGGTCATTCGTTAATAGTAAGAAGGGTTTGCTCAAATCATCATTTTCTTATTTGTCTTTTCAGGTAACCAGCCATAAGGGAGAGGGGGTGTTAGCAGGCTGATTAGTGATTACAGATAGGGCGTATGCATTTTTGTAGCTGGTCTTGATTTCCTATCCACTTATGTTGTCCACTTATAATGTCCACGGCTTATACAAGAATTGACATAGTTGCAGACAATACATTATACATCAGAATTTCAAAAAGATTATCATTAATAAATAGACAAATATAAAAGTATATCTCTTATGAGTTGTATATATATTTACATTTTTTGTTAATTTTCAAAACATTTTTCAGAAGGGAATTTTTTTTTTTTAAATAAAGTTAAATGGCACAAAATTTAAGAGAAACAAAATTACTATTGTACAACCCACAAAGGCACAAAGTACAGCCATCCAATAAATAAGTAAAATGAAGAAATTGATATATGCGCCAAAATATTGAAAAATATTGTATTTAGACTATAACCAATAAATTAGCAAAAGGAAAAATTTGATATATGCGCCAAAATATTGAAAAATATTGTATTTATACTATAACCAGTAAATTAGCAAAAGGAAAAAATAGATATATACACTAAAATATTGAAAAATAGTAAAATACTATATTTGTAACTTTCTTGGTATCATCAATTATGAACTGCCGTCTCCCAAAAATTACTCCACCCCTTTGCAAAAAAATCTGTACGATTCTTCCAAAAAAATATTGAAATATTATATTTTTGTTATGCAGTAGTTTTATATTTAACGAATTAATATAATTAATTTATTTATTTATTTTTATATATGCTTCTTAATTAAGTGAAAGAGTAATACTCTTTTAAATTTTATACATGCCACTTAAAATCTCAAGACCATTCCTGTGTAAGTCGACTGTCATTGCATAACTAGACCATACGATTAGAGCTCAAATAAACACTATATAAAGCATCCAACAACATACATCAACCAAAGAACTGTTAAATATGCTGGGTTATATGTAAAACAGAAAATAGAGAAGCAACTGAGATGACAGATAATAAGGAAGCAACTGTGATAATTTATTACTCATACTAGGAAGCCTTTATATAGGCAAAGTTATAACAACAATCACAAGAAAATATGACCATTATCCTGACTGTTGCAACTACAACCAAAGAACCAGGAGATAATAAAGAATCCAACTAAATAACTTCCTATAGACTAGGACAAACAACAGACTAGGAAAAATTCAACATAAATAAAATTTTTAAATCTTAACACCCTTCCTTAAACTGAAATGTGCAAAAAATCAGTTTAAAAGAAGATCAACCATCTGCAAAGTCATCCTTTACAGCAGCACATGAACAAACTCCAAGTAGACCACGCAACTTCAGAAATGTAGCCAACTTGAGAAGCTTGGTCTGTATATTTGCAACTTGATATTCACTTTGACAGTAAACCAATTTAATTGTTCCATCACTGCTAAGATCTCTTAAAAAATAATATTTCACATCGATATGTTTGCTTCTTCCGTGTAGCATAGGATTCTTGGAGAGTTTGACTGCTGAATTGTTATCACAAAAAACTGTAGTAGCTTCAACTTTCTTGAACTGTAGCTCTTCAAGAATTCTTCTCAACTAGATAGCTTGACAAGTACAAGCTGTTGCAACAATAAATTCAGCTTCTGTAGTTGACAAGGTGACAATTGGTTGCTTTTTAGAAGACTACGAAACCGCCCATGTGCCCAACATAAAAACATAGCCCGAAGTGCTCATTCTATCATCTTGATCTCCTGTAAAATCACTGTCAGTAAACCCGAACAACTCAAACTTTTCACCATTTTGTAGAATATCCCAAAATCTCTAGTTCCTTGCAAGTAACGAAGGATTCTCTTGCGAGCTAACAAATGCATTTCTCTTGGCAACTTTTCACCATTATGTCTGGTCTTGTTGCAGTTAAATACATCAAACTCCCAACAATTCGCTTGTAAAGTGTGATGTCCACCTTCTTCCCTTCATTATCTTTGTTTAGCTTCAAGCCAAACTCAGTTGGAGTGCTTACAGGATTGCAATCCTTCATCCAAAACCTTTCCAGAATATCTTGCACATACTTCTTTTGAGAAATAAAAATCTCATTAGCTAATTGCACTACTTCTATGCCAAGGAAGTAATGCATCATACCAAGATCAGACATTTCAAATTCAACCATCATAGATTTCTTGAATTCTTTAAACATGACACCATCATTTCCAGTAAATATAAGATCGTCTACATATAAGCAAACAATGAGCAATTTTCCCTTACTTCCATGTTTAACAAAAAGTGTGTGCTCGTATGGACATTTATGAAAACCTTCTTTCAGAAAATAAGCCTCAATGCGACTATACCAAGCTTGTGGAGCTTGTTTTAATCCATAAAGAGCTTTCTTTAACCTATACATTTTATGCTCATTTTCGATCTTAATATAACCAGGGGTTGTTCCACAAATACCTGTTCTTCCAGGTTTTCATGTAAAAATGCAGATTTGACATCTAGCTGGAAAATAGGCCACTAGTTCTGCGCCGCCAATGCGATTACCAATCAGATTGTATCATGTCTTGCAACAGGACCAAAAACTTTTGTACAATCAATCCCATATTCCTGCGTATATCCCTTAGCTACCAAATGCGCCTTATACTTATCAACTTTACCATTTTCCTTTAGTTTTGTTTTGAATACCCACTTTACACCAATAGTTTTGTGCCCTTTCGGAAGATCAGTCAGCTCCTAAATATCATTTCTTTCAATGGCATCAATTTCATCATCCATTGTCTTCCGCCATTTTTCTTCTTTGACAACACTTTCAAAAATTGTAAGATCACAATCTGACAATAAAGCAAAATGAGTGGTTTGATCTTCAATTTCAGTTACCTCATAGTCTTCCATCCATGTAGGCCTTCTTCGAATAGGAGAAAGAGATAGACCTGTTGCATCAGTAGCTTGTTCTGCTGTTGGAAAAATTTTAGCAGTTGTTGGAGTTGTTTTTGATAAATTTTCAGGCATACAGGCAGTTGGAGTTGGCTCTCTTTCAGGTATACAGGTTGCTGGAGTTGGCTCTCTTTCATAATCATTGTCAAAAAGAACTTGAGCAGTTTGCTGCCCATTCCAATCCCAAGTGTTTTTCTCATCAAAGACAACGTCTTGGCTGGTCACAATCTTCTTGGTTAGTGGATTAAACAATTTATACGCTTTGAATGCTTCACTAACTCCAAGAAAAACACACTTTTCTCCTTTATCATCAAGTTTCTTCCTTTTCTCATTCGGAATATGTACATAAGCAATGCAGCCAAAAATCTTAAAATTGTCTACAGCTGGTCTCATTCCATTCCAAGCATCTTCTGGTGTCATATTTTGAACAGTAAATGTAGGACTTCTGTTCAGGATGTGAATACTCTAGTTTACTGCTTGAGGCCAAAAAGTTTTTGGAATGCTCCCTTTTGCCAACAAGTTTCTCACCATATTGAGGATGGTTCGATTTTTCTTTTCTGATACACCATTTTGTTGTGGTATATAAGCATATGTCAGCTCTCTTCGAATGCCATGAACTTCACAGAAAATTTCAAATTCAGCTGAGCAATATTCTCCACCACAATCTGTTATGAGTGTCTTAATAGTCTTCCCTGTTTCATTTTCTACACGAGCTTTGAAGCTTTTAAATGCACAAAAAGTTTCTGATTTTTTTTTTTTGTAAAAAATGAACCCAAGTTTTTCAAGTATAATCATCAATAAAGGTAATTAAGTATCTTTTACCTCCATTAGAAAATAGTGTTATCGGACCACAAATATCGGAATGAATTAGCTCCAAAACACCTTTTGCTCACCATGACTTTCCTTGGGGAAATTGAGAGCGATGTTGTTTTCCAACAACACATTCTTCACAAACTTGGGAAGGAATACTGATCTGAGGAAGACTTGTCACCATATTTTTTTGTTGGAGGGTCTTCAATCCACCAAAACTCAAGTGGCCATAATGAAAATGCCACAACCAAGAAGGATAATTTACTTCAATCACCAAACAAGATTGCACACTTTCAATCTTCAATGGAAACAACCTGTTTGAACTCATTTGCACAACAGCAATAGCTCCTCTAGTAGGATCATAAATCTCACAAGCACCCTTTTGAATAGTGATTACATAACCTTTTTCTGCAATTGACCAGCACTTAATAAATTGCTTTTCAAGTCAGGAACATAAAGATCATTAGAAATTATTTCCACAAAACCATTCTTAGTTCTTATCTCAATATTGCCATTTCCCATCACCCTCACAGTGGAACAATCACCAAAACTTACTGTAGAATGAAAGCCTTCATCTAAATAAGAAAAAAAAAAGACACACTTCCACACATGTGGTTACTGCAGCTGGTATCTACATACCAAACATCAGACTCGAGTTCCTGATTAGCTTAAACAGCCATCAACAAAGTTTTTACTTCCTTTTTTTAAGCAAATTTTGATTTCTCTTCATTTTCTTTGTAATTAGGTAGCTTAGTATAACATTCAGAATGATAATGTCCAAAGTTATGACATCTAAAGCACTCGACCTTGGATTTGTCAAAATGTTGATCCCGTCATCTGCCTTTGTCGTGAAATGTATCATCATTGGCTTTGAAATACCTGCTGCCATCTCTATTGCCTCGTTCTCCCCTTCCCCTACCTCTACCTCTACCTCTACCTATTCCTCTAGAGTTTGAGAAATGAGTAGAGGTAGAAGCCTTCAAACCTTGCTCCTTTGAAGTTGAACTTTGGTTCATCTTCTGTTCATAGAACAGCAAGGAGCTCTGCAATTCATCAAGAGAGAATGCATCTATGTCTTTCGATTCTTCAATTGAACACACAACATAATCAAATGTAGGTGTCAGGAATGCAATATCTTTTCCACAATGGTGATATCTTCCATCTTCTCACCATGAAATCGCATTTTGTTGATTATCTCCATAGTTCTGGCACAGTAGCTGGTGACAGATTCCCCATCCTTCATTTGTAGAGTCTCAAAATCTTTTCTCAAAACCTGAAGCTGTGCACGCTTCACTCTAACTGAGCCTTGATATTTTTTCTTCATGGAATCCCAAATATCTTTGGAAGTTTCTTTGCTAAGAATTGTTTCCAAGATGGGATGGTTAATTGCCTGAAAAAGGTAATTTTTTGCCTTTAAATCTTTTAACTTTTTCCCTTCCAACTCTGTTGTCTGGGTATCTGTCAACACTGTATTTGTTGCTGGTTCTTCAATTCCAGATTCAACGATCGGCCAATACTCTTTTGATTGTAGAAAATTCTCCATTAGCATACTCTAATGGTCATAATGACCATCAAAATGTAGGATTGCTGCCTGCACAAAATTTGAATCAGAAGCCATCGATTGTAAAAAAAAAAATATGTCAAGAGGAGAAAAATAGCTGCTGCTATTGTTTTGGGGACTCTCACTATTTGGGAATTCTTTCTCTCTTGTCTTTTTTTACACGTTTTCTAGTTCTGATACCACTGTTAAATCTGTTGGGTTATATGTAAAACAGAAAATAGAGAAGCTACAGAGATGACAGATCATAGGGAAGCAACTGAGATAATTTATTACTCATACTAGGAAGCCTTTATATAGGCAAAGTTATAACAACAATCATAAGAAAATAGGACCATTATCCTGACTGATGATAAATATTTTTCTCATCCTCCGAGCACGGCGGCGATAGTGGTGGAGACCTGCAAAAGGTGACGGGGCTTTTTTCCCCAGTGTCCACTTCGGTATGATAATCAGTATATGATTAAAACATTTGTCCTAAATAGCAATATGGAGTGCATAAGAATTGTGTGTTCCTTTTTACCTGGGGGGTTGGCATCTATTTATAGGGATGACCAGCAGTTATTGATGACGGATGTTCCTTCATCTCTCTCATTTGATAACGGGTGTCCCTTCATCTCCCTTATTATTAGAAATTAATGAGGAATGTTTCATCTTTCCAATTGTTGAGAGATGTTTTGTCTTCTCGATAACTGGTGGTAACCGTCATTCCATGGGTTGCCCGTCTGACTAACCTAATGACAGTTGGATTATTGTAGTCTATCTATCATAAGTGTGCTTATGAGACCAACGAGACAGGCGAATCGTTGAGGTAGGCGTGCCAAGACGTGCCACCATAGGTAAATAACATATATCAGTTGTCATTAATTATATCATCATAAGCCCCTCTACTTTTTATAGACTATCGTCAATGGGAAGTAGAAATAATCTACTACATATGCTTCTTTCAAAGATTTTCAGACAGAGATTCATTGCCATGATTTTCAGATAGAGGCTCATTAGCCTTGTTTTTCAGACAGAGGCTCATCGCCTTGATTTTTAAACATAGGCTCATCGTCTTTATTTTTAAACATAGGCTCATTGCCTTGTTTTTCAGATATAGGCTCATCGCATTGATTTTTAAACAAAGGCTCATCGCCTTGTTTATCAGATGGATGCTCATCGCCTTGTCTTTCAATGGTAGCTATCACCTTAATTTTTAAATAGTGGCTATCGCCTTGATTTTTAAACATAGGCTCATCGCCTTGTTTTTTAATGGTGGCTATCACCTTGATTTTTAAATAGTGGTTATCGTCTCGATTTTTAAACAGAAACTCATCGCCTTAATTTTTAAATAAAAGCTATCGCCTTGATTTTTAAACATAGGCTCTTCGCCTTATTTTTCAATGGTGGCTATTATCTTGATTTTTAAATAGTGGCTATCGCTTCGATTTTTAAACAGAAGCTCATCGCTTTAATTTTTAAATAGAGGCTATTGCCTTGATTTTTAAACATAGGCTCATCGCCTTATTTTTCAATGGTGGCTATCACTTTGATTTTTAAACATAAGCTCATCGCCTTGATTTTTGGATATAGGCTCATTGGCCTTGTTTTTCAGGTAGTAGTAGCAGACATTATTTTTCAGATAGTAGCAGTTGTCATTATTTTTCAGACAGTAGCAGATGGCTTTATAAGCCCATATATTTTTCATAGACTATCGTTAATGAGAAGTAGAAGTAATCTAACGCATCTGCTCATCTCTAATTTTTTTTTTTTTAGTGCTTGGGTGAGCTTGCCTGCTCACCCCGCCTCGCCTCGCCTTGCCTTGCCTTGGTAATTTTTTTTCTCGCCTGATTGGCTCGCCTCGCCTAGACCTCGCCTGGAGTGAGCTCGCCTTGGTAATTTATTATTATTTTTTAGCCAAGGCTGTGTCTCCTCGCCTGACCTTTCAGTAGTTGAGGAAATTTTTGTCACATGTTGGATCCAGTAGGTGTATTAGAACTTTCCAGCTAGTCAAATCATTCAATGGTACATTCATCATTTATCTCCCGTATATGGTTTATTTTCTGCTTGTCTTTATCGTTTTGAGGTTCAGGCTCATCCCAAATCTTTCTTTTATTAGACTTAGATTCATTTCGATCTTTCATACTTTTGGTAATGAGATGTGATTTTTCAGCATCCACATACTTATCTCCCCTATTTAGTAACTCATGAATCGTATCCGACGGATTTTTGGAGAGTGACATCTTGAAAGGATGACTTCGAGTTCCATTCATCATGGCAGTGACTACAGTAGACATCTGCAGATCTTTGATTCCTAGAGTGGTTCTATTGAACCGGGCAATAAAATCTTTCAGCAATTATCATTGTCCTGTGTCAATTGCATTAGACTGATAGCATTTTCTTAACACGTTTGCTACTAGCAAAGTGTGCACTAAAACTATTAGAAAAATCGTCAAATGTACAGATCGATTTTGGAGGAATGGTGGCTACCCAGTCCCTGGCCTCCCGCTTAAGTGTTGGCAGGAAATCCCTGCACATAATTGTATCAAGGGTGGCTTGTAATATCATCAAGTCAACAAAAGACCTTATGTGATCGACAGGATGAGAAGATCCATCGTACTTCTCCATCTTTGGCTGTTTGAAGTCTCGTGACAAGGGGACTGCCATCACTTCTAGTAAAAAATGGTCTTCTTCCAACACCATGGATTGTTGCCTACTACTTTCATTAGACATAACCTTAGCTATTTTGCGACCCATCATTTCTTCTAATCGTTGTTCTAAGTTTAACACTGGTATCTCAACCAGCATAGGCATGGGCATCTATGACGGTTGCCCTCAGTATGAATTTTGGGTCAGATGTCAATGAATGAAAGTGGGGTACGGAAGGTGGAGCTAAAGAAACTAGAGCATGCAGTAGAGCTGCCGTTAAGGCCACCACCTAAGCTTGCAGTGCCATAAGTTGAGCGGCAGAGACAAATTATTGTTGTGGGTGATTAGTGACGGTGTTGGACTCGGTGCCTACATCTCCGACAAGGGCTGGTGGAGCGGTTACATTACTAGCTCTTCTAGTTTGAGCCACAACTTCTTGTGCAGTTTTCACAAATAGCGCCAATTGATGATAAATATTTTTCTCCTCCACTAAGCACGACGGCGATAGTGGTGGAGACCTGCAAAAGGTGGCGGGGTTTTTTTTCTCTGTGTCCACTCCGGTGTGATAATCAGTGTATGATTAAAACATTTGTGCTGAATAGCAATATAGAGTGTATAAGAGTTGTGTGTTCCTTTTTACTTGGAGGGTTGGCCTCTGTTTATATTGATGGCCTGCAGTTATTGATACGGGTGTCCCTTCATCTCCCTTATTTGATAACGGGTGTTCTTTCATTTCCTTCATTATTAGGAGTTAATGAGGGATGTCTCATCTTTCCAATTGTTGAGAGATGTTTCGTCTTCTCAATAACTGGTGGTAACCGTCATTTCATAGGTCGCCTGCCTGGCTAACCTGATGCCAGTTGAGTTATTACAATCTATCTATCATAAGTGTGCTCATGAGACCAACGAGGCGGGCGAGCCAGTGAAGCGGGCAAATCGTTGAGGCAGGCATGCCAAGACGTGCCACCATAGATAAATAACATATAGCTGCTGTCATTATTTATATCATTATTGACTGTTGCAACTACAACCAAAGAACCAGAAGATAATAAAGAATCCAACTAAACAACTTTCTATAGACTAGGACAAACAACAGACTAGGAAAAAGTCAACATAAATAAAATATTTAAATCTTAACAAGAACTTGGTGATTAGTGAAAGATTGTTTAATACTTTAAAAAATTTGACACATATCAAGATTTTAAGAAATTTCCAGAAGTTTGTCCAACACGTGAGACAGTGTGTCTAATCACATCCTAACATGATCGTCGGAGTTGAATCGACCACTATATCTCCATGTTTTGGGGGTTCAAGCTAACAAATCTCTAGTTTACAAGTTTCCAATTGACTCCATGCCTTGTAAGTTGACGACAATTGCATTGCAAATTATAGTGTCTGCATGATTGAACGTTTGGATTAACTTACATGAATTAAGACAAAAATTCATTTATTTATATTACTTTTTCGAGTTTCCTTTCTTTCCCTTTTAAGCAAATTCATTATGGTTTCTCTAGCTGTTAAACTTACTTAAGCCTAATTGATTACTCATTAAGTTTAAGCTCAGTTCAAGAAGTCGCATTCACAGATTGAAGAATGTTATTCACAGAACACGTCTTTATTTTAATGTAACAGTTTTCTTCTTCTTCTTTCCAGCTGGTCTGTATATTTGTTATTCTGTTGAACCTCACAGCTGCAATCTTCATCCTTTTACGGATCAAACTACACCTGTGATTCTAGAGTGTTCATTGTAGATTCTTTTAGTGTTTTATGCTGTATAAGTATCTCTGAAAATCAACCAAATAATATATGAATTTAAGCTTGAAATTCTTTTGCTGCAATCTCTGAAAGTTAACTTGGTATCAAAGCATTACAACGATGGCTGCGGCTGATAATATCCCAGTAAATACCAACTCCAATACTCCACCCATTTCAAACTCAAGCATTGTGGTACCTCCAATGCAGGGAAGTAACCACCTCTCACCCTTTAATGTCAACCTAACTCAAACTCCCTTAGTGAAGCTTGATAAAAACAACTTCCTTCTTTGGCAAAATATGATCTTACCCATTATTCGTGGACATAATCTTGAAGGCCACATTCTGGGAACAAATTTGTGTCCTCCAGAATTTGTTGGTACTCAAATCAATGGTGAAATTGGAACTAGTGTTGAAATGATCCTGAATCCTCAATATAATCAATGGATGTCTACAGACCAGCTGCTGATGGGTTGGCTTTATTCTTCAATGACCCCTGGTATAGCCATGAGAGTTATGGGCTCAAGCAACTCCAATCAGCTATGGTCTGCTATCAAGGAAAGTTATGGGGTTCAAAACATATCAAGAATTACTTTCTTTACTGGAGAACTACAGAAATCAAGGAAATGAAGCATAAGTGTTGATCAATACCTCAATACAGTAAAACTCTTGGCTGATAATCTTGAGATTGCTGGGAAAACCATACCTCTATCTGATTTGGTAACTCAAGTTCTAGCTGGTTTAGATGAAAAATACACACCCATTGTTGTTCAAATCAATAGCAAGGAAACAATCTCCTGGAGAGAGCTTCAATCCACCCTGATGACCTTTGATAGCAGATTAGAACATCTCAATATTGTCAAGAGTAAAATGGCAGGGCTGCACATCAACCAAGCCTCTGTTAACTTCACTCAAAAACCAGGACAAAACTATCAATTCAGAGATTATAGATCAAACAATGGTAGTAGATTCTCAAACAACAACAACAGAGATAGAAGAAGAGGAAGAAGCAGAGGAGGTAGCTACTACAACAATGACAGACCTGTCTATCAAGTTTGTGGCAGAATTGGTCATAAAGCAAGCATATGCCACTATAGATATGATGAAAACTACATGGGAACATAACCAAATCAAAGAAGCAGTAACAATAAATCACCAACAGCCTTTGTAGCATTACCAAGCAGTGTGAATGATCCTGTCTGGTTTGCAGACACAGGAGCCATCAATCATGTTACTGCTGCAGTGGAAAATCTCAGCCTAGCAAATGATTACTCTGGTAAGGAGAAAATTATGGTTGGAAATGGTAATAAACTGCATATTTCACATATTGGTGTTACCTGCTTGCCTATATTAACTGATAAACCAATTGTGTTAGACAAACTACTGCATGTGCCTGAAATAAAGAAGAACCTTATAAGTGTTTCTCAGCTGACTTCTGATAATTGTGTTTATATAGAATTTCACTCCAATTGTTGTTTTGTTAAGGACAAGCTAACAAAGGAGGTAATGTTGCAAGGGATGCTTAAAGAAGGGTTGTTTCAGCTGGATCTTCCTTGTCTAAATAAAAACTCTACTGCCAAAGAGTCAATGTCCTCAAAAAATGTCTGTAGTGTTGTGTCTTCCATCAATCTAAGCCAAGAACCAGTGAATTCTCAAATAGATGTATGGCATAGAAGACTTGGACATCCATCTAGTCAAGTGGTGTCTCGAGTCCTCAAATTCTGTAACCAAAAATTGAAATCAAATGAAGTTGTATCTTTTTGTGATGCATGTTAACATGGAAAATCTCATTCCCTGCCCTTTACCTTATCTGATTCACATGCTAAAGCCCCTCTTGATCTCATATATACAGATGTGTGGGGATAAGCCCCTATTCAGTCCACCTCAGGATTTAAATACTACATAACCTTTCTAGATGATTTCAGTAGATTCACTTGGATATATCCCATGAGACACAAATCTGAAGCTCTCAGCATTTTTGTTCAATTCAAGAAATTGGTTGAAAATAAACTTGAAAGGAAAATCAAAACCTTACAATCTGATTGGGGAGGTGAATACAGAAACTTTACAACCTTGTCCTCACAATCTGGGATTGAATTTAGACACTCATGTCCCCACACCTCAGCTCAAAATGGAAGGATTGAGAGAAAACATAGACACATAACAGAAACTGGTCTAACCCTCCTAGCTCAAGCCAAAATGCCCCTAAAATACTGGTAGGAATCCTTTCAAACAGCAACATTTCTTATAAACAGGATGTCTACTCCTACACTTAATATGAAATCTCCTACTCAAGTTCTCTATAAAAATGAACCTGACTACAAAACTCTTAGAACCTTTGGTTGTGCTTGCTATCCGTGTCTAAGACCCTATCAAAAACATAAATTTAGTTTTCATTCTACCAAATGTGTCTTTCTTGGCTACAGTGAATCTCATAAAGATTACAAATGTCTCAGCTTATCTGGAAAAATGTACACCTCCAGGCATGTTGTTTTCAATGAATCTGAATTTCCTTTCAAATCTGAATTCTTTATAAAAGGAAAATCAAGTCCTGCTGAATCTGATACAGTAGTGTCCTACTTTCAATTTCCGCTACAAAATTCAATTCCTGACTCCAGCTCCACTAATACAACTCAACTTGATGCTACTGAAGCTGTTGAACCATTACCTTCTAGCTTAAGTGACACATATCAGACCCAAAGTGACAGGAACAATGAAGAAGATGGAAATGAACCTATTGGGGACACTTCAGCAGAACTATCTCAAAATCATGAAGAATTTGAACCAACAAGTTCAGAAGAACTATCTTAGAATCATGAAGAACTTGAACCAACAAGTGACAATGATCAAACAGCTTGCAGTGAGATAAGGCATGAATCACAAATCAGCAGTCAAGTTCAACATCCTATGGTTACTAGAGGCAAAGCTGGAATATTCAGGCCAAAAGTTTATTTCAGTAAATCTATTGAATACAACTCAGAACCTAAGAATGTGGCAGAGGCTATGATGAACAAAAACTGAAGTAAAGCCATAAAGGAAGAGTATGATGCCTTGATGAAGAACAAAACCTGGAAACTTGTTCCTTGCCTACCATCCTATAACATAGTGGGCAACAAATGGGTCTTCAAGCTGAAACATAACTCAGATGGATCACTACAAAGATTCAAGGTAAGACTAGTAGCCAAAGGTTTTCATTAGACTCCTGGTATTGATTTTTATGAAACCTTCAGCCCAGTCATCAAAGTGTCAACACTAAGAGTGATCCTCACCTTTGCATTCTCAAAGAATTGGCAAATCAGACAAGTAGACATCAACAATGCTTTTCTAAATGGTGAACTAGAAAAGATAGTCTATATGAGTCAACCTGAAGGATTCGTAGACAAATCAAAGCCATCTCATGTTTGCAAACTTGAAAAAGCTCTCTATGGACTAAAGCAAGCACCTAGAGCCTGGTATGATAAGCTGAAGACTACTCTGATGAATTGAAAATTCAGGCAATCAAAGGCAGATAGTTCACTGTTCTACTTCAAGAATGAGAAACAAATTGTTTTTGCCCTCATCTATGTTGATGACATAGTCATCAATGGAAATGACAGTGAACTACTACAACACTTTATAGGTGAGTTGAATAGGAAGTTTGCTTTGAAGGATATGGGTCAACTTCATCATTTTCTGGGAATTGAAGTCTCCTGGCATGATTCAGGGATTTATCTTACACAATCAAGATAAATAACTTAATTACTGAAAAGATTTCAACTTGAGTATCTGAAACCTTGTCCTACTCCTATGACAGTTGGTAAAACTTTGTCTAAATGTGAGGGAGAAGCTATGAAAAATTCCACAATTTATAGAAGTGCAGTAGGGGGACTGCAGTACTTATCATACACCAGACCTGATATTACCTTTGCAGTAAATAAACTCAGTCATTTTTTACAGATACCAACTTTACTACATTGGCAAGCATTGAAAAGAGTTTTCAGATACCTAAAAGGAACAATAAACCAAGGGTTGTGGATACAAAGAAGTGACAGCATGACACTACATAGATACTCAGATGCAGATTGGGCATCTTGTCCAGACGACAGAAGATCAATAGCAGGCTACTGTGTTTACTTAAGAGATAATTTAATAAGCTGGTCATCAAAGAAGCAACATGTTGTTGCCAGATCAAGCACAGAGTCAGAATATATCAAAAATTGCTTGGATTCAGTCTCTGTTTGAGGAGCTTGAGCTGCCACAATTTTCCATTCTAGTCTTATGGTGTGACAATATGAGTGCTAGTGCACTAGCTGCTAATCCAGTCTACCATGCAAGGACAAAGCACATTGAACTTGACATTCATTTTGTTAGGGATAAAGTCCTTGAAAAGAAATTGGAAGTCAGATATGTGCCTTCTTCAGATCAAGTTGCAAACCTATTAACCAAATGACTTTCCAACTCAAGGTTTGCATATTTGAAGAGCAAGCTTGGAGTTACAGAAGTATTTCCAGCTTGAGGGAGGATGTTAAACTTACTTAAGCCTAATTGATTACTCATTAAGTTTAAGCTCAGTTTAAGAAGTCGCATTCACAGATTGAAGAATGTTATTCACAGAACACGTCTTTATTTGAATGTAACAGTTTTCTTCTTCTTCCTTCCAGCTAGTCTGTATATTTGTTATTCTGTTGAACCTCGCAGCTGCAATTTTCCTCCTTTTACGGATCAAGCTACACCTGTGATTCTAGAGTATTCCTTGTAGATTCTTTTAGTGTTTTATGCTGTATAAGTATCTCTGAAAATCAGCCAAATAATATATGAATTTAAGTTTGAAATTCTTTGCTGCAATCTCTGAAAGTTAACTTCTAGCAACAATATTGGAAAAACGAAATTCTCTTATACGAGATAAAAGTTTACCTCTGTAACGAGAAAATTACAAATACATAAATACTATCATGAACTATTGAATGCTTCAAACCAGTTTTTGAGCATCATTACTATCTCACTTTGTTATTGAACATGATTGACAATTAGAGCCTAAAATTAATTTGGGATAAAATTCTTAATTCTAATCGATTAAATGAATTTTGCTGATTTTTTTGAGTAATATATTACAGTTCCCTCTGTGAGTTGCCTTTTGGCAGTCATCTTGAACGCTTAATCAGTTAATCTTAAGATTTATCATTTGATTGTGAGTTGTGACTTAATTTTATGTGATGAATCACTTATTATGATTATAAGGAGTTGTTTGAGAAAGTTATTTAACAGATTTTGATTTAAAAAAAAAGTAAATGAAATATATGGTTGAAAAGTTGATAAAAATTGTAGGTCTCATGAAATGTATAGTTGAAATTAATTATTAATTTTCACTATAGCTTTTTAATAGCTTTTTAAGTTTTACCAAACAAATGCTCAGGTGCGAACCCGCATTGTGTCATGTGGAGTCAATTGACACCACAAATTTTTCACCGAATTTTTTTTTTTTAACATTTTCGCTGACGTGCCATTAACCTAGGCCAATCAAAATAAAAATAAATTCTCATTAAGAATCTCCAATGAAAATGGACCAATCTATGAAAATGGGTCAATCCCCCCCCATTAAAAATCTTCAGTCTAGATAAAGTTATCTTCACTCTTCACTCTGATCTTCTCCAATTTCTTTCTTCTTCTTTCAAATTTGTTGATTGGTCTATCGATTTCTTTCTGCTTCCAGCTCCAATGGCAACATTTGAGGTAAGATGACGGATACAATTGAATCGCTTTTTACATGGAAGCCTAGCCCTATACCGATTTTTTGTATCTTTTTTGCATATTTGAAAATTAGTTTAGGGTTGAGGATATAATTATTTCAATTATTTGTTGAATTGTGAGGTATTTCAATGTCTTTGTACATGTTTGAGCTACAATGAAAATTTTTGTGAAAATTATTTGTCGAAATTTTTAATTTTTTTTTGTATTTTGGGTAAGAGGAGATATGATAACTAATACTACAATTATGAAATGTAGTAATGTCGGCGATTGAATTTACTGAATTTTTAGTGATAATTTCACCCTATACTACAAAATCTAAAATAATTTAAAAAATACTATTTAACTTTTTTTATTTTAAAAATACTGTTTTGTATTTTTATAACACTTGTTGTTACATTTGTTATGTTTGTTAATAACAAATGTAACACATTTATTATAACTAAAATAACAAATGTAACAATAAGTATTACAAAAATAAAAAAACAGTATTTTTAGAATAAAAAAAACATGATAGTATTTTAAGAAATAGTTTATTTATTGTGGTTATTTCTGAAAAAACTCCGAATTTTTATGGTAACGGTAAGAAAAAAATGAGAAAAATTAGTTTAATAAGCATTAGTATTATCAATCTAGTTAACATCTAAATTATACGGTTGTGGTAGAAATGTTAAAGGCGTATAATGCTTAAAAATTTTTAACTTGTATTTAATTGACTAATTTAGAGTAGTTTAATTTATGTTTCATTTCCTGGAAAAATTGAAGATATTTTTTTTTTCTATCCTCGTCATTTTAAAGTTTACTATGTACTAAATCTCGTCAGTTCTCTTTATTCATTTTTTAAATTTTAAGTTCGACTCTGATTTAGTTTCCTTATTTGTTGGGACTTTATTTGTAGTTTCATAGGTGTTATATAATTAATTGATTCAGATAACTTCAATTATTTTACATATTTCTTCATCTTCAGAATTGAGAAATTTGATATAATTCATGAACTTTTTTGTCCTTCTTAATTCATAGACAAACAACCAAGTCGTTTGACAATATTGGTAACGATATAATTATACGATGTTTTCAAAATATAAAAATAGGTAGGATACAATTGTATTAATATATTAACTTATTTTTATTAATGTTATATTGTTTTTTTAAAAATTATATATATATTTTTTATCTTACAATAAAAAATGTCTCATTACGTCAATAAAAATGCTAAGCATTTTTTTTTCAATCATACGGTAGACTCCTCTGTTTGTCGGATTGAGAATGAGAGGCCGGCAAAGACTCTTCGTTGGCTCTCTCTAGTTATACCTTAATTTCGGTACAAGGTGTTTAAAATTGAAATCCAATTACAGCATACAATTTATAGTATTGATATAAACAATGGTGGTCAGTGAACTTATTCACATATTAAATTTCTAAGAATTATTTCTCTAAATTATTTTCTTATTACTTCACCATACTCTCCCATTGTAAAAAATCGCACGTGCAAAATACCAACAAACTTTGCCTACTCGTCGGGCAGAGCTATGTCTATCCATTTTGTGGTGTTATATTTAGGCAAGTTATGGGAATGAAATCTTGAATCGACCCGTTTTGAACTTTAAAAAATAGGGGTCAATTTGACCCGGTCAACCAAAGCGTAAATGAGATATCAGACAAACAGACACCCAAAGAAATGGTCCAACAAGTTGAAAATCGACAACTTATTTCACAAGCTTCAATTATTCAATAGGCAATACAAAACATACACAACTGTAAATCTTCAAAAAAGGCACAAAGTGCCAACTTTTATTCATCATCAAGGACTCTTTAGCACGAGTTGTAAATTGTAATAACCCTGTCGCCACTTTCCAGCCAAATTTCAAGCGATGGTCAAAAAGGGTGCGGTGCAACATCTAGCATTAATTTAAGAGTAATTAGCACAAAACGTTCCTATCTATTGTAGTAATTGTGCAAAACATCCATACTTTTCAAATTTTGGCATTTTCACCCTCACCTACTGGATTTCTTGCGCAAAAGGTCCTTCTGTCCAAAAAACAGCACGAGTCGTACTGCATAGTAAGGGCAAATTAGTCCAGCCATATTTTTTCACTTATATATATATATATAGAGAGAGAGAGAGAGATGGGAGATGAAGATGAAGATGAAGATGAATAAGAAGATGAAAATGAAATCATTTGGATTCAAATTCTTTGTTTAATGCTCTTTAATGTGAAGAAGAAGAAAAATGGGGAAAAGTTGAAAAAGAAGAAGAAGAAAGTGAAATCAATTTTAAACAAAAATAATAATTTTAATGTCAAATCTTTTTCTGCTTTTTCGATGCTATTAATGGAACAAGATATGTTCTGGGACGATGAAGAACTTCAATCTCTGTTTTGCCAAGAGAATGAAACTTTTTTTTAATCAAATAATATTGTTGAAATCGAATTTTATGTCTCTTGCTCGAAAACAGTGTGTAGAATGGATCTTAAAAGTCAATTCCCATTATGGATTTTTAGCATTAACTACCATTCTTGCAGTTAATTATCTTGACAGATTTAATTTCATCCTTCATTTTCAGAAAGACAAGTCATGGATGATTCACAAAGGAGGAATAGTACTATTTTTTGATTTCCTAGTATGTTGTAGTGAGCAAAGACGTTGATCATCGATGATACAATTAGATGAGGATGTTCACCACAAATCATAGAATAGGTAGGGTCGTTATGCACATTAAGAAATAAAAATAGGAACGATTTATACAAATAATCCAAAAGGTAGGGACGTTATGCACATTTATATACAAATGTATGGATGTTTTCAGAAAATGTAGAGACGTAGTGCATCATGTATTTTGATGTGTAATTGACGTTGCGGAAAACATCCCTACATTTGTACATAAATGTGCTTAATGTCCTTACCTTTTGGATTAACTTGTATAAATCGTCCATATTTTTCATTTCTTAATGTACATAACGGCCCTACCTATTCTAAGATTTGTGGTGAACATCCTCACCTAATTATATTATCAATTGTCAACGTCCTTGCTCACTACAACATAACAAAAAATCAAAAAATATCACTATTCTTTCATTTTTGTCAAAACCATTGAAAAAATCTCTTCCGCCGCAAAGAGATTGAAGTTCTTCACCATCCCATAACAGATCTTGTTCCATTAACAACACCGAAAAAATAGAAAAAGATTTAGCATTAAAATGATTATTTTTGTTCAAAATAATTTCACTTTCTTCTTCTTCAATTTTTCTTCTTCTTCTTCTTCTTCACAGTAAAGAGCATCAAACAAAGAAAAATCTGAATCCAGATTTTGCTCTATATCCATCTTCTTCTACAAAAGAGAAAACAAAAAGAAACCCAAACTCTATTTTAACTGACATTAAAATTATTATTTTTGTTCAAAATTGATTTCACTTTCTTCTTCTTCTTTTTCAACTTTTTCCCATTTTTCTTCTTCTTCACATTAAAGAGCATCAAAAAAGAAGAATTTGAATCCAAATGATTTCATCTTCATCTTCATCTTCATCTTCTCTCTCTCTCTCTCTCTCTCTCTCTCTCTCTCTATATATATATATATATATATATATATAAGTGAAAAAATATGGCTAGACTAATTTGCCCTTACTATGCAGTATGACTCGTGGTGTTTTTTGGACAGAAGGACCTTTTGCACAAGAAATCCAGTAGGTAGGAGTGAAAATGCCAAAATTTAAAAGGTATGGACATTTTGCACAATTACTGCAATAAGTAGAGACGTTTTGTGCTAATTACCCTTAATTTAACTCATTTGACATCCAAGATTTGGAACCTTTGGAGCATGTTTGGCGTAATTTAATTTAAATTTTATTTTTTTTTTAAATTCATTTTCAACTGAATTTACAATTTTTATCAATTTTTTAACTATATATTTCACCTTTTTTAAAAAAATCTAATAAAAAACTATTTTTAAACTCCAAACATACACTTGGTCTACGAGCGTGCGTTGAGCGAGGGCTAAACTACTTAATAGATGTAAAAAGTTACTTTCACATTTCTTTTCTACCAGAAATGATATTAACACTATTTTTTACTAACAAAAACTTACATGTCAAAAAAGCAAGTCTTATATTACTTAGACAAACATGTCTCGAGTTAGTTGCCCTAATTGATGGGAAACGTACAATGGGACGCGCATCAACTTAATCATGGCCAACGTATCGATCAAGTGTAATTACCAATTCTTCTAGAGTGTAGAGAAGGTAAAATTGCTATATAGCATATAACATAACCTTAACAATGCTAATTCCAAATACTAGATTAGCTCGTGAAAGTGATCAAAAAGTATGATAAAGATTAGTGAGAATTTTACAAGAAGCCTGATGCATTAATACTAAGTGGAAGGTGAACAAACACGCCAAATAAAAAAAAAATATTGACAGATCGTTTTCTTAGAGATAAGAAACATGAATTGTAAACAAACAATGGTAGGCACAGATTAACAGTAGAGTATTCTGAGAAGAAAATAAATAAGGTAAATAACAAGTGATAGAGATAAGAAACTTCTAAAATTTGAGATCGCCAAAGAAGTGGATTATAGAGATACACTGGCTACAAGCAGTGTTTTCAGTTCGGACAAAAAAAAAAAGACTGCTATAAACCATGGCAAAACACTCGAATTATGAAGCATAAATTTTACTGTTCATTATCTTTTTTTGGTGATTCCTTGATCTCCTCGGCACCATCATCCTACACCAGAACAATAATCATTATCAATCAGTATTCCTTTCAACAATAGGAGTGGTTGGGGAAGCTCTCCAAAACACAGGAAACTTTACCTGCATGTCTGAAGTCCACAAAGTTAGGTTGTCCCGGAGAAGCTGCATGATCAGAGTGCTATCCTTGTATGACTCTTCTCCAAGGGTGTCCAACTCCGCAATTGCCTCATCAAAAGCCTTGCCAGAATACAATGAGCAAACATTAGTGCATACTTATAACATTCCTATCAACTGAAAAGGCCCCTCTGAACAACAAGCTCAGGCCTGCCAGATGCCAAATTATTTCAGATATTGTTTGTGTTACCACAAACGATTCAGAACTAGGTACTTTTTTCTTTTCTTTTCTTTTTTTTTTTGGGAGGGGATGGGGTTAAAAAACAACTAAGAGATTGGAGATGACATGTTCAATTTTCTAGCAGACCTGTTTAGCGAGATTACAAGCCCGATCAGGAGAATTCAGTATCTCATAGTAGAACACTGAGAAGTTGAGAGCAAGTCCAAGCCGGATCGGATGTGTTGGGGCAAGCTCTGTATTTGCAATGTCCTACAAATACAAGGACCATAATGCACTCAGTAACAAAATATACAATTCATAACATGAAGTTTCATGATCTGAATCGTAAAGCATCAAAATATATGGTTCACAGTACAAATTATGACCTGCTTTATAAAAATTAGTAAAAAATCATCAAAAATAACTAAACTGTTGTCATAAGGTAAAATAAAAAACCAATACTACACATGACTTAGAAAAAATCAAGTAGAATTTGATTTCGCTGCTGCATTTGCATAAAATGCAACTCGCATTTGCTCCGAAGCATATACTAATGCGCATGTAAATATACTTCAAGTTACAAAATAAGCAATAGTTCAACCCCAAAATTAATTTGTACGAGAGCATATTTGCAAACAATCCATCTAATTGATAGCCTTCAGATCGTAAAATATTAATTTAATTCCACAACTTTATCTACAAATATCGCAACAATTGTCCATAGACCAAAATGAAAAAGAGAAATAGATGCATAGTTCCTCTTTAACAAGTCAAACGATAGAAAAATCATAAATCAGCTGTCCATATTAACTATTCATCATACAAAACGCACAATAAAACCTAAATTCCACTGCTCCATATAATAAGTTTTCCCACGATTGCCGCTAGATCACAAAAATCTAGAAATAGTATAATGCATTAGCAAGAAAAAACCGAAACCTAACCTGAGCCGACTTGTAAGCCGAGAGAGTGTTCTCGGCGGCTTCTTTCCGCTCGGCACCAGCCTTAAACTCCGCCAAGTAGCGATGATAATCTCCTTTCATCTTCAAGTAAAACACCTTAGAGTCTCCGCTGGATGCAGATCCTATGAGCTTTGAGTCGAGAAGTTTCAAAATCCCTTCGCAGATGGACGAGAGCTCAGATTCGATCTTAGATCTATATCCCTTTATCGCGGACACGTGACTCTCGTTACCGCGGCTCTCCTCCTTCTGTTCAATTGAGGAGATTATACGCCACGATGCGCGGCGGGCTCCGATCACGTTCTTGTAAGCCACTGAGAGGAGGTTGCGCTCCTCCACCGTCAACTCCTCACCGCCGTCCGCGGCCGCCACCACCTTCTCCATGAATTCCACCATCTCCTCGTAACGCTCGGCCTGCTCTGCCAGCTTCGCCATGTACACGCTCTCCTCGCGAGGGGACGCCATTGTGGGGGGATTTGTAGAGAGAGAATAATTGACTTTTTTAGAGAGAGAAAGAGAGAGTGGAAAATGAGAAAGAGCGGTTTTGTATTTTGATTCTATTTGTATAGAAGTGGTTTGTGTTTTTAGTCTTCTAATTTATTTTATTTTTATTACGAAGAAAGTGAAGTGAAGGGTTGGTCTGGGCCATTGGATAAGACTTAAGAGTCAGAAGGACCAGAACAGATATGGCCGAAAATAGTGATAATTTAGTAATTTACTACCATTTTTCTTTAATTTTTGGATAATTTGTAATTTTGGTCTCCAAATTTTTTAATTTGTAATAAATATATCCATAACTAATTTTTTTAGCACCAGGTATCCCCAATCTTTGTACTTTATTACAAATCACATCTCCATTGACATATTTTGACAGTTTTGCCCTCTTCTTTAAATAAAGGGTAATTTGCAGCCACCGTCCCCAATCTTTGAACTTTTGACACTTTTATCCTCATTCTTTATTTTTTGGCACTCATATCTTCAACCTTTCTTAATTTGGTGGCTAAAGTCCCCAACCTTTGAACTTTTGGTACTTTTATCCTCATTCTTCATTTTTTGCACCCATATCCTCAACATTTCTTAATTTGATGGCTGAAGTCCCCAACATTTGGACTTTTGTATCCTATTTTTTAATTTTTTTAATTGAAACTTATGAAAAGTCTATTTAAAGCCAAGCTTTGTGAGTAATTTTGTCTATAAATGTGGATTTATTTTAAAAACTTATTTTTAAAATTTTTATGAGATTTTCTTCATTTTTTTGCACCATTATCTTCATTCTTCATTTTTTTTCACCCATATCATCAAATAGAGTATTAATCAAAATATAGTTTTCTAAATAAAACTATTTATCTGAATAATACAATATTCAGATAACAGAACTGGCCATCGACCCAAAAAATGTAACGGATCAAGGGTCAAAAGGTCGAACCAAGGTCGACTCGGTTTCAATTAAAATTCAATTGTTTGCACCAATATCCTCATTCTTCATTTTTTTGCACTCATATCCCCAAATGGAGCATTAATCAAAATATAGTTATCTAAATAAAACTATTTATCTGAATAATACAATATTCAAAAAACAGAACTGGCCATCGACCCAAAAAAGGTAACGGGTCAACGATCAAAAAGTCGAACTGGTTCGACCCGGTTTCAATTAAAAAATTAAAAATTAATCTAAAAATCTCATAAAATTTTTAAAAATAAGTTTTTTTTAAAAATAAACCCAGATTTATAGACAAAATTACTCATATTTTATTTGAAAACTACGTTTTCGGCCCATAGAATCTGATTTCCTCCACCATGAAATATGAGTTTCTTGGTCCATCTATGCTACTGCTCAAAATGGGGCTTTGATGCTTGGGTTGAAGATTCCTCTATTGAATTAGAGGGCCTCCTTACCGAGCTTTCTCATCACTCAAACACTCACCTCTTTTCTCTAATATTTTTCTTTTATTTGAGAGTTCTTTCCTCCTTGTTTATTGCTAGAAAACGTGAGGGAGTGCTGTGGGAGAGTTATGGTGATTAGAGAGAATAAAAGGGGCAAGTGGTAGTTTGAAATGGAGGGGTATTTATAGGAGAAAAGTGTATCTTTTCTAATGATTACATATCTCCCATTAAATACAAGAAATTTGGAGAGATTTGCTGTAGATTTTACTTGCTGGGCTCCCTTAAATTCGTCTCCCAGCTACACATGACTTTAAAGGGTGAAATAAAGATGCTAGGGATAGCCTATAGGACAATTAATGCAAAAAATCCAATTAGGCAGATTTCTGGACCTGTTTTTGGGTCGAGTTTTGAAGGTCGAAACGTGCTCATTTTTCGACGTTCCTTATACCATTTCGAAGATCTCACGGAGATCTTCACAACAAACTTTGAATCGTAGAAAACGGATCATCATAGAGGTTAAAACATTACTTTAAAGATGGCTGCCCGAAACGGTTTTGCTGGAATTTTTGGCTGTTTTTTCCAGATTTTAACTTTTTGGAACGTTTTTTTGCATAATTTTTCGGGGCTGATTTCATAGTTGAAAGTAGGCATATTTGGTACCATTTCGAATGTCTCGTTGAATACTTCGCAACACCATAAGTTTCGTAGAATTCCAACCAATACACAATTCATACGATGGCTCCAAAGTTGGCTACTTAACTTTAATCAAAAAGGCTCAAAACTTGTTTTCTCTCTTTTTGGGTCTCTACCCAACATTTTCACTTTTAACCAAACAAGTATTAATAAAAGCCAATAACTATTAAATAAATTCATCTTAGCCCTTTTATAAAATATTAATTCTGATTTTTCTCTCCTTTTTTATTATTCGAATTTAATTTAAATCCTAAGTACTAAGACTTTTGAAGAAAATTTCGGGACAACTCAACTAAATTCCTTGCTTTATTTTCTTTTTCATATTTAAAATAGAAATACGAATTTTCGGGGCGTTACAACCATAGTACTGGAATTGAAATTTCAAGAATAAATTCAAAGAATAGCAAGTTTCAAATGATATTGATGCGAACCTACGAAGAATTGAATCTCAAAACCCACAAAAGAATTGATCTGAACCTCAAGAAAGCTAAAATATGGTCGCAAGAACTTGACCCGATGATTTTTTGAATCAAAGAACCAAAGTTATGAACGCCACAAAGGTTTACGAAATCTTTGATGAGTTTTAGGTTAGTTCAAATAAGAACTCGGAAGAAAAGTGAATCCTTGCGCTTTTGACTACTTTGTTTTGTGTTTATTTTAGTCATCAAATCTTTTATTAGCCTCCGATATACCTCCAATATGTTCCTTAGCTTGAGTC
The DNA here is from genome assembly GCA_030279155.1 of Forsythia viridissima. Taxonomy (NCBI): domain Eukaryota; kingdom Viridiplantae; phylum Streptophyta; class Magnoliopsida; order Lamiales; family Oleaceae; genus Forsythia; species Forsythia viridissima. The sequence goes on along the minus strand of CM059038.1, from coordinate 37,587,146 downwards.
AATGTAACAAATGTCCATGGCTTGCATGGAACTTATGCGAACCCACGAAGAATTGAATATTGAAACCCACAAAAGAATTTATCTGAACCCCAAGAAAGCCAAAATCTGGTCGCAAAAACTTGATTCGATGATTTCTTGAATCAAAGAACCAAAGTTATGAACACCACAAAGGTTTGCGAAATCTTTGATGAGTTTTATGTTAGTTCGATTAAGAACTCAGAAGAAAAGTGAATCATCACTTTTTAATTAATATCTCAAAATAAAAGTTCAAAGTTTGATTGTTTACAATGAAAAGTACTTAAATAGTAAAACTAATGAAAACCTAATTTATATCGAAAATATAACTAAAAATTAATTAAAATAGAGTTCTAAATGAAAAAAGAAACTAAACTGATGCAAACCCACGAAGAATTGAATCTCATAACCCACAAAAGAATTGATCTCAACTCTAACAAAGCCAAAATCTGATTGTAAAAACTTGACCTGATGATTTCTTGAATCAAATAACCAAAGTTATGAACGCCACAAAAGTTTGCGAAATCTTTGATGAGTTCTATGTTAATTCAATTAAAAACTCGGAAGAAAAGTGAATCCTCACTTTTTAATTAATCTTTCAAAAAAAAAAAAATTCAAAGTTGTGATTATTTATAATGAAAAGCACTTAAATAGTAAAACTAATTAAACTTAGTCTAATTCAAAAATATAACTAAAAACTAATTAAAATAGAGTTCAAAACGAAAAAAGAAACTAAAATACCAAAATATCCAATCTTCTCTGGAATTATACCTGAGCGATCACCCAATGCCAATTTTCAGAAGCAGAACCCAAAATGCGAAGCATGGGCGCTTTTTTTGGCTCCCGAAAAGAAGTGAATGAAAACAGTGATTCAAGAAGCTTTTCTCAGAATGATAAAAATCTGGGATTTTAATTTGGAGAGATAATAACTAACAAGTCATAAATTATGCTTAAAATAGATGTCACTAGCTCACTGCACTGTTCTTAAAATTATGCTTGGGGTGGGGGTGGGGGTGGGGGTGGGGGTGGAAAAATATGATTTCTTTTTAGTTAGGGAAGAACACTTATCTGAATAAAATAAAATATTTTATGATTTATTTGTACTTTTGAAAATGTTAAGGGCCAAATTACAATGCTTTCATTGTATTTTTTTTCCTATCATTTTAATTTATTTAAGTCAAGGGGCAAAATTATCAAAAAATTGTCAGAATAGTGAAAAATAGTGATTTGGGAACCATTGTGAGAATAAATGGAAGAATGTGGATGATATCTGCTAAAAAAATAATGGGGATGAAATCGTTATAAACTTAAAAGAATTGGGACCATTATTGTTATTAACCCTAAATAAATTTATTAATTTATTATTAAATAATTATATTATTTAAAATTTAAACTTTTATTTTGTTATTACAACATAAAAATAAAAATAATTTTGTCACAAACCTGATGCTGAAATATTTTTATTTAATTGAGCTATTTGTTTATTAACTACAAATATTAGAACTCCAATTGTATTGTTCATATTTTAATTTATTATTTTATTATATATAAAAAATAAAGAACGCATAGTGTATAAATTAATTTTTATTAGTATTTTTACGTTAAAAAAATATAATAAAATTGATTCAATGTCATAAAATTATATACGTCATTTTATTATTTATTTAACTTAATTTTTATTCAAGTTTTTCACATCACATATATATTTAAAGTGAAATAATTTTACATTTTTCTCTTATGAAAAATTTAATTGACACGACTATAGTGATATATTTAATATGCTAAATTAAATATTATTTAATAAATACACTGGACCCATTTACACATTTTACAGAAGTTAGGAATCTAATTACAATTTTTTCTAATTAAAATTAAGGTAATGTTTATCTTTTTCACCAAAATACTTAGGTTAGGGGTTTCTCGGCCAAAAAACAAACGTCAGAGACCATATTTACACAGAAGACAAATGTTAAGAACCATATGTGCCAATTTCCCTATATATAATTATTTAGCCCATATTTGGTTGATCTTAAATTAAATTTAAGTTGCTCAAATATATTTTTTAGGGAAATTGACACAAATGGTCCATAACGTATGACATTAGTGCGCAAATAGTCCATAACCTTTCATTTTTGGCGGAATGGTCCCTGACGTATCCATTTAGGTGCGCAATTGGTCTTTTTTTACGGATTCCGTTAAAAATTCGTTAAAACCTTTCCAAAATTGGCGCAAATGATCCATCTCATGTTTTTTTTTTTTTTTGCTTTATTAGTGAGGGTAAAATTGTCAAGTTACATTTTTCTTTCAATTGTCACAAATGGTCCCTAACCTTTACCTTTTTTTGGCACAAATAGTCCATAACTTATAATTATATTTTATTGCACAATTGGTCCTTATTTGATGAAAAAGAAAAAAAAATATCCTTAATTTTAATTAAAAAAATTTGCAATTGGATTCTAAACCTTTGCAAAAAGTAAAAACGGGCTCGACACTTTAATTTTTTATTAAAAATTAAAAGAAACTAACTAATTGATAATATACTAAATTATTTTATATATTTTATGAACTATTATAAAATAACTAAAATTTAAGTTCATAATTATTAACAACTATGCTAATTAAAATTATTTTATTATTATTAAGTAATCATATTATTTAAAATCCAAACTTTAATTTTAACATTACAGTATAAAAAGAACAATAAATTTTATTTTGACACAAATAAAAAGTTTGATTTCTACAGTACTTATATTTGTACAATATTTTATCCTTAAGTTGAATGATAAAAAGAAAAAAATAAAATAAAAATAAAAATTGCAACTAAACCCTAACTAACAAAATTGCAACCAAACCCCCTAACCCAAATATGCAATTATTGCCATCACCGGAGGATCTAGCACTGACTTTTGATATTCGAAACCTACCTCCAAATCACAACCAACAGAGCACTTCGCCGCCGCCGCCACCACCACATCTGGCGAAGAAGAAAGCGGCGAAGAAGAAGAAAGTGGCGAAGAAGAGAGTCGGCGGCCGTCCCTGCCTGGCCGGAATTTGACTCTCAACCGACGACCTGAACCTGACAACTCGCGATCCAACCGCTTTAGAATCTTCTCCGCCGTGATCACTGTGCATTGGGGTCCCAAAATTTGTCCTTCTAATCACGACGGAGGAAATTTGGGACAAGACAGAGGAAACGCCTACCCAACTCGCATTCTTTCTTCAATATCAGTTGACAAAATTTTATCACCCAATCCAACAACAAACTGCATAGATGAATGTGAGCTAAAATTAACAAGATATTCATAACCAAGGCAGATCTGTGTGTGTTCAAATAAATCATAAGGGGGTCCCAAATCTCCTCCGCCGTGATCACTGTGCATTTTCCAACCTAATTTTTTTGGCAAATTCCAATATTTTGTCCTTATAATCATCAGTGAACTTCGTATGGAAGATTTTTCTTCAATTTGCGGTGGCCAAAATCGTGCGTGTTGTTGGCGGTGGTTGAATTTAAGTTGGAATTTCATAAAATATACAAAATAATTTAGTATATTATCAATTTGTTAGTTTTTTTTTTAATTTTTAATAAAAAATTAAAGTATCGGACCCATTTTTACTTTTTGTAAAGGTTAGGAATCCAATTGTAAATTTTTTTTAATTAAAACTAAGGATATTTTTATCTTTTTCATTCAATAAGGACCAATTATGCACTAAAATATAATTATAGGTTACGGACTATTTGCGCCAAAAAAAGGTAAAGGTTAGGGACCATTTGCGCCAATTGAAACAAAAATGTAACTTGACAGTTTTACCCCCACTAATAAAGATAAAAAAAAACATGAGAGGGACCATTTGCGCCAATTTTGGAAAGGTTTTAATGGATTTTTAACAGAATCCGTAAAAATTAACCAATTGCGCACCTAAATGGATAGATTAGAGACAATTTCGCCAAAAATAAAAAGTTAGGGACCATTTGCGCACTAATGTCATACGTTAGGGACCATTTGTGCCAATTTTCCTATTTTTTATCCACATATTTCATATGATTTACAACTTATTACTTACTTATTATTCACACATCCTATATTCCAATTTATAAGCACTTAAAAAATAATTTCATCATTGCCAAATATGCTAATAATAGTTAAGACTATGTTTGATTTTTGATTAAAATCATATTTTTTTTGTAAAAGTTAATAAAATGTGTGATTGAAAAATTGTAAACAGCTATGAGTCTCATAAAATGTGTAGTTAAAATTAATTATTACATTTGACTTTAGTTTTTTAGGCCCCGTTTGTTTTTAATTAAAATTTCGCTAAAAAGCTGAAGTCAAACTCAACAACTAATTTTAACCACACATTTCCTAGACCTACAACTTTTTAACCACACATTTCATCAACTTTTCAAAAAATTTAATTTTAATCAAAATCAAACACACTCTTAATACAATTTTAATTGAAATCATAGATTATGATAATTTTTTAAAATATCAACTTTGGACATTGATATTTTAGTAGCTATTTTTAAAACAATCAAATCTATATTTGAGAGTTTATTCTCTAGACGTTCTGAAAGTTGTTTAACAAAAAAAAAATACTTATATAACAATATATTAGAAAAATTATGTATGTGTAACAATATGAAATATGTAAAAATTTACATATAATATATATATTCGACTGCAAATTTTTTTAAAAATAATTCAATATCACATACAAAAACTATTATTTGGAGAAGATGAAAAATGTACATTTGAAGAGAAGATGAACAATGAAATATATATTTTAAGTTTATAATAGATTTAGAAATAATTATTTTAAAAAATATAAAATTAAAAGATAATTTAAAAAACGACAATAAATACACTCTGAATTACATTATACAATAATTCAAAATTAGTGCTCAAAAAACTAAACACTTATTTTTTTGACATATCATAAACGATGATATCCAAAATCGATGAGAACTGATAGACAAAAAAAAACTCTCAAACCCGAAAGCCATTTTGTAAAAATTAACTCTGTGGGCTGGTACCCTCATTTCAGTCAGGAGGGATGATCTCCTCCACACTGGTGGGAAACTTATTTTTCCCACTAGGTGACTTGTCCAATTCTCATTGAACAAGTCAAAAGTGAAATTTAAATTTCACTTTTAACCTAGTGGGGAAAATAAGCTCCCCACTGGAGGAGAACACTACTTTTTCAGTCATTGCGTCACGTATATAAAATCCTCTAAAGACAACTCCGAAACCCTAATACCCTAAGAGGCCGAGTGCTCGCAGCATTTCATATCTTCACTGCCTCCGTGTACTCGCCGAATATGAAGGTTCCCGCCTACTCCACTGTTCCCCTGTTCACCTCCGCGTATTCACACACGTATATGCACATACTGGATTTATCTTCACTGAAGATTTCTAAATTGCGTTATTTTATTACAGTTCAATATCGCAAATCCCACCACTGGCTGCCAGAAGAAGCTCGAGATTGACGATGACCAGAAACTGTATGTCTCCGTTTTATTTTTTACATGTTTCTCTCACTGTAATTATTTCTAAATCTCTATATTGATTGATATTTAGTCGATTTGATAAGAATTGGTGCATGTAACTATGTATGTCTAAAGGTTGACGATTAATGTATGTGAATCTGTTAATGGTTGTAGTAGTTCATGTGGATGACTGTGTATTACATATGCTGATATTTGGAATTTGTTATTACTCTGTTGAAATTAAATGGAATATACTATAAGTGGGATATCAGTATCATGATTTGATTTTTGCCTGGTCGTTCTAATTGCACAGAAGTGGTATTTACAGAGTGATGCCTTAACTATTAAAGAATACACCAATGGGTTGTTTACTTTGAGAACCATTTCCAACTTTTGGACACGATTCTTTTGTTTGCCTTCGTGAATGTTGAAACTTGATTTGTAGAATTGTATTGTTAAGACTGAATGTTAAAACTCGATCTGTACTATTGTATTGTTAAGTCTAAATGACGCGTGAACTCATATCTTTGTTTTGTTTTTATCTGTTGTAAATAAAATTAGTCTAAAACAAATGAAATCAGTATAAATCTGTCCTAAATATTTTGGTGTCCAGCCACATTTTGGAATTTTTGCAATTTTCTTTTTTGGTTTCTCATTAATTGGAAGAATGTATTACTAAGTACCAATATCTGTACGGTCCTTGGATTTGATTTTGCTTCCTCATTTTATTTGCTCAATGTTGCACAAGTCTAGCTTTCTGGCAATTTGGTATTGATGGACAAGATTTCTATTATATTTCGTGAGTGGTCTAGAATATTGTGGCAAATATTATTTTGTGACTGACCTTAACCTGGATGCAACAATTTTTCAGGTAGGATGTGTGTTAATTATCATGCCTGTCACTATTTTTTCACAGTTAGGTTTCATACTGGATTTGTCTTTTGCTAACTCACATAATAATGCATGAAACTCACTTGTAATCTTTATTTCTTAATATGGAAAATTGTAGTCGGGTCTTCTGGGACAAGAGGATATCTCAGGAGGTCAGTGGAGATGCATTGGGCGAGGTATGTTATTTATTTTTGAGTTTGGTTCTGCCATGGATTTAACACGTGGAAATTGGTGGTGTTTGTTCTAACATGGCCAAACAAATGACTTTACAGGAGTTCAAGGGCTATGTTTTCAAGATTATGGGAGGGTGTGACAAACAAGGATTCCCAATGAAGCAGGGTGTGTTGACTCCAGGTCGAGTTCGCCTCCTGCTGTATCGAGGTATGCGGAACACAGATATTGTTGCTCCTAATACATATTAGTTGAGGTGTAAGAACTAGATATTGGTTTGAGTAGGTACCCCTTGCTTCCGTGGTCATGGTAGGAGAAATGGAGAGCGCAGAAGGAAGTCTGTTCGTGGATGCATTGTTAGCCCTGATCTCTCTGTTCTGAACTTGGTTATTGTGAAAAAGGGTGACAATGATCTACCTGGACTGACTGATATTGAGAAGCCAAGGATGAGAGGTCCAAAGCGGGCTTCAAAGATCCGCAAACTCTTCAACCTTTCTAAGGAAGATGATGTCAGGAAGTATGTCAACACTTACCGCCGAACATTCACCACAAAAAATGGTGAGTTAAGTTATCTCCACTTTGTGCCATAGTTCATGATTGCAGAAGATTGATGGAAGACGAAACTATTTGCATTGAAGTTTGTTCTTTTTGAAAGTTACTGAAACATTATTTATTAATGGAGATTGTGTTTGAGATTTTAGATGTTCTGTCTCTGATCTTTTGACCTTGTGTTACTGCATGATGACAGGTAAAAATGTCAGCAAAGCTCCTAAGATTCAGAGGCTGGTGACTCCTTTGACTTTGCAGAGGAAGAGAGCTAGAATTGCTGATAAGAAGAAGAGAATTGCCAAGGCTAAGGCTGAGGCAGCTGAATACCAAAAGCTTCTTGCTACTAGATTGAAGGAACAGAGGGAGAGGCGTAGCGAGAGTTTGGCCAAGAAGAGATCTAGACTCTCTTCTGCCAAGCCATCCATTGCTGCCTGAGGGACACGCAGCACCGAGAGCTTGCCGCCTAATGCTGCATCTTACTTGACCAAGAACAAATAATTTCTTTTTGGGTAGTTTATGGTTGCTGGGTGCCATTTTGTGTTGAGATATTTTTGACTGCTTTAGTTAAGGAGACCGCCTAAACTGTAAACTGCGAGTACCATTTTGTTGCTGCTAAAATATTTCAGATATTATTGGTTTTATTGATTTATATCAGCTTGTTTTGTGGTTGTGTTGCTGTCTGTTTTGACCCATTTCTGGGGTTCTTTGTTACCTGTTCGAGTTTTAAATTTTGATTCCTCGAATAAGGATCATAGATTCACCATCTGTTAGTCTTTGCTACAAGTCTTGTGATAACTTCTATGGATGTAAGAAAGCAAACACTATTGTTTTCAAAGGAAAACAGAAGTTCCCATCAACCAGTAATATTGACATTTTGTGAAGGTGCAGTTATACGACTGATTAATCTTCAATTGAGTGAGGAAGTTAATTTTAATTTTTGAATCTTGTTTAATACAGTATACTAAATATGTTTACAATGTTAACTATGGAACCAGTGTTCCTTTCTCAGTGTTCTTAAATTCAAGCAAAACTATGAAGTTCAGACAAATATAGAAAATGATCATCAAATCAATATTAACTGAAGCATCGGTTAAAGAGCGATGAGTAAAACATTTTTATGACTCTTAATAGCAGTAATTAACTCCCCCTCTTCTCTTCAAGTCTCCAGTAATACGTCCGCAGGCCGGCTATTAACTACTCTACAATTCTGTCTAATTTCCCCGGGCCGACCAGACTGTAAATCACCTAATTTAATCATCCCTTCAACAAAGGCCTTGAGAAATTCATTCAGATTCCTACTAAACAGCCTCACATATTCCCTAGTCTCAGGATATGTAAACAAAGTTTGATCAGAATTCAGAAATCCTCTCCCATTCATCAAGTCCTTAAAGTACTGGTTATCAAATCTCTCAGGAGTTGCATCCAAGTCCCCTGTTACATTTCCATCTCCTCCCTGTGGACAAAGCTTATCTAACTTCTCTCTGAATATTGGCTCAATTGCAGGGTCGGGCCTGCCCGTGCCAGATTGATTATAGAGTCGAAAAACAATAGAAAAGCACCTTCCTTTGCCAATGGAGTGAGAGCCAGAAAGGGCTACTAAATCTTTGGTGGAGAGATTGAACTTGCTGAAGAGTTCAATGAGATAACTTGCATTGGCTCTTGGGCTTGGCATTATGTCATCTGAATCTTTTTGGCTTGCTGTCAAGCTATCTTGCCTTCCTAATTTCACTTCCCAATTTGGTCCTCCACTCTGGTTCAAGACAGAAAACTATATAATTCTTGTTTATTGAAATGGACAACTAAAAGAAATTAACTTACAGTTGTCCAGCATCTTTCCATATATTCAGAAGTTGGCTTTTGTTAATAATTACTTCTAGTGCTAGAGTGTTCCTCACCAATCTTTTGTTTATCTTCTTGGATTTCACTTTTTGTCCACCATTTATGATATAACACATAAGATAAAAAAAAAAAGAGGTTATTATTATAAATAAAAGGATAATTATCACTTCATAATAAGATAATGTATTTGAAACTTTTTGTCCACTTTGTTCTCAGATTAACTTTGGTTTTATCCTCTCTTTGCCAAAGCAATCTTAGGATTTAAGACACAGAATCTAGTCAACTGAAGCATGAATTCTACTTTATGGTTGTTTGGTGAGATAGACGACACTACTATTCATTTCAGTTCTGTATACCAAACATGTGATTTGGCTTATCAGAGATCCGATTATTGAATTCCCTCCCTTCTTCTAGCCCCTTTGTGGCCAATTTTTTACGTTCAAAACCAAACACACACACAGAGGATGAAGGTGAAAGTGCTTACCAGAACCACTGCATCTCTTGCAGCCATGATTAGGATATCGGCACAAGAAACAACACCTGGGCAGACCCTCTCCAAGGTTTCCTTGGCTTCATCAATAACTTCATATGATCTTAATGAATTTATATTAGATAAAGATAATTTCTCCCCAAGCATGTTTGGCGTATCGTCCAGCAACAATGAACCATCACAGCCCTACAAAATCCAAGAAAATCCCAATCAAAATCTTGATTGAACTAAGATTCTAAGAAACTAAGTAAGTTTCATTTGGTTTTGTGTTTTACATTAACAAAGCAATCATGGAATTGCAAGCGCATGACAGATGCAGCGCTTCTCGGTTCCCTTTCCATGTTCTTCTTGATCACATCCCGGACCAGATATTCAGCTTCCGGGCAAGTTTCCGCGTAAAAACGAGGCCGGAGTAGCGGCGTTGCGGCGGCTATGGCCAAGCTAAGGAGGAGGAGGAGGAGGAGGAGGGTGGTGAAGAGAACGGTGTGAGGCATTTTGGGTGCTGGTTTGGTCAGTGTATTTTGGATTTCACTGAAACAGTCGAAAAATAGAGGTTCTTCCTTGGGCTATTAACCAAACATTGTTTGCATGTCAGAATCGGTGGGACAACTTTTGCATTGGGGCACTAGCAATTTATAGGGATTTTGCCAATTGGCGATTTTGTGAAACTGGTTTGTCAAAAGTTTGTTGTGGACTTGTGGGGGAGTGAGGTGATCACTGATGATGATGCATGAATTGATGACCATCTGCATAATCAATTTTTTCTGTGAATTTCAAGAAACTAGAACCACTTTTGATGAAGTGGGTTCCATTATTGAGGCCTTCTTAATTCCGAGATTACACAAAATATGTTAAATTATATTTTATAAGTATATAATTTCAAATATAATGAGTTGATTCCACCAACTTAACAAATTGGGATTATCGTACATGTGATAAAAAAATTGGAGACATAGTTAAATTCACTTATTTAAACTCTTAAATTTATTTGTAACAAGTTTTAAATCGAGTAAAATTGAAATGATCGATATTCAATATGAATTTTGGACAGCATTATAATTATAATCTTATTTTACAGTTGCTTGCATCATATTTCATAGTCCCTTTTGTTCTTATCCACATTTGATGGTCAATAATTGGTTTCCAATTCGTATAATTTTTAACCTTTTTGCTTGAAGATTTCTTTTGTAACTTGGACTCAAAGCTAAGCAGAAGATATTACACTAATGTCTTTTTTTTTGACATTTTTCTTTTTGGATTTAGGTTAGTAGTGTTAAATTGGAAAGGTGACCAGTGTTCAAGGCAAAATAGTTTGTTAAAAATTTGGATCAAAACCAGTCTTAACTTGCTTCTAACTGGTTTACAAGTTGGTGTATCAACTTGTTGGGTTGTATGTCCAAATAGTATAATTTTGCTGTGATGAAATGATAATTTTATATTGAATAAAACTTTAGTTTGTATTCATTTGTTATTATTGCATTTGTTTAATATTGAGTATGTGAATAAAGTGTCAATGATCACTTGTGATAATATAAGTTGGATGCTTGCGTTGAGAAGTATAGTGTGACACAACTTATATTATGATCATCAATAAAATTGTTCACAACTAATGTATATGGGTTGGCACCTTGTACCAGAAGATTGTAGTGTTGACTATTTAATCATTCGAGTTTGTGATTTGTCCTTATCGCAGAAATGGATTAATGGTGACAATAGTACACTTGGAGTGTATTGAATGGACCACGTATCGAATTTAATTATATAGCATGACCGTGCGAATAATTAAGTCCCACTTGATCACCGGATATTTCATCTAAATCCCTTGACAGGATTGTGTATATCTTTTCGTTAGTTTGATAGTTCTTTGATTTACCAATGGGTGAGATCATTTTAGTTGATCAAATATCTCGGTGAGTTGGGAACTTGAAAATGAGCGAAGTAGAGAACACGAATTTGTGTCGGGAACTGTCGCCCTGAAAAATGGGTCGAGTGACAACTTAAGTATTTTCTGTTGAACGGTTATAAATATGAGCTCAGTGTTTAGCGACGACTAAACTTCGACATCTGTGATTAGTTCACAGGACCGTTGAAGAAAATGTAACTTAAAGTTAGTGAGAATAATTAGAGGGGCAAAACGATCATTTATGCTCATACCTAATTATCGAATCTTAGACAGAGATGAATTATATATAAGGTAGGTCAGAGGAAAGTATTACAAATTTTGTAATTTTATATATTCTGAGAGTGTAGTCTCTTGCCTTTAGTGGAAAAAGCAAAAGACTAATAATTAGATTGAGGGGTCTAGGGTCGACTAGACGGAATCTAATTATTGGAGCTTGGAAAATATATGTCCGATCAGGTCCCTGTGGTAGCTCTATAAAGTTTTGGGCTTAATCACAGTTACTATAAAAGTTTTGGACTTAATTGTAATTGTGATATAAGTTTAGGGATTACATGTGTAATTAAATCAATCTTAAATTAATTGGACTTAGATGCAATCAGGACTTTTGTCGTTGTTTGCAATCAGAACGCTTGCCCTATTTATATCACATTGTTTGTGACATAAATTCATTCGAACAATTCAATCAGTTAGAAAAAAGAAGAAATTTAGCTTCTCAGTTTTCTAGATCTGACAAGTCCAGAAATTAGTTTTATTTTTGATTAAAATTAAAAGGTGCCCACACCCCGGTGTAATCCAGACTTGGGAGAATACCATAGAAGGCTTGAACGTTGGGAGCACCAAGTTCGTGAATCAAAAGCAGCAAGTTCGTGAATCAGATCCAGATCAATATCGTTTATCGATTCAGGTATAATACTAATCCATTAGTATTTTAATTATATTATATACGTGAATATCTAACAAAGATCCTGAGTTTATGAATTAAAGAAAATTTTTATTTTTTGGCTAATTCTCGTGCTAGTTTCCAACACAACTATGACAAGCCGTATTGAGTTGGATTTTTCAGTTTAGCGATAAAAATGGCTCTCCGTTCCCGTTAGAGATTTTTGAGAGGCAGGAAGAAGATGGGAGTGAGAATTAAAATATGATTTAAATTTAACACCTTAAAATAAAATATTTTTTCATTTACTCCCCCATTTACTTATTTTTTGAAAATACGATTTAAATTTAACACTATAAAAATAAAATATTTGTGCTTGTTTGGTATGGTTTAAAACTAGTTTTTTAAGAATTTTTGATAAAATATGTGACTAAAAAATTGATAAAAATTGTGAATCTTATAAATAGGTGGTTGAAAATGAGTTTTAGGAAAAATGAGTTTAAAAAAGCTTAACCAAACAAGCACATTTGCGGGTTCGAAGTGGGACAGATTGATGACAGGGTAATTTGTCATTCATATTCAACCTATGATGCTGACCCATTCAGATCTATTTATTAAAAATATTATATTATTCCTGTAAGTAGAGCTGTTCTCTTCCATCTAGTAAGAAATTTATTTTGTCCATTTAGACACTTGTCCAAATGGGATTGGATGAAGAAAATGTGATTCACTTGTCCAAGTGTTCTCCTCCACCTAGTGGGGAGCTTATTTTGCCCATTTGGACTTATTTAGCCCATTTGGACGTCCAAATGGACAAAATAAACTCCCTATTAGGTGGAGGAGAACATTTTTCTACTCAGAAATGTTCTCTTCTACCTAGTGATGAGTTTATTTTGCCATTGTCCAAATGGGATTGAAAGATGAAAAAGTGAATTATATTTTTTTCCTTCAATTCTCTTTGGACACTTGTCATATATCCTCCGGCAACGCAGATTCGACTTCTGTGTGGGGCAGATTTTCACTGAAATATTATGGAGGTCTATCCTCGAGGTTGGCATGTTGGCTCTCTCTCTCAAGTCCCTGTCACTCGTGCACATCTCTCGATTTAGAACCCGCCTAGTCAATCAGCCTCTGATATAGATGGAAAGTTTCGCATTCGTAACTTTCTCCTTATCAGAAGTAAATTATATATACTTGTAAATGCTTATTTATAAAGACAAATATTTTAACGATATAATTTACAAATATATCAATGAGTAGTTTGTCTAGTCTAACACGAAATATTGGTGGATTCGTCAACCAATCTAGTCCACATATTTAGAAAACAGTTCTATATTTTTAATGATTTTGTTTTAATGGCTATCGTAGGTATTAGAGCGATACTGATATTTATAAATAGACTATTTGAAATCTACTGCTGAGTTGAGTTAGGCCTACATACATATTAGTCGGTCTAGATTAGCAACTCATTTTCGCATTACTAATTGGTGCCATTAATTTTGGTGGGTTGACCAATATCAGCAAGTTGTCTGCCTGGATATGGAAAGGTGGTCCAAATCGGAAAGCACCCTGTTGAATCAGGAGGTCAAAAGTTTCTAGACTTGACCGACCAAGGTCCCCTATCTATGCCATAAATAATACAAGTTACTTGTAGGTGTAAACTACATATTTATGACATAATAAACTTCAAAAATTACAAACTTTCTTGAGATTGATGCTTGAGTTCAATAGCGGATCCAAAAATTTTTAGCGATCGGTCTGCTATTGAAAAAAAAAAATTTTACACTTTAAAATTGGATTGTTACTAAATTTTTTTTTTATATAATTTTTTTTAGAGCGAGACCGAACTATAGTTCGATATCGCCACATCCTAAATCTACCTCAGCCTGAATTCTGTTTTTCATGAAAAAGATGTTGATTGATGATTAATTATTCATAAATACTTAACATATTTAAACAACTTCAGAAAATGATAATAATATGAAATAATATAACTAACAACTTATCGAGATATGATATTTTCATAATTCATTAGACGTGACATATTACCTATTTATGTCATCAACAAGTATTGTCCTAACAATGTTTGATGTAAACAATTACATGTGCAAGTAAAAGATGCGTTTTGAATAATTTAATTTGGTACATTTTATTGTGTTGACGTTGTTTATTCCTTTACTCTCCACTTTCACCAAAAATAAAATAAAAGAAAATTTTAAAATCAACAAAGAGAATGGTCAAAATTTGACCATCACTAGAATGTTATTAAAGTGGTTGCAGCAATGGATCACACGTTTCGCCCATTATTGGTTGTTTTACAAGATTTAATATGAACTTTTGACCAACATGAATTGAGAATGACAAAAGGTGTAAAATTGATTTTAATCATTTTATTCGAAGACAAATTATATGTAATTAAATTTTATTTTGAAATATAAAAATGCGATATATAATTGGGTTGCCTTGGATCAACCTTTACAACATCATCCACTTGGAATGTGTAATGTAATTAACTTTTTGTTTTTTTCTTTATATTTTTTAACACGATTAACAATTTTGTTTTTACTTAATAAAGATAGAATTTTTTATTTATTTATTATCTCAATTGCATCAACTTTTCTTTATATTTCTTATAAGATCAATAATACGTATAATTAAAGTTTTCACAATCTATTACTAAAAGATATTTACAAATTATAAGTCACAAAATCAAACCTTTTTTTATCTTTATATTTGCCTAATAATTCTTGAAGAATAGTAAGTGGGGAAAAATATTTTGGCTCAATCTAAAGGTTAAAGTTTGGTTTGATTTAAGAATCAACCTTGTCTTTGACTAGAATCAAGTATGAAACATTTATACTCGACTCGAATAAGTACAAGAAAAGATAATCTATTTTAGGATCGTGTACTTAAAATTTGTTTGATTTTGATTAAAATTTTGTTAAAAAGTAAAAATTAAAGTCAACAATTAATTTTAACAATATATTTTATAGAACCCACAAATTTTTAACTATATATTTTATTAAATTTTATTAAAATATACTAAAAATTAGATATTTTACAAATAGGGATTTAAGTGATAAAGATCACAATGTGCCTTTTTAATGCTATTCTGACAATTTGGCTGTACAAAACACCAATGTATATGACCCAATTGTAACAACTAAAAATGATTGAACTAGACCAGTTAAGAATATGGGCCTTATAAATTGGGCCACACGACCAAAAAAACCCAGGATCCACGAGTGTGTTAAAAACCGCCCACACATTTCTTCCTAGAGGAGAAACCAGAATCTCTGCACTTTGCACAAGCTTAGCAGCAGCCGGCATTCAATCAAGAAAACAAAAATGGGAGGTAGAGGGAGGTCTCGTACCCAGAGAAAACACTTCCGCCAGAGCAGAGAAAATGTCTGGAAACGCCCCAAATCTGATGATTCTCAAAACCCTGAAAATTCCAGCAACAGCACACCAGATGATACCAACGATATCAGAGTTAATAGGGATCCCGGTTGGCAACCTTTTGCTACCCAAAACACGGGTTTTGATGAATATTACAAAGTAAGGAAGAAAAAAAAAGAGCTCATATGGGCGTTTTGATGTATAAATGTGACGGTTTTGTATTTAGCTTTTTGAACTTGTGGTTTTGAAATGTTTAGGAGCAAGAAATTGTTTCCCCGGAAGAGTGGGATGCTTTCATCCAGTATCTTCGGAAGCCGTTGCCTGCTGCTTTCAGAATTAATTCCAGGTTCATAAACACAGGCACATATTATTGGATTTTTTCCCTTTTGTGCTGCAGCCTGCATGCAACTTTTTTCTTTTCATTCTGTTTATGTATAAGCTTGTTTAGAATATTCTTGTGTGCCTGGCAACGATATAAACATAGATATCGAATTCCTTGATGTTTGCTTTGAATTATGACTTAAGATTGTTATCTGTGAAGAAAATGTCTATGGCTGGTCAAATAATTTTGCCTAGCTTAATGGTTAGTTTGAATTCTCAAAAGAAGAGCGGAATCATGCTCTACAGATTCCACTTCATTGGATAACATTTGAAACTTCTCTTTTATTTACATTCCCGCCTCTTACGCTGGTATCATGAATTAAATGTTAAAGAATTTTGGCAATGCAACTGATAGGAGGATGCAATAATCTACCATTTTCTGTAGAAGATCACGCATCTTTTACAAACTTATCAGACCCAATAACTTGGCAAACATTACAAATGGAAGAAGAAAATGGTTTGATGTTCTAGATCAGAAAGTAGGACGGAAAAAGTATTTACATTTTACTTGGAAATGAGATGGGTGGGATCAAAAGGAACTCTTTAACTGATGGCTGGTTCAGTACATTCATCTTGATGCTCATGTGACCAAAACATTATTTATTGTTACTAGATAAGCTGTGTTGCTCTAACCCTATTATGCATTCTGGAACTGGAAAGATAAGAAGAGTACAGAAAAGAAGAAAAGGTAGATTCTCCAGTGCTTGCTTATTTTGGAGGGTAGAGAAAACCTCTTTCTCCGCATCTTGGTTTTTGGAGCTCGGGGAAAATGAAGAGTTGATACTCTTTTAAGTTTGTTTATTTGGTTTTCTAAAACAATCCTGTGAATATTGGCAAACTCAATGGTATAAAAGAGTTCCATTTTCACTATCCTCTCCACTTTCAAAGATGAAATAACCCAATAATCCTTTTATGGTCAAGACAGACTCGCCACAGCATTGCAATCATGACCAGTAGGAGTTTCCATGGTATGAGTTGGGGATGCAGGTATCTTTTAGAGGGTTTTGTACTATCCTCCCCTCCTCCATCCCCTTTCCTTGAAAGCAGACTTTCATGTGTGTGGGTTCTTGAGATCCAAACAAGTCCAAGTCCTGTTCAACACAACAAAGTATAACTGCATTTCAATAATTACAGTCCAAGAACCTCAAAAGTATGCTCACTTTCTTGTATTCAAAACAAATTCCCTTTTCCAGTTTACCTAGAGTTAGTATCGAGAACCCATATACCTTAAATTTCATGACGTAGTCAAAATATCACATTTGAAATAGGTTCCGAGCGCCAGAATACCCCAAATCTGAAAATAAAATCTGAAAATATTGACTGTTTCAACAGTGGGCGTTGACACCAGTTTAAAAGCTGGCAGAAATGACTATCTGCAGCTGTTTAAACCTCATACGGGCATGCCTGCAACTCTCAAACTGTGATTTTACCCATTTAATCATGTCATTAGATCATTTAAACATCACCAAATAAGGATTAAGGTAAAAATATCAAAATCATTTCCAATTTCTTCCAATTCAACAACTTTCTACAACCTATCCCTTTGCTAAAATTTTGTTCTTTGAGCACAATTACAGTGTAATGGCCTCCAAATGCATGTTATTATCCAGTTTAATTATCAACAATGTCCATTTTCAAAGCTCCCTAGTTGAAATCCCAAAAATTTGACCTCATTCACTGTTTTGAATGAAATCTTCTCCCTTTTTGTTCTTTTAAATTGCCCCTTTCTAGTGCCAAACCCTAATTATTGAAGGCTGAAGTTAGATGGAAGATTGATGGGGAGAATGGGTGAAAACCGTGGTTTCTGTCAAGAGAATAAATGTGCGGGAAACAGGGCCAGAAAGTGTTTCCCAATGCTAGAAATGCTTGGTTGTCAACCTACTGCATCCAACTTCTTTATCTGAACTTGGGACAGGCATTGAAGAAACTCAGTGATAATATTAAAAATGTATTTTACGAGTAATTTAGTACTTGTTTGGTACACATTAAAATGAGTTTTTGGTTTTTCATTTTACCACAGGGAGAAAATTACCAAAATGGCCATTTGTTTTCCTAATGAGCTGCAATATTTGACTAGAAAATAGGGTCATTTTGGTCATTTTCTCACAAGAAGTCAAAAAATAGAAAACCAAAAACCTATTAAAATGTGTACCAAACAAGTACTTAGATTTTTCAGAGGTCATTTGATTGTAGATTAGGTCTGCTTAGACTGAATTAGATTTTGCTTTGATATTTTGATGAAATTGTGATGTTGTAGAAGTAACCTAGAATTAAAGTTCTTTACCACTATAAAATTGGAACTGAGGTTTCAATCTATACAAAGCTTTAAGATTGAATAAAAGTTACAATTATAACAAAATTTTCCACCTCTCAAATTCTTCTTTTCTCTCTTGTTTGCTCTTCTCCTTTTCTCCCTTCTCCTTTTGCTTCTCTCTTTTCTTCGGTTCATCTCCCCCATTCTGCATCACACATCTTTGTGTTACTCGCCAAACATTTGCTACAATGTTTAAAGCCATTTGTGGAAGCATATTACTGTGGAACATGCATAATGTATTAATTTCCAATTGAGAAACTTGTTCAAACTATTTTATGTTAACATTTGGAAACTAACTTCTTGATTTGATGCTTCATTATAATTTTGTTATGATAATTCATCTACACCCTTCCTTTCCCAAAGGATTACTTTTAGATTTTAAACTAATTTCCAGTTAGTGTATCTGGAACTGATTTCAGGTGTAGTTATGGTCTTTTATTTGTTGAATTTTGCAGTAGTCAGTTCTATATGGATATTCGGTGGCAGTTGGAAAATGACTTCACTATATCTCTCCAGGCTGAGGTACATTGATTGCCCTAGTTCGTTTGTTTTTTCTCAGTTATGAATGGACTTAGGTTTCATGGCAATTCCTAAACAGTTTCAGTATGCAAATTTCCTTAATTAAATTTATTAAGGATACCGATGGGAGTGAAGTGGCAGCAATAAAACCGTTACCCTGGTACCCCAATAATCTTGCTTGGCATTCAAATTTTTCCCGGAATCAGCTGAGGAAGAACCAAACTCTTGAGAGGTGAGTGATACATTTACTATATATCTTTGTTCTGGATTCTGTGGAGTAGTAAACTGAATGCGTAGTTGGTTGTAAACAACACTTATTGGTGTTTATAAATTACACCCTTAGTGTAGAAAATGATGCTATCTATTGTTTCGTCACATGAGATAACAACATATGCATGAACATAGTCGTACAACCCTCCCAAGTTTTGTAAAAGTACTATTCGTTAAATTGAATGTTCTTCTCTCTAAATTGACCCCTAAAGCTAAAAATGTTAAGGGAATGCTATCATTTGAGTCCATTCAATCCTTTGCAGTAGATAATGAGTTTTGGAGACTACATTACATGGTTTTTCTTACATATTCAACTTTATTATGAGTGAAGCAGTATAAATGTTATTCAAATGCCTAGTGTAAATTTGTAATTTATTAACTCCTACAAATTAATAGTACAAGTCTAGATCAAGCATTTAACAACATATGTTGCATTTTTATCTGCTAGATGCTACATTTCATAATAATGAGGTTCATCTATATAATTTTGTATATCTAAGACTGACTTGTGTTAAGAAGCTTCTACGTTGAATCACACTATGCCGTGGGTTTGTCAGTCCTTGATGGTTCCATTTACTGTTCATGGTTGTAACAATACCTTTCAGGTTCCACGAGTTCTTGAAGCTAGAAAATGAAACTGGAAACATTACAAGACAAGAAGCTGTCAGCATGGTGTGTAAATTTCACATCTTCATTTGGAGTGTTCTTTGAAGCTCTGGAGTCTGGGTGGTTTGACGTGTTTGGTTTACTTTATCTTTCTGTTCAATTTTTCATTTTCTTTCTGATTCAGGTTCCTCCATTGTTCCTGGACGTGCACCCGCATCATTTTGTTCTTGATAGTAAGCTAAATTTATGAAATTAAAATTTATTTGTATTTTAATTTTATTCACATGGAGACTAACTGCCTACCACCTCAGACATTCTGTTGAATGAACAACATCCATGTATTCTGATTATTTCCTTTACATAATGCAGTGTGTGCAGCTCCAGGTTCAAAAACATTTCAGTTACTTGAGATGATACACCAGTTGACAGAAACGGGAACCTTACCTAGTGGAATGGTACTATTACTTTCTTTTATGTTTTTATCTTTAATTTCTGTGCACTGAGATACATTACAAAAGTAGCTAGTTTTAGTTTTCTATCTCATATTATTTTGCTCACATTTTTCTTTATTTTTGTTATATGGCTTTAATTCTTCTCATGATTTAGGTGATAGCAAATGATCTGGATGTCCAGCGCTGTAATCTTCTAATTCACCAAACAAAAAGAATGTGCACTTCCAACTTGATAGTCACAAATCATGAAGCCCAACATTTTCCAAGCTGTCATCTACATAGTCACATAAATAATTCTGAGACTGGAAATAGTAAGGAACCTGGTATCAGTCAGCTTCAATTTGATCGTGTCTTGTGTGATGTTCCATGTAGTGGTGACGGAACTTTACGTAAGGCTCCTGATATCTGGAGGAAGTGGTAATTATTTTTCATTGATACTTTTGGTGTTCTATGTAAGTCTCTTTTTACTGATTGTAGGAAGCATAGCCCACCGTGCTCTCTTCATGTTCCCTTCTTCTTTGCAGGAATGCAGGAATGGGCAATGGTCTCCATGGCCTTCAAGTTCAGATAGCAATGCGAGGTACCTTTCCATTGGTTTTCCTTAGTTGTATGATGTGTAACACGAATTTTAGTATACTACTTTTAACCTCCATCACTAAATAAACAAATCAGCTTGTCTCTTTTGGAGCTTATACTGGTTTCTATTGTCTTACCTGTATTTCATATATACTGTATTGAGAAATTGAATATCTACTCAAATTACGGTAATTCAATATATCTTAAGAGTCAAACTATCTATTGAACTTTTGTGTTGCACATGCTAGTTTTCTTATTTTTCTAAAGATTTGATTACTAAATAACATATATTTACCATTCCATTATACTGGATAAAATAATTACTTTGATACTAACTTCTTATAGAAGTCATATACATAGAAATCGAGATTGATGAAAATTTACAAAACTACAAGTCTTTACTTTTTTAGTTGTTTGCATATCTAATTCAATTTAAGAACTGATAAAGCAAAAAGAAGAATTTTCAAAGCTTGATGGTTATGATTTGGAACTGTAGATAAAAAGAAGGTTTAGTCATGTTTAAAGAGGCTTAATCGGGTACCGAGGCATTTGACCCTATGAGGCGAGGCTTAAGTCTCAAGATAGACCAATAGATAATTCAAAGAATATAAAAATACAAAAGTAAGTTCATAATCATAATAAATCAGACACCATCTTAAAGAATCCATAATAGAACAAATTATCAAAATTAAAAGGCTAAAACTTGCAAATAACACAAAATAAATTAATCAATAGAAGAAAATAGCCCAAAAGCTAACCAGTAATAGAATTTATAGAAAATGCAAGACAAATGGGCAAACGACTTAGTTGTCTTGAGGCGTAAGCCTCACAAATTGCACTTAAGGGGCGGGATTCGAGACGTTTCATGAAAGCCTCACGTGAGGCAGGATTTGAGGCGTAAACCTCAAATAGTTTTTTTAAACAATGGGTTTAGAAAGTAATAGGAAAATAATATTGCACATCTATCTAAACTTGGTTCCCCTTGTTGATGAAGCCTGCATGTGAAGGCCAAGTGCCAAGTTCGAAGATGGTGGCTCAGAAATAGTTGTCTTGTACAAGTTTTTTATGCAACATGTAGGGCATATCTGTTGGTGATTGAAATGGGATGGAATAAAAAATTTCTTATGAGGAAACATTCCATCCTGGTTTTGTTGTTTCTCTTTACTATGTATTTCTGTTGTATTATAGGCTTGGGGTAGTGTACACAACGTGTGTTTTTTTGTCTTTACCTTTCTATAGACCTTTCTTTACCTCTTGTATATGTCTTATTATTTCTGATGGTAAATTTTGGATGTAATCAATAAAAGGGAATCAGGAATAAAAGCCAAAACCTGATAAGAACAAAAAATGTCAGAATCAACCACGTCTCAATTCTTAACTGTTTGAATCATTTTAGAAAAGGTATAAAAGAAAAATTAATTTTGAGCCAGATTCTCCAATCTCTCTCTCTCTACTTTTCAATTTTTTCAAGTTATAAGAAAAGATATGATAATATTTATCATCATGACTTTTGGTCAATATTAGTGTCCGAGCAAACAGTCATTTATTGGGATGCAGTGGATGCATAAAACTTGGAATGGAAGTGTTAATAAATATATTGTTCTTTTGTTTTATTTATTTATTAAGGGTAGAATAGTCTTTCCAGCTTAGCCTATATATAGTTTATTTGTAATTAAGTTTTATTGTGACTTTGTATTATTTTTTCATTATGCATAAGGAACCCTAGATTCCTCCTTTTCTTTTGTTTCTTCTTCTTCTTTGTTTTGTCTTATATTATTTATGAGGAAGAACTTCTATTAAGAAAATTGTACTAATTACTCTTAGCTTTTTAGGCCAAATATTTACTTTTAAGTTCTATCTGTACTCCAACATTAAATTATACTGAGAAAAGCACTAATTAAATAGTTATGGTTCTTTGGTTTTCAACATATGATCATCATAGGTATATCGTTGCTTAAAGTTGGTGGGAGAATGATATATTCAACTTGTTCGATGAATCCAGTTGAGAATGAGGCTGTGGTTGCCGAGGTAAGTTGCTCAAAGAATCCAATTTTGGAGTTTGCTGCAAAATTTTCCATTTACACCCCCCCCCCCCCCCCCAAACACCCTCACCCTCCCTCTGCATATGCGGTGTAGTCCCCACATGCTCATACATACCGATGCACAGTATGAATCCAAATTTATACCATATTTCTGTTTGTTTGAATGATGATCTACACTACACATTCAATTATAACTCTAAGAGCTCTTAGGGTTAACAAGTGGAATTTGACTATGAGAGCCCACCTATTGCATAGAAAAAGCCCTTCTTCAACCGCTTTCTCTTGTAATGCTCCTAACCCCAATTACCTGATCAGGGGGAGTATTCCCGAAAAGTAGCCCTCCCGTAAGCTGACTTGGAGAATGAGTCTCTCTTTCCCAGGCCGCCTGAGGGCGTACTTTAATCGAAGCAAGAGGAGTTGGAGACGCCCCTCAAAGGATATTTGTACTTCATTAATAGGCCCTTTCTCTTCTCTTTCCTCTTTACTAACATAAAAGAACAAAACCATAGAGTAATGTTGTATCCCCATATGGAGCCAAAAGAAAATTTGTTCTCTCCTAGGAAGAATTTTTTTTCGTAAAATCTCATCTAATAACTAACTATTTAATTTGAATATAACCTTGCTTGCCTTTGAATTTATTATCTCTTCTCTTTTTTAATGTGTCAGACAATGAAGCTGTGGCTTGGTAATACTTCTAAATATATGTAATCTGCAGCATCATATACTTCTCTCTCTCTCTCTCTCATGTTGGGGTCCTTGCTTGTGTATCTGTGATGCAGTTTCGTGTCAATGTCTTGCCTACATGGATATATTCAAGTCCCTATAATGTTTTATTCTCATCAGATCTTGCGGAGATGTGAAGGATCTATTGAGCTCATGGATGTCTCCAGTGAGCTGTCTCAGTTGATTCGCAGGCCAGGCCTTAAGAAATGGAAGGTCAGTAATAAATTTCCAGTATTTACGTTTTAATTATTAAAGAATTTTTAGAGTTTTCACAGTAAGCAGCAGTTTATGTGTACATGGTCTATATTAGTGCTTGCTTGATCATGCTTAAAAGCTGTTTTTTTTAAAAAATAATAAAGGTGTGTTTGATTTTGATTAAAATCAGATTTTTTGGTAAAAGTTGATAAAAGTTGTTGAATTGTGTGGTTGAAAAGTTGTCGGACCATGAAATGTGTGGTTAAAATTAATTGTTGACTTTGACTTTAGTTTTTTAGCAAAATCAAAATTGAAAACAAACGGGCCTTAAAGTAGGAGCCATAGTTATTGCGTGGGACCCACAATTTGTTTATTTTGAGCCATAAAAAGTAGTGGGCCTCAGTACTTATAAGCACACCCAAACACATGATTAGTGACTAGCATTTTGTACCTTAGGTAGCACACTATGCTTTTGAACTTCAAACTGAGGTTCCTGCACAGGATTTTCTATTTATTTGCTATCGAATTTCTATCTCTTTGCTGAAACCACGTAGTCCATTTCCCAATCGTCCCCCAAGAGGAGAAGCTCTGTACCGATGCAACTCTTGTCTCCACAATAAACAAATGTTTGCAATGAGTCAGTAACAAAGCCATAACTAAACATTTGAAGATACTTGTAGCACTGTAATGCATCTCTCTCTTGTGCTCTTCCCAATATGGTGCTTTGGATCATTTTGTTCTGGCTTTGCCTGATGTTCTTGAAATCGACCACATTTGTCACTTTTGGTGGAGAATAGCGTTGAACCACATGATCTAAAAGCTTAAGCTGTTAGATAGAGCCACATGTATATTATTTAATTTGTCTTGAACATGCCCCCTCAGGCATTTTTCTCATAAAAGCCTAACACGTGCACAACTCATTTAAATGGGTGGCGGAGAGACTTGATCCCAGAACTTTAGCCTGCTTTGATACCATGTTGAACCACTTGATCTAAAATCTTAAGTTGTTAGATAGGGCCACATATATGTCATTTAAATATTGTTTTCAACGCATAGAATCTCTAGGCACATTTTTTTTCGGCTTTGCATTGGAAAGTTTAGACTTGAAGTCGTGGTATTATAGTTTGGTCACTTGTTTTAATGGGCCTACACTTTGATGACTTCTAAAAGATCATTGCTCTAGTAGGTGGGATAACGTGCTTGTGTTTTTTGAAATGCAATAAAGTTTTAATGGGCCTTCACTTTGATGAATTCTGAAAGATCTTTGCTCTAGTAGGTGGGATAACATGCTTGTGTTTTTTGAAATGCAAGAAAGTTTTACATGAATCCTATATGCTTGCTATAGCACCCACTGACTTTTCTGTGTCCTATATCATTACTATAGCATTTCTTGAGGGGACTAGGTACATGAATAGACTAGATAAATATTAGGAATCACAGTTCAAATTTATCTTATGCATTAATTGTCTTCCCTGCGTCCCATCATTGACACTATGTCTGGAAGACCTTACATGTTAAATAAACGAGTTAACACACTAAATGTGATAGATCATAGACGTATACTTCAACAAGAACTCCTGGATGCAACATCTGTCATTCCAACTTTGGTTCCTGAGACGGTTTTGGGTTGATAAATTTGGTTAGAGAAGAAAAAAGAATCGTTAGTTGCTGGAAGTAGTATATAATTTGAAAATACCAATTATTTTCAATAGCTTGAAAAACACTTAGGAGATACTTGTCGTTCTATGTTTATTTCCTTCTGTATTCTTTTAAACTCCAATCACGAGTCTCAATGTTCTCATCTGTGCAAATTTGATATCCTCTGAATATATTTAGTAAGATCATTGCGTAAGTACTTGTGAAGGCAGCGATTAATGATTATTGATATATTTTTAGAGATAAATCACTCTAAACTTTATCTAGCCACATATCTATTTATTGATTCTATAGCATTTAATTGCTATTAATCCATTTGGCTGTGCAGGTTCGAGATAAAGGGGTGTGGTTTACATCTTATAAAGACGTCCCTAAATATCGGAGGTCTGTAGTTACTTCAGGCATGTTTCCCTCTGGTAAAACATACGAGGAAACATCTGAGCACAATCATGAAACTGTTACTGCAGAATTGTTTGAGAATGGTAAGGAAAGTTCTGGAAATGAGCTCCAGTTGAATGATAATCCTATGGTTCCAACTCACAGTTTGGAGGCAGAAGTCTCGACTCTACCTTTGGAACGTTGTATGAGGATAGTGCCTCATGACCAAAATACTGGGGCCTTCTTTATTGCTGTTTTTCACAAGCTTTCGCCACTTTCTGGTAAGTAGAAAAGATCTGTCTGATTGGGTGAGCAATTAAAAGTTTTGGGCTTTCTTGGTCATTTCGTAAACCAAGATGCATGTGTAGCCTTAGCATTATGTTGTTACATAACATCTGTCCCACCATCTTAATGCGTGCTTGCAAGGTTGAGGTTTGTTGGTTACCTAAGCACGTTCTGATTTCTGATATCTTTTGGTTTCATTGCTGCTATTTCCCTGCCATAACTAACTCTACTAAGAGGGGTAATTCTGGAAAAAAACTGTTGTAATAAGTGTAAGACGACAAGTTTCTTATTATACTGATGTAGTCTAACAAGAAGAACAAAATAAGATGATGTATTTACCTAATCTTGCATTTTACTTCACGGAATTCATGTTATCTTTATCTCTGCAGTGACTCAGAAAAAACCTGTCAGTCTTCCTAGGAAAATGGATTCTAGTAATGCTCAAGCTGAAATATCGAAGAATGAGGGGAAAGAAGATTCAGATGGGGTGGAAATTGACTCAACCAGAGGCACAGAGGGTCAACTTTCTGAAGCAACTATTGATGCTGATACATTTGAGAATGGAATCGGGGAAGCTGCTTTGGATGCTGACAGTAATATAGTTTCTGAAGAAAATGAAAAAGAGGAAGCCCAACCTTCTCCTGACACGAAAAATGGTGCCGAAGGGGTTAGGGGTAAAAGAAAGCTACAGATACAAGGAAAGTGGAGAGGAGTTGACCCTGTTCTTTTTTACAGGGATGACACTGTTATTGATAGTATAATGGAATTTTATGGAATTAAGGATTCCTTTCCATTTAAAGGTCATCTCATTACAAGAAACATAGATAATAACCATGTGAAGAGAATATACTACATCTCAAAGTCTGTGAAGGAAGTTCTTGAATTGAACTTACTATCTGGCCAACATCTTAAGATAGCTTCCGTTGGACTGAAGATGTTTGTAAGTTATTTATATATTTGAGTCTTTTAGTGGTTTCAAAATAAGGGACTTTTTTTTGTTAAACTTAGAATGGTAAGAGAAAGGGAACATAACTTGTTTGGAAGGAAAAATGTAACTTTTACTTATTTTTAAGCTTGGCCAAATATGCTATTAACCCAAAGGCATAGAAAGAACCCCCGTTTTTTCCCCCAATCTTCTATTACCTTGATAGTTGTGTTAAATATATTTTCTTCTGATTTCAGGAACGACAGACGTCGAAAGAAGGAGCAACTGCCCCCTGTCTATTTCGAATATCTTCTGAAGGATTGCCATTGGTTCTTCCACATATAACTAAGCAAATCTTATATGCATCTGCAGTAGATTTCAAGCATCTGTTACAATACAAAATTATCAAATTTTCCGATTTCGTTAATCCCGAGTTTGGAGAAAAGGCTTCAAAGCTTATGCTAGGTTGTTGCGTGGTGGTTCTGCGTAGAGGTCTGTATGGTGGTGTTGAAGTTAACAATGATCAATTTATGATTATTCCTTGTGGTATCTAAACAATTTCTGTGAATATACTTTGCGTCCTGAATTCGTTCATTTTCTGCAGATGACAATGTCTTATCAGATGATCAGCAAGTGGATGCATCGACGGTTGCTATTGGGTGTTGGAGGGGTAG
This sequence comes from Forsythia viridissima, assembly GCA_030279155.1. Lineage (NCBI taxonomy): Eukaryota > Viridiplantae > Streptophyta > Magnoliopsida > Lamiales > Oleaceae > Forsythia > Forsythia viridissima. The sequence goes on along the minus strand of CM059038.1, from coordinate 37,559,531 downwards.
AACTAATGTAGCTGTGATGGTGACAGCAATTGACTGCCAGGAACTGTTAGAAAGGTTGTCTTCGCTTATGGCAACAGAAACAGTGCTGATGCAGGAGAATAGTTCCTCCCAACTCGAGACCGACAAAATAACGTACAAGAATGATTCTGAACTTAAAAGAAGACATTAAAACCTTGACACCAGCTACTCTTGGTTGAACCAACAATTTTGGAGCTCATCTGTCTGTACTGTACTTCATTATTTACTTTAGAAATTTGTGGCCCAAATGTTAGGAACCTGAAAAAAAGTTTGGAGCTCAATTGTCATCCCTTAAGTACTTGTGTATTTGAAATGTTCTAGCAGTTGAGCTGGGATAGATGTGTTTTTTTTATTTTTCTGCTTTTATTCAGTTATTTTTAAGCCTGCATGTAAACATCATATTGACTAACCTAGACAAAGCTGCTTGCTAGAAACCAAGTATATCTTTGGTACTTTCGACAAAAAGGACTAGATATTACAACTAACTAATTTTGTTAACGTATTCATTTTTATATATTGTCAAGTGCTATTTAATTCAGTTTACCAAAAATGTCCTATTTAGTTATAAAGAAAAATTTCGGCTCACTTCATACGTGCATGAAAGTAGACTAATTTTGTTAACGTTTTCATTTTTATATATTGTCAAGTGCTATTTAATTCAGTTTACCAAAAACGTCCTATTTAGTTATAAAGAAAAATTTCGGCTCACTTTCTAACGTGCATGAAAGTAGGGCTAATTTTGTTAACGTTTTCATTTTTATATATTGTCAAGTGCTATTTAATTCAGGGATTATTTATTCTCAATATTCTTGATTAAATATAAGTTTTTTCATACTGGAATATTCAACTCAACCCAAAGTGCAGAATGATTCGAGCTATAAGCCTCATATAAAGCAGTTTGATTGAAAATCATTACAAATGTAATGACTTCAAAAGCCACACAAAACAAAGTAACAATAGCATCCCAAAATAGATAGGTAAGATAGCTTAAGTGAAGACAATCGCCACTAAGACCATTCAAAAAATATTCATATTACATGGGGAGACCAGAAGACCGTCCAAGAAGGTACTGTCAAATGAAAAACGAAAAATAAACAAATGATAGACACAATCAGAAAACATATCTGCCACTCTGTGCTATGTTGTTTTCTCCCCCTTTGAAACCACAACCATTACTTCTCTACAACCAAAATACAACAGATGTTTGAAAAAATCAGTGACACCGAGCATAGAATAAAAGGAGAAGATTTTCAATCCTAGGTAAAGAAATCACGATCTACAGCACATCCTGTTCTTTTCTGGGATTACTTGTGCAGGTCCGGGAATAATAATTTTCTTTCCAGATAAAGATGCAGGATTGCCATTAGCTTGATCATCACCTGCAACAAGATTTTTCTTATTCACGATGTTGAAAATCTCGGTCAACACAGTCAAGAACGCATTCTCAACATTTGTTGCTTCCAGTGCCGAGGTCTCTAAGAAGAATAGTCCTTCTGTCTGAGCAAATTCCTTCGCATCCTCGGTTGGCACTGCTCGCTGATCTTCAAGATCGCTTTTGTTCCCAATCAGAATGATGACGATGTTCTTGTCCGCATGTGCACGCAACTCTTCTAGCCAACGAGGTATGTGGTCAAATGTCTGACGTTTTGTTATGTCATAAACCAACATAGCCCCAACAGCTCCCCTATAATATGCACTTGTGACAGCTCTGTATCTGTTCACAACACCAATGAAGACAATTTTGATTAGCTAAGCATTCTGAATGATTCTTTTCAATAAATAAACAGCAAAGATGGCCTGACCCGGAAAAGGAAAAGGCGGAAGTAAAGTAGGCACAAGCAATAGCAAAACCCATGCTAAAGCCCTTCCTATCCAACTCCCAGTTTAATGTTCTTGTATGTTCTTGCATTGACATGGAATGAAAGACGAACTTATTGCTATCAAAATATGTCCCGTTTCATTTATATGAAATGGCAAACTCCATCACAAATTATTCTACATTCTCCATGTGCTTCGTGTCTTAATGCCTCGTATAAATTAAATGGTCATAAATAAAGAACATTAACCACCATAAAGTATCAGCAGCCAATGTTGGATTTTTGCCATTATGCAAATAAGAACATTAACCACCATGTCACCCAAATCACAAAGAACAATAACCAAAGAAGATTAAATACAGATGACCAAAACTGGAGAACGGTTGATGGAACTAACAAAAACTTATTGTTACATTTGGCAGTGTACTTTTGATTGACGCAGAGTCAAATTTCCAACACCAACAATTGACATTCTTTGCCAAGTCTTATTAACTCCTCCAGAACATGAATTACGATGAAGTAAATAGAAATATAAACTCTGAAATTACAAGTTAAGCTAAGAAGAGTTACCTCTACTACTTTTTGAAATTCCACTTGCTGTCTAATTTAGTTTCCACACATCCATGAAATAGATACAACAATGAAAAGTGTATATTACATCGTTTCCCTCTCTTAATAATGTTATAGAATGCACAACCTGTGAGCATTCTATGACTTCCATAGGTTTCTATCAATTCTCCTTGCACACTATTGATAATTATTGGTTAAAACTAATATACCGCTTTTCTTCGCGGTAGAATCCGACCTTCACAATAAATTTTTCCTAATAATCACCGCAAGAAAAATGAAAATACCTTTAGCCGCTTGTTTGTTCTATCATTGATTAAAACAACTATTTGAGAAAAATCAGAAGATGATTGATTGAGAGAGGATTTTAATGGTTGAGAAGAATCTGTTGAAAATTGATAGAGGGGGGTTGATTTTGAAGACGTTGAGAAGAATTTGGAGAAGATTGAGAGAGAGTTTTGTTAAGGAATGAAGACGTAATGACATAATGACAAAGAAGTTATTTTTTCTGCGCGTAAAGGAGAAAACCTTCTTACTTTTTAAGGTGATTACATTAAATTCTTAGCAAAATTTCATATTGTCCAATAAACTTCATCATGTCCAAAGTTGGCCATTAAACTTAAAGCATTATTACAATAGAGTCACTCTTTTACTTGCCAACAGGATTGTCACATCCGTTAGGAAATGATCAAATTGTCACAAACATTTAAGTTCAGGGACTCAATCGTAAGTTTGTAACTAATCGACAAAGTCAAGTGACTAACTTAGAGCAAAATAAAGTTTTATGGTTTAGCTACAAGTTTGGCGATCACCATAATCTTAGCTGGACAATTAATGATCTGAGCATTCCACACCAACCGTGTCAACACATGTCAATTGTATGTCTCATAATATAATATACTAAAATGAGATTATAATCACCATAATCATATACATCAAATTCATTCATTACCCTAAACGAAAACTCGAGGATCCTCACCAAAGAGACTAAAAATCACGCAAATAATTGTTCATCACAAAGTAAATACTGCAAATCTGTCATCACATTTAAACAACTAAGAAACATCCCAATAATCAATCAGACAATGTTAATAATAAACCAAAATGAAACCAAATCTCCCCAAAATCCAAAAAGCTGAAAATCGACACACAAAAGATCAGCTCAATACAAGACATCCAAGCACATGCCAATTGCAAAAAGCGTATTGCAGAACACAAAACTACTTAAATCACAACATGGAAACACTTAAAAAAACCCTATAAATTACTTCATACGTCTGTCTATGCACAAGTAAATGTTCAGATATATAAATATGTAACGTAGATGTGCGTGTATATACCGTTCTTGGCCGGCGGTGTCCCAGATCTGGGCTTTAACGGACTTGTGCTGGATTACAAGCGTGCGAGTCTGGAACTCGACACCGATGGTGGACTTGGAATCCAAACTAAACTCGTTTCGAGAAAAACGGGACAATATTTGAGATTTTCCCACTGCAGAGTCACCAATAAGCACCACCTTGAACACGTAGTCTATTTTCTGGCTTGCATCTCCATAACCGCTTCCACCACTTGCCATTTCACTTCCTTTTCTTTATCGCTTTGAGGTGTGTGCCCAGAAGACAATAGAATGATATGAAACGAGACACAGAAGAAACGGAGGAGACGGAATGAATAGTCCAATTGGGGTCTTGTAAGACCCCACTTCACTTGATGATTGATTTTTTTTCTTAATTTTCTTACTATTAATTTTGCAAATAATTATTTTCTTAACGAAATATTAAGGGTTTACCATGACTATCCAGGTATACTTGTTGTAAGCAGAATTTTTAGTAATAGAATTTTTGGTGGTCGAATTTTTGTTAAAAAATTGTTAATTATTTGGATATAAATTCAAGAATTGTTGAGAAAATTAAATTGAGTATTTTTGTTGTATAACTATAAAAGTACTTTTATATAAATTTTATATTTATTTGACTAAACAGTAATCAATTATTATATATTTTATATTATTTTAAAAAAAAATACTATTTTTTTATATCATATAATAACTATTAAAATTAATATATTAATTTAATTATAATTATACAAATATTTTAATATATTTGATTAAACAGTAATTAATATAATTATCATATTATTATTTTTAAAATAAATAATAATTTTTTATATCATATAACTAATATGCCGTTTTTTTACAGTGGGATCCGATTGTAGGTTTATTATATAATAGATTGAAGCAGTGAACAAATTTTGGAGATAATCGATGGGAATATGATCGAATGAGGAAGATGGATCAATGAAATAACAAATTTTGGAGATGATCGGTTGAGATAGATGATCGAATCAAGAATATTGATTGAAGCGATAAGCAAAATTTGGAAGAGATGATTTTGTGAGGTGAAGACGTAGTGACACATATACGTTTTTTTTTTTCTTTCAATAACAGAGAAAACTCTATACAGTCGTGATAACTATGAAAATTAATATACCTGGTAGTGGTTAAGGGGCATTTGAGAAGTAAAGAGGATAATGAAATTCTACCTGAAGTGATGAAAATCTTACAAGATATTCAGCACCAAATTGATTTAGCGCCCAGGGCTAGTCTTCCAAATTTACCTCACTACCGACTAAGTCCAAAATAGAATGAAATTTTGAGGGAACAAATTGAATATTTGTTGAAGAAAGGCTTCATAAGAGAGAATATGAGTCTATGTACAGTACCTGCCCTCTTGGTGCCAAAGAAAATGGGAACTTGGCGCATGTGTGTTGACAATCGTGCCATCAAAAGATAACAGTAAAATACAAATTTCTCATTCCTTGGTTGAAAGACATGTTAGACGTGCTTGAGATTTCCAATGTGTTTTCAAAAATAGATATTCAAAATGGCTACCACCAGATCCTTATCCTGGGGACGAGTGAAAAATTGCCTTTAAGAGTAAATATGGACTTTATGAATGGCTGGTGATGCCATTCAGAATGACGAATGCTCCAAGCAATTTTCTGAGACTAATGAACCAGGTTCCTCGTCCTTTTATTAGTTCATCTGTTGTAGTATACTTTGATGATATTTTCATCTACAGCATGCCCAATGGAGAGCACTTGACTCATTTGAGGCAAGTCTTAGATTTTCTAAAGGAAAATCAATTATATGTGAATTTAAAGAAGTGTACATTCTGCACAAGTAATTCTTGGGTTTCATGGTTGGGAAGATGGTATACAGGTGGATGAAGAGAAGACGAGAGCAATCTGGGAATGGCCGACTCCAGAGACCGTATCTGGTGTAAGGAGCTTCAACAGTTTAGCCACTTTTTATATATTCGTCCAACTTTTTAGCATCATCGTGACGCCACTTACTAAATGTTTAAAAAGGAAAGATTCAGTTGGGGGAAAAACAAAATAAGAGCTTCGCCCTCGTCAAAGAGAAGTTGTGCCTTGCTTCGGTCTTAGCTTTGCCAAGCTTCGAGAAGATATTTCAAGTAAAATGTGATGCAAGTGGCATGTGTGTTGGAGCTGTCCTTTTCCAAGAAAAAAGATTTCATGTCGGTACCTACAACAAGCTGAAGCCCATAAAATATGGTCTTTTCAAAGTACTTAAGCATGTCAATAACAATGCCATTATTGAGTTACCAATTTCTATGGAAATTTTGGGTACCTTCAATGTAGCTGATTTATATGGTTTCCAAAAAAATAATGAGCCACTCTATCCAGATTATAATTCGGGGTCGAGTTCCTCAAAGGTGGAAGGGAATGATGCAGAACAGATGGCAAGCCTCGAAGAAAAGCGGATTTTTCAGTTTTAGTGCTAATTCTATTATTTGTTTTAATTTCGATTTTTACAATCTTAGTTGATTTAGATTATGTTTTCTTACAATCTTAGTTGATTCAGACTATATTTTAGTTTCTTTTATAATTTAGGATTGTTATATAGAAGGTTCATTCTTTATTTTCATCATTCATTCATTAATATTATTCTTAGAGTTTTAACTCTTTGTTCTCTGGTAGATTCCAAATCTTGTGTTTTTAAGGTTTTCGCTTGAATTTTTTATTCGTGCTGCGTCACATTGTATATTTAATTAAATTTCATTGCAGTTTAATAAAATATTGCTTTCATAGTTGATAAATGTTAGTAAAATTATTTTTAGTCTATTGAAAACAACATGAAAGGAGAGTCAGAGAGACTGGTAGATAATTCTAAGCTAATATTGGAATTGCAAATTACTTGAACAAGTTGAGCTTCTTATTCATTTTTTGGTTCCATTCATTATTCAATGCTATTTGTGTTAATTTCCTTTTGAGTTTATGCATATGAAAAAAAATGAGCATTAGAATTGTCCTAATCAAGTTATCTCCTATTTTGACGAATTTAATATGAATGGTATTGTAGTTGAGTTGCATAATATCCATTTAACATATGAATTTCATAATATATTTTTATTAAGCTTTTTACTATCTAAAAATCAATCAATTAATTTTTTTTTTTGGCATTTGTCTTGTTAGTAAATAATCAAACTTTATCTAGTGTCTGTTTGATTAAGTTTAAAAGTAGTTTTTGAAAAAAATTTGAAAAAGTTGATAGAAGTTATGAGTCTCACTAAATATATGGTTGAATATGAATTTTTTTTATGAAAAAAATGTTTTAAAAAAGCTAAACCAAACATGCTTTAATCTACTCGTAAACTTTCAACAATTCAAAATCGATTAAAAAAGTACCAAGCTTAAATTTGATGACCTAGCTTGATTGACTGGCCTAAGATTTTGTAAATTTTTAGGGTTCGTTAGACACAATTGTTGTGAGTAGAACTTTTAACAGTAGAATTTTTTGGTAGTAGAACTTTTTACAGTAAAAACTTTTATTAAAAAGCTGTTGCTATTTGAATATGAATTCAAAAAGTGCAGTGAATATTAAATTTAGTGTTTGGTTGCAAAACTATACAATTATTTTTGTATAAACTTTATATTTATTTGACTAAATAATAATTAATTATTATATATCTCATATTTTTTTAAATGAATAATATATTTTATATCATATAATAACCATTAAAATTAATATATTAATTTAATTAGAATTACACAATTATTTTAATATATTTGACTAAACAATAATTAATTATTTTATATCTCATATTATTATTTTTAAAATAAATAATATTTTTTAATATCCTATAATAACTATTAAAATTAATATATTACTTATAATAACATAATTATTTTAGTATATATTATATTACTTAAAATTAATTAATTATTTAAATTAAACGTATTATGTGTAATTTGTATTATATTATTTAATACGCCAATACATATTTTTCACTTGATAGAAATATATAAAGTGACAATTTGTTATAAGTAATTAATGTGGTAAATAAAATAATATATTAATGTTGTAAATTAATTAATTTTTTTTATGTATTAATGATAGTTTTGTTAATTTTTAGGTTCACAACTTCCCGTAAAAAGTTGAATTAGAGCTTTTTAGAGAAGTTCAAAACTGTTTTTTTTTAGTCAAAAAATATTTATTGATTTTAGTCAAACAACCATAAATATAATAAAAAGTATTTTTACTCTTTAAAAAGTGCTTTTGAACTTCCAAAAAGTCCTTTCAAACGCAATATTAGGATAATACTACAATCAATTTGTAATCTCTAAAGGGAGGAATGCTAAATGACGACAAACAGTACAAACTCAACTAGTATATGAGAATTGGATTTTAAACTTTTAAGTGCATTATGCAAAGTTAGAGATAATGTGTTTAGACTTGTATTTCAAAAGAAAATAAATTCATATTCGAAGAAAAATCATAGTTAATCTTATAATTACATTTTAACATATTATTAATCAAGACCAATAAAATTATAATTTATACGGTATTCTTATATTTTATTTGCATAGTCTTTTTCTTATATGTAATTAATAGTTAATAATTATTTTTGTGCACACTAGGCTACTGAAGAAGTAGAAGGGGACAAGTACATTTCATACATTTATTTGTCCCACATCGTTTGGGAACTTAAAGAATGTTGTTATAGTGCACTATATAAATGGAAGGCAGGACAACTAGCTCCATACTTACCTGGATGGGGTCAATGGGTGATCAAGAAGACTTATGGCCTAGATTGGTGACCTCCATTGCACTTTGGAGGGGTGCCCGTCTAAGGTCGGTCCAAGTGGTCGAGCCTACATCATAATTTGTGTTAGAGGGGGCCTGCGTTCGCGCGGCCCCTGCCCAATTCAAGTTTAAAGTTTGAATCCCCTATTCTGTTTGTGCAGGCCCGTTTCTATGAAAGATTTGAACAACGGTTCTGGGCTGTTCGGAGCCATCAGGCTCTTTTCTGCTCGGTACGTAACTCTAAAAAACTGAAATTGTTGTTCTTATGATCCTGCTTCAGTTTGGTGGTGTAAGATTGTACCTTGATTGTTTGTGATGTTAATGTATAATCGATATTTGGTCATCAACAATCTATAAAAGATGAAATTCTATTTTAATTTTCTTTACGTGCCAAACATGTATCTAAGGAAATATAACAGATTTCGGCATGAAAATGAATAAATTTAAATATTGAAGTGGCCACCTAATGCAAGTCTCTTTCTTACGTGCACCTCAAACTTTAGGTAGCATGTAATTAAGAAAATTAGGTATGTATTAATCTTTTGATGAAAAATGAATTAGATCCAAGCAAGAATTGTTGAAAATAAAATTTAAATAAATGTATTTATTTGTTTTCAAAATGCTTTAATTTTTGAATGACATCTAGCAGTTTATGTATCGATGTGATTGATGCTTCTTTGTGATGTATAAGGTCAGGGTGGCTTAAGCTTAAGCCCACCCAGTCCCAAACAAAAATCTTGTTTTGCTTTTTATCGACAATTTGCGAATCAATTTTAGTTTACAATTTCCAAACGTTAATAAAAGTCATTGATGCCATTTTGAAGTACATACTTTGTACTTTGTAACACACATTTCAATTTACAAAATCGTTAAGCGATAAAGTCATAATAAAGAATTAAAAATGATTGTATGAAATGAGTTCAATAAATCTAATTCATGGTTATTGCTTATTTTGGCTTTTTTTCGGATTATATTTTTTGATCGTTGAGGTACGTTCTTGGTATTGTTTCGAAGAACTCGCGACCAGCTATGCGACATATTTTGAAATGAAAAATTGTTAAATGATAGATTTAAAATAATTAGTTAAAGATGACTACTTAAATTTGAAATGAAAAATTGTTAAATGATAGATTTAAAATAATTAGTTAAAGATGACTACTTAAATTGAAGAATAAAATTCGTTGCGTCTCATTTTCGTCTCTTCGTTTTTGTTGTATCGTCCAAGTCCTCATAAAAAAATTTGTAACCCCTCCAATTTATTCGTCACTGGACGTATGTGCTGATAGAGGTTACTTCTTCTTCGCAGGCCGCTAAGTTCATTAATCCAGTTCCTTCACATGCTTTTAGACATTTAGTATCAAATCTTTTGCATGCTTCTACACTACTCATTCTGGAATTTGCTGGCGGAAGAGATTAATCATTTGTTCGATATTTTGCTTAAAATTTTGCTAAATAGCTAAAATTAAAATCGAATAATTAATTTTAATTACATATTTTATACCATCTATATTTTTTTTATCAACTTTTCAACTATATATTTCATTACTTTTTAAAAAAATTTGCTAAAAATTTAATTTTTAATAAAATTAAACGGACACTAAGTATGAAAATCTACCCAAAAAAATAATAATGTGTCTTTATACATCTTCTTAACATTGTCAAAATATCAATTTTGGCTTTGACAGTTGGCTTAATACCGAAGAATTGACAGAGTTTTGAATTTGTGCTTGCCTTGCATTAATTTGCATTTAATGCATAGATTTTGGTAATCATTGATGTTCTTCGTCATGTAAAAAAAATAAAAATAAAAAATCAAATACTATCTCCATTCCACAAAGATAAACCCAATTTTTTTTTCCACACAAATTAAGAAAACTCATTTAATGTAATTGAAATTATAAACTTTTTACACAATTTTCCCATTATACCCATATTTAAGTTAAATAGAAATCAAAAAGATATATATATATATATATATATATATATATATATATATATATAGAGAGAGAGAGAGAGAGAGAGAGAGAGAGATAGAGAGAATATAAATGAAGGTTTAGAGAGAGAAAGTTGTATAGATAGAGAGAGTTACATTGAGGAAAAAAAATAATAAATGAAGGTTCAGAGAAAGAGATATTTTGGTTGATAACAATGTAAAGTAAATAAGGGTATATTAGGAAAAATAAAAATTTAATATATCATGTATAAAGTAAGTAGTCTATAATTTGGGACAGATAAATAAAAAAAACGAGTCTATCTTTGCAGGATGGAGGGAGTACATCTTAACTAATATAAACTATTTTTCAAGTGCTGAGAGAAGATAATTGAAAAGAATTTATTCAGAGAAAGTGAATTTTTTTTGCTCGAAAAAATAATATTTACGTATCCGACTTTGATGGTTCGTATATAATTGGTCGTTACCATGACCATGAGCATTCTGCACTTTAGCATCATTACCACTATGAATAAATTTTTTATTGATTGAATTAAATACAAGATTTAATGAGATATTAATAGAACTCATTTATCTCTAGATTCTAAATATTCATTTGAATCATTAATCATGGATATATTTGCAAGCTCGTAGAGAAATTTTATCTTTGAGATTTTAAACTGCAAGATATTTATTGTTTGAAAGTTAAGTTTCTAAATTATCAAAACAATGTGATTTCTGAATTTCGATTTTAAGTACTTACACTTTCTGAATTAAGCCGGCAATTGGTTGCAAGTAGAAGATCGGAGAATTATGTTATGTTGACTAGATTGATATGTCTTGTATTGGCACTACCTATTTCTACGACAATTGTTGAACGAACATTTTCAGTAATGAAGTATGTAAAGACAACAATCCACAACAATATGAAGATGATTTTCTTAGTGATGATATGATACTATATATCAAACGAAATTTTATTGTGGATATACATTTAGATTTTATTATAGTTGAAGTTTATGCAGTAACAAGTTATGGAGCACCCTTTCAATAAGTACTGCTGTTGACATATGAAATAACAAGGGTCTAAAAAGAGATTTAAGAAAAAGTGTACATATAGGCCCATAAAAAGTACCTAAGCATATAGGCCTAGAAAATATGTCGGTCAGGCCCAACGGATGTCCAAATAAATTTGTATATAGGCCCAATGGAAATTGTCCAAGCCAGGTAGGGCCCAAAATGGACATCGCCCAGATCATAAACGCCCAGGGCGTTGGGCGATTAGAACGGTCAATCACCGCATAAGAGTAACTGTTCATAAGCAGTTTTTCTCATTTTTCTTATCATTGTTCCCACGTTGTCAGGAGTTAGGAACTTGAATTATCGTGGAGGAGTTACAAACTTGGATTATCATGAAGGAGTTACAAGAAGTTGGATCATCATGGGGAAGTTACAAATAAGTTGGGATCATTATGGAAGAAATGGGCAGTTATTGGGCGACGAGGTGGTTGCTGGGTATAAACAGCTGGATTATCATGAAGGAGTTACAAGAAGTTAAATCATCATGGAGAAGTTACAAACAGTTGGAATCATTATGGAAGAAATGGGCAGTTATTGGGCGACGAGGCGGTTGCTGGGCGATGAGGAAGAAACTGGGCGATGAGAAGTTTTTATGCAAGATTGAAGAAAAACGTGTGGTAAAACCGTTTGGCAAGGTATAAAAGAAAGGAGATTGAATGACCAAAAAAAAAAAAAAAAAGAGGACAACTCTAAAAAAACAGAGAAATGTAATTTCATTCCATTTAGTCTTAAATATTTCTTTACAGTGAATTCTAGTGTGCTTGTGCCCCTTGGAGGCATTTTGTTTTGCTTTTTCATCCTTTGTCACTATTGTAATCTTCATAAATCAAACACCCCTTGTTGGGACTTTGTCTCAAAAGGTTTGGCGTCCCTTACACATCGACTGAATCCTTTAATTGTTAGCGAAAGATACACTTTCTGCGCGAAACAATTTGGCACGCCCGATGGGACCACTTTTGGTGTTAGAAGATACAAGAGGGTGGAACAATATGCCTCACAAGAACTCAGATAAAGAACTAGTAAGCCAGCGAATTCAATCCGTGATCGAGCGATATGAAGAACAGCAAAATACACCAGCAAAGGAGGGACAAAATCAAAGCCGTTATGAACCAATGACGGAATTGAGTCCACGAACCATGCGCGCATTACTTGGCGAACTCACACAAGATGTCGTGGGACAGGTAAGCCTGCAAAATGTTCATGATATGGAAAAATTTGTTCAAACTGAAAATGTGCATTATGACAACATGGCCAAACAATTAAGTACTTTAAATGAACTTATAACTAGGTTAGTAGGCCAGACATGTCAACCAAATTTGCCAAATATAGGGAATCATTTCCAAGCTAGGACAGTTGTGGGGCACAATTCACCGACAATGAACCCTATGAATCCTAGTCAGGGAATAGAAATGCCTTTTATACCATCGACGTCAAATGTGGGTGGAGGCGGCATGGCCAATTTGAGTGGTCATAATGTGGGATCGTCCAACTTGGGAGGTAGCCCGAATGCAAGAGAAAATATGCCAAATATAGGACAAAATGCAACACGTGTTAGCGAAGGGGCAAATGTCCAAGTAAATGGCAATAATACCTTGAATAATGGTAATTTGGCCACAAATCTAGGGTTAAACAATAGACCTAAGATGATTCCACCTGTGAATCAACCTATAGGAGTCCCGTACGATCCAAACATGGCCTTAAGAAACCAAATCACCGAGATAATGCAAGATCAGATGGCTTTTGGAATGCGTCCTTTCATTAGGCCGACCTATAGGAAGCCATATCCCGATTGGATAGACCAAGCCTATCCGTGGCCTAGGGGATATAAAGTGCCAGAATTTTCACTATTCACAGGTTTAGGAGAGGTCTCAACATTGGAACATGTAGGACGATTTACACTGCAATGTGGTGAAGTAAGTGATTATCATAAAATAAGGTTGTTTCCTAGTTCGCTAACAGGGGTAGTCTTTTCGTGGTTCATTAACTTACCAGCAAACTGTGTTCAGACATGGCAACAATTAGAGCAGTTGTTCCACGCCCAATTCTATAAAACTGAATCTGAAGTCACCTTGGCCGATTTGACGAATTTACGTCAAATGCCAACTGAATGGGCGGAAGTTTTCCTTCAAAGATTTAAGACTGCTAGGAGTAAGTGCTTCGTGCCCTTACCTGAAAAAGAGTTTGTTAAGATCGCTCAGAGTTGTTTAAGTTTCGACTTGAAAAAGAAATTTCAGGATAGGGAGTTTCCTGATCTCTTCCAATTAACGGCCAATGTAATTAGGTATGAGCGTTTGATAAGGGAAGAAGAACAAATGAAAAATTCTAGCAAAGGGACTTACTATAGAGATCCAAACTTCGATGTTCATATTGTAGATGAGTATTATGATCAAACCGAAATATGTCTGGCCGAATTGATTAAAGGAGATGCTTATGAATGTCCGTTAATAATTAGCTCAGGGATGACGGCGAAAAACGAGCCTCTAAGAGATACAAGCAAGAAGGCTAGAACGTTTTCGTTCGATATAACCAAATCAGATACTATATTTGATAGATTGTATAAAGACAAGCAAATAAAACTGAGCGATAAGCACAAATTGCCAAATCCTGAGCAAGTTAAGGATAAAAAATATTGTAAGTGGCATAATGCATGGTCTCATACAACTAATAATTGTTTGGTTTTTCGTCATGTATTACAGGATGCCATCGAATCAGGGCGAATCACTTTTGAAGCTAAAAAGAAGATGGCAGTGGATGAGAATCCTTTTCCGTGGCCACTAGGAGTCAATGTGTTGTCAACAGGTTTCAAAAATGGTTTACCTAAATTCAAATTGGTAGTTGATAATGGAGACGAAGATCTTGGACAGCATCCCAGCGTGTTCGAACGTCTCAAAGGTAAAGAAGTTGAAAGGAACAAAAAAGTGTTGTGTGCTAGATGTAGCAGAGAAATGGATGAAGATGAGGAGAAAATAAAAGTATGGGGGCGTCACAATCATCCAAACGCGACCCAAAATTTCCAACCTATTCAAGGACGAAAGGTATCACGGCCTCATTTTGAAAGACAGGTCAGACCGATGTATGATGGCAGGCCGATGCTCAACAATAGAACGTTCAGGCCACAGTCCCATCGATCGAATGTATGGCACTCATTCCAATACAGTGCGGAAAGGGTGATACCTTTTGATCAAATGACTAGGACACAGCAAAGACGTCATCAGAGAAATTATGGACGAATGATGAGGCAGCAACAAGAAGTGATACGTCCCAAATTGCCCAATTTCTCCAACACTGTTGCTAAAGAAAATCTCGAAGATGAGAAGGAACATAATGTGAACGATTCAACAAAAGAATTGCCAGAAGATTCTTCTGGTAGGTCGAAATTTGAAAGACGCAACAAAGACGAAGATGAAGATGATCCTGGACAATCCATCACCATTCAGTTTGGTTATTTACCCCCAATATTGGCTAATAATTATCTGCTTGCCAATGAGTTTAAAAGCAAAGGGGATGAGGAGCCACAAGACGATGATAGGGAGGAAGCATGCACGTTGGAATGTAAGGGAGAAATCGGTCAAACCTCTGGAGATATCTGTGGAGGAGAAGAAGAAGATGATGGCTTGACCGATGTGGAAGAAGAGATTGACTTAGAATCAGAAAGAAGAAAAAGAGGAGTTTCATATAACAATTTGCTAAAACAGCTGTATCAAGAAGGTGTCCGAGAAGTAGATTTGTTGGGCGAGCCATCTGGGCGATCTTTTGATTATTACGTGTTATACGGGACGCCCAAGAGGAAAATAAGGGTACCACGCTTTGAAAAGTATGGATCACCTCCAATGATATTGCCACCCCCTACAGGTTGGGAGGAAGTGAGCGACATAGAAACTCAAGAGCCTGGCACGGAAGATCAGTGCGAAATGTTGCACGTGAACCTGACACATCAATTTGATCCAGAGGATGATGGGAAACAAGAAGTGGAGATAGAGGCGACCGAAAATGTCATCTTTAAGAAGCCAACGACCAATTTAACCAAACATTTGAGACCATTATATGTAAAGGCTCTAGTCAATGGCATTCCTGTAGCCAAAGTTCTCATCGATAATGGGGCCGCTATTAATACCATTCCATCCAGAATGATAAAGAAATTTGCAAAGACGGAGAGCGATTTGATCCCTACTAAAGTTATTCTTACGAGTTTCAATGGCGGGGCGACTTCGGCCAAGGGAGTAATGCCTTTGGACGTAACGGTAGGAACTATTACCAAAACTACAGTATTCTTTGTAATAGATGGGCCGACTAGCTACAATGTGTTGTTAGGAAGAGATTGGATTCATGGAAATCGTTGTATACCTTCATCACTCCATCAATGTCTAGTTTTTTGGAATGATAAAGGTGAGGCCGAAGTGGTGCAAGCAGATCATAGACCTTTTGTTGCAGAAGCGAACTCGATCGAGAAGTTCATGTATGAGAGAAATTATGGGCATGTGAGAGTAGTTCAAGATGGTGAAGAAACTCAAATCATCGTGTAAAGTGAGGAGCCACTATCAGTAGATGCATTTACTGAAATGTTCGATCAAATGAGGCCAAACATAGTGGCCCTTGAAGAGCCAATCATTGGCAAAAAAGACATTCAATAAATGTTGAAGAAGGTGTCTAGCCTTCAGGATGTCGAAGCCAAGTCGATGGCTTTCGAGAAAAGGTGCGAAGGAGAAGTAAAAAAGGAAACGGCTTTGAAAATTTTAAGAGACAAATTAGCAGTGTTCGAGTTAGAATAGAATATTGGCCGAGAAGTAAATAAGGTGGATTGTTTGGATGCAGAAGACATCACTGTAAAGAACTTGGACGATGATGTGATAGGAGTTATGAAGACCGGGCACGCTCAAGCACAAGACCCTTTGGTGAAAGTAAATATTGGAGATAAACGAGAAGATCGCCCAACGTTTATAAGTCAGATGCTTAGCAAAGAGGTAAGTGACCAGTTAATTGCTTTGTTAAAAGAATACAGAGATTGTTTTGCTTGGGAATATGAACACATGCCTGGTTTAGATAAAAATTTGGTAGAACATAGGTTGCCAACTAAGCCACACTTTAAACCACATAAGCAGCCCCTCAAACGTTTTGCTCGTAATGTATTGCCCGAAGTAAAGAAAGAAATAGAACGATTGTTAAAGACAGGTTTTATCAGGACGGCCAGATATGTTGAATGGTTGTTTAATATTGTGCCTGTATCAAAGAAAAATGGTAGTATTAGAGTTTGCATAGATTTCAGAAATTTAAACTTGGCAACGCCCAAAGATGAATATCCAATGCCAACGGTAGATTCCTTAGTAGATTCTACTGCCGGACATGTGATGTACTCCTTTATGGATGGATATTCAGGATACAACCAAATTTATATAGCTGAAGAAGATATACATAAAACTGCATTCAGATGCCCAGGCGCTCTAGGATGTTTTGAATGGGTGGTCATGCTTTTTGGTTTGAAAAATGCAGGAGCCACTTATCAAAGGGCAATGAATCTAATTTTTCATGACATGATAGGAGAATTCGTTGAAGTTTATGTTGATGATATAGTGGTTAAATCGTTGAAAGAAGAAAACCATTTCCAACAATTGAAACGTTCATTTGAACGGATGAGACAGTATAAATTAAAATTGAATCCATTGAAGTGTGCGTTTGGTGTTAATGCAGGAAATTTCCTAGGATTCCTAGTGCATGAAAGAGGAATTGAACTTGACAAAAATAAAGCAAAAGCCATTTTAGAGGCTAAACCACCTAAGAACAAAAAGGAATTGCAAAGATTCCTTGGGCAAGTGAACTTCTTACGACGTTTTATCTCTAATTGTGCAGGGCGAACGAAAGCTTTCTCGCCTCTTTTGAAGTTGAAAAATCAGGACGACTTCGTCTGGAAGGAAGAGCATCAAGAGGCTTTTCATAGCCTGAAGACATATCTATCAAATCCACCAGTGTTAGTTTCACCTATCCAAGGGCCGCCAATGAAAGTTTATATATCGGCCGAGCAGGAATTAATAGCTGGACTAGTCGTCCAGGACGACCAATATGGAGAGGAAATGGCGATATATTATCTTAGTAGACGACTAACTGCATGTGAATGTAATTATTCTGCTATTGAAAAATTATGCATTGCTTTGTATTTTACATGTACTAAATTAAGGGCCTACTTGCGGCCTGTAACTATTTACTTAATTTCTAAAGTAAATTTGGTTAAGTACATGTTCTCTCGTCCTGTTTTACATCAAAGGATTGGTCTTTGGACTTTAGCACTATCAGAATTTGAAATACAGTTCATACCGCAAAAGGCGGTCAAAAATCAAGCATTGGCTAACTTTCTGGCCGATCATCCATGCTTGGACGTGCCTAAAGAAATTGAACTAGAAGTCAATTCGCTCGAGCTAAAACCCTGGATTTTATACTTTGACGGCTCAAAAACTGCTAGGGGTGCAGGAGTAGGGGTAGTGCTAATAAACCCACTAGGGGTTTGTTACAAGTTTGCTTTAGCCCTAACTGAATTGTGTACTAATAATCAAGCCGAATACGAAGCATTGATTGTCGGTCTGGAGCTATTATTAGATTTAGGGACGAAAAATGTGCTTATCAGAGGTAATTCTCAATTAGTAATTTATCAATTGAGTGGCGATTTCAAATGCCAAAGTGATTCGGTCATAGGTCAATATGGCATCGCTCAAGAGCTCTTGGACGAATTCGACCAAGTGGAACTCCAGTACGTTAGTAGGATGTATAATGATTTGGCAAATGAGCTGGCCCAAATGGCATCGGGTTATTCAAAAATGGTAAATAACGACTCTGCTTGTGAGTATGGAACGATATTGCATGTAGTTCAACGAAGGGCGAAGGAGTTTAATGTGCATTGTATACAGAATGGAGACACAATAGATTGGAGAGAAGAAATACAAAAATTCTTGGAAGAACCCGATAAGAAAAGCGATAGGAAGGTAAAATTACGCTCACTGAACTATTTGCTGGTTGAGGGAGAATTGTATAAGAAACGCTCAGATGGTGTACTTTTGAAGTGTATAAGTTTGAAAGAAGCTAAAGTTGTTATAGCCGAAGCGCATGAAGGAGTGTGTGGAGCACATCAAGCCGGTCAAAAGATGAGGTGGTTGATCATCAGGAGTGGGTATTACTGGCCTAAAATGGGCGAGTTATGCGTTCAGTATGCTAAAAGTTGTTTGGAGTGTCAAAAACATGGTCCAATCCAAAGGGTGCCAGCAAGGGAAATGGTACCTATTATTAAACCATGGCTCTTCAAGTGTTGGGCGATAGACCTGATAGGAAAGATTTACCCACCATCGTCCAAACAACACACCTTTGTAATAGTCGCTACGAATTTTTTCACTAAATGCGTAGAAGCGATACCTTTGAAAGAAATTTCTCAAGGGAGTGTCATAAAGTTCATTCGTGATCACATCGTATATAGATTTGGGATACCTCAAACTGTAGTGATGGATCATGGAACTTCTTTGAATGGAAATCAAGTGAAAGAATTTTTGAGCGAGTTTGGAATTAAATTAGCAAACTCTACACCTTATTACGCCCAATCCAACGGCCAAGCGGAGTCATCAAATAAGGTTTTAAAAAGTATCATAAGGAAGATGATAGGCGAAAATGCCAGAAGCTGGCATGAGTGTTTGAATAGAGCGTTATGGGCCTATAGGACTTCTCCGCGATCTAGTACTAAAGTAACTCCTTTCCAGTTAACTTATGGGCAAGAAGCAGTGCTGCCTATGGAAATTAATGTGCAATCGATCAGAGTACGTTTGCAAAGTAGTATAGATGAAAATGAGCATACTGAGTTGCTCGTCCAGAATTTGTTAGATTTAGACGAATTGAAGTTGAGCGTTTTAGATAGATTGCAAATTCAAAAAAGCCAAGTGGCTTCATATTATAATAAAAGAGTCATAGCCAAATGTTTTAACACGAAGGATTTGGTCTGGAAAACAATACTCCCATTGGAGAGTAGTAATCCAAAGTTTGGGAAATGGTCACCAAATTGGGAAGGACCATACAGAGTTAAAGAGGTGTTACCAAATGGGGCCTATCATTTAGAAAATTTGGATGGTATGAAGCACATGAGGTCTATTAATGGCAAATATTTAAAGAAGTACGTTCCATCAGTTTGGGATTTTGAACGATTAGAGGTTTAAACAATTAAGGACACAATTCTATAAACGAATAAAGCCATTCATTTCATCAGATAATTTGGTTGCCATAAGTGGCTACCATTACAAAAGGAAATTGGATAAAACAAAAGTTGTTTTTAAAACCTTAAAATCTTAATTACATCCTACCCCAAATAGAGCGCATTTGCTCTCTAAGTTTCTCCCACTCATCGCGCTGTTGAACAGAAGCGGCGGATAGTTCATCCATAATCCCATTGTCCACTTCTAGACCTGAATAACGCTCAAGCAAAGATCTAGCCCGCTCAACTTCCTGTGAAGCATTCCGCTTTTTGGCTGCCAGCCTGGCCTTACAGTCGTCCATCTTCTCTTGGATTTCTTTCATCTGAGCAGTCAAACTCATCATCAAAGAATCCTCAACCATGACCTCGGAGGAAATCTCATTCAGATTGTTTTTGGCTTGATCGATTTCCTGGTGAAGGGAGTCCCTCTTGTTCATAGCATCGACGTATTGAGTTTTCTTGGCTTTGAGCTCCACATTTTTGGCCAACAGCGCGATTATCTCCTGATGAATGACTTTCAAAGATAACTTGAGATCCGTGGGGAGTTTGAGCAAAGGAAGCTCAAGTGCTTGAGCC
Organism: Forsythia viridissima; assembly: GCA_030279155.1. Taxonomy (NCBI): domain Eukaryota; kingdom Viridiplantae; phylum Streptophyta; class Magnoliopsida; order Lamiales; family Oleaceae; genus Forsythia; species Forsythia viridissima. Next base: position 37,539,219 of record CM059038.1, on the reverse strand, counting down.
ATTTGGTGGCTTAGACGCTCGAATTTATCTCGGTGGTTGGCCGCACTGGCGTGGGATATATCCATGTCCATGAAGGAAGTGTATTCAAGTACTGCCTGCTTAAGGATGTTCATGTTCTCTATGGAAAAAGCACCAGAGGCAGAAGAGGGACGACTGGCCGAGGATGAACGAGCGGTCTGGCTGGCCTTCACTTGTTCCCATGACGTAAACAGGTCCTGAATAGAGCGCAAGATGGTATCAGCATCCTGTAAAGGTAAGAACGATTATTTAGTGTCTTTATGGCAATAAACAAAGTAAAGAAAATCCAAAGAAAAATTACCTCATCAGTGGTCTTGGAGGAAGAAGGGGGAAGTGTACCGCTGGGCGATTTGACAGCCTGCGAAGATTCACCCTTATCTGAACGTACTGGCTCTGGTACAACCGGCAAGTCAATTGGTCTTTCTGCAAAAGGACGAATGATGATAAGTGCTTCAAGAGTAAAGCCATGTCAAATGGTAGAATTAGAAAAATGTTATAATTATAAGCACATATTACCATCCGGTTCTGCACCTGGAGGGGAAACGCCCTGGAATGATGGAGATTCTTCAACTGTCTAGGCGATTGAAGCAGCTGGGTCTCCAAACCCCTGTTCAGGCAAGTCCACTTCTATGGATGGCTCGGAGAATCGAAGAATTGAAGGGTTGGGTGACGTAGAATCTTTCAAAGGAGAAGGGACCCCCTTCTGATTCAGAATACAAAGAAAATATCAATATTTATACCAAAGTGTTCTTTAAATGAGGGGAAATCATATTACCTTTCTCCTGGTCATAGGAGGAGCATCATCATCATCATCATCACTTTCATCACCGGGCTGATCTGATAGGTCCAATGCAGGCCGTTTACGGCTGGATGCACTTCTCGCAACTCCAGTTTGGGCGGGAGGAGAACTGGATTGGATAGAAATGGCAGTAGAACGTCTAGTACGCACTGTCGAAGGCTTTGTAGGAAAAGATGAAGGAGCAGATTGTTTAACAGATATGGGCACAGCAGGGATAGGAATTGGAGTAGAAGAAATGGAAGTTCTAGAAGACCCTGATCCCTCAAGTATGTGGAATGCATGGTTAACATTAGTAGTGAAGAATCTACGTTTCACCGAAGGCCAAAACTGTTCAAAAAGAGGATGAACTGCCAAAGTGGGATTGAAAGGAGCCAAAGAGAACCCATTCATCAGGAAAGCATTACGCTCATCTATAGCCTGTGCTTCTACTTTGGTGATGGTATGGAAGCGTTCTTGAAAATTCTTTGAGTAACAAGGAGGAAGAGGCCAAGTTTGGCCAAAACCAAGCTGTCGGGCAAAGAACTGGGGAGCATAGACCTCAACCCCAGCCTTGGCATTAGTGCCCGTGGGAATGTCATGAAACAATTCTCGCCCAGTCAAGTATTGGACCCAAACGGGCAAGACATTACTCACCTCGTTCAAAGTAAGAGGGGGTTGGACATAGACTGGGACTTGATGAATGGAGAAAGGAAAGAAAGAGGGAATTGAGTTTAAATTGTAAAAGAATGTAAATACGTCCCGGTTAGACATATCAACGGGAGCTAATTGGTTAATAACTAGCCCGTAACAACTCACGGACCTAAAAGGAATTGAAGGAACACCAAGTTGTGGAAAATATGCTCTCAACCACAATTGAGCGAGCCAAAGAGGCCCACTTCCAGTAGGAGAAGCATTGGTCCTAAGTTGATATTGAAGGTAGGCCATACCTCTATAGAAGGCGGCCAGAAACAGAGAACAGAGGTTTAAAGACCTACCAAGAGCCAACTCATGAGCGATGGGCAAATAGGCCATGGAAGGTTTAAGACTGGGAACACAAAGAATGTACCTACATAGCCAAACTTGGAGGAAGGCTACACGCTCTGCATGAGTGGGATCTTTGCCCGTGTTGTCATAAAGTTCCTGCATGCCTGAATAGGAGTCCGTATACCTCTTTTCAAACTTTGGGGCTATAGAGGATATCAGTATGGCAGGAGAAATGGTATCGCCCAGAGGAGGAAGGTTGACCAAAGCACCAACGTCCCTTAGAGTAACTGACATTGGGCCAAGAGGAAAAATGAAGGTATTGTACTCGGAAGACCAGAAGCTTAGAGAGATTGGGAAAAGAACTGAGTCATAGAGAGGGGGACGTGTGGCGATTTCTAAAAGATCAGAAATCCTAGCACGATCAAAAAGAGCCTTCGTGAGAGCATGCTTCATCATACGCGCATGCCAGAGACGGAAAGTGGTATCCGATTTAGGCCATGTGCGAATGCTTTTCTCACGGATTGGCTTCAACGAGAATGGGTCCAAGAAAGGAGGTTCTTGGGTGCAAGGGAATAATTGGGCCGTGGCCAGTCACCCAATGGAGTCTGCATCCCTAAACGACGGGCCCAAATAAAACTCGTTCTTATTAGGCCTAGAGGGTAGAAGATTCGATGGGTTTATATAAGGTTTAGTTAGGAGGTCCTGGAAATCCTCGAAAGTAATGCTATTACTCAAAGAAGCTTTGGACGTCGACATGGTTTCAGCGAAAGGACAAGAAGATTGCAAGAGAGATGATCAGTTTGGGAAGGTAAGTGAGAGTTAAAGAAAAGATGAATGAATAGTGCCCTTTTTATAGAGGGAGAAAAGGGACAGCGATGTGATGGGGACTGGACGTGGTCATTGGTAATGGCGCCTTTTTTGGGGTTTATATAAATCGTGCTCTTGGGATTTCGGAATTAAGGCGCCAAACACTTTTTCAGAAGATGAAACGCCACCAAGTGAATATGGCTAATTAATAAGCAATTATATTAATTAAGCCATATTGGGGGGTAACTGTTGACATATGAAATAACAAGGGCCTAAAAAGAGACTTAAGAAAAAGTGTACATATAGGCCCATAAAAAGTACCTAAGCATATAGGCCTAGAAAATATGTCGGCCAGGCCCAACGGATGCCTAAATAAATTTGTATATAGTCCCAATGGAAATTGTCCAAGCTAGGTAGGGCCCAAAATGGACATCGCCCAGATCATAAACGCCCAGGGCGTTGGGCGATTAGAACGGTCAATCACCGCATAAGAGTAACTGTTCATAAGCAGTTTTTCTCATTTTTACGAGGCGGTTGCTGGGCGATGAGTTACAAACTTGGATTATCATGAAGGAGTTACAAGAAGTTGGATCATCATGGGGAAGTTACAAACAAGTTGGGATCATTATGAAAGAAATGGGCAGTTATTGGGAGACGAGGTGGTTGCTGGGTATAAACAGCTGGATTATCATGAAGGAGTTACAAGAAGTTAAATCATCATGGGAAAGTTACAAACAGTTGGAATCATTATGGAAGAAATGGGCAGTTATTAGACGACGAGGCGGTTACTGGGCGATGAGGAAGAAACTGGGCGATAAGAAGTTTTTATGCAAGATTGAAGGAAAACGTGTGGTAAAACCGTTTGGCAAGGTATAAAAGAAAGGAGATTGAATGACAAAAAAAAAAAGAAAGATGACAACTCTCAAAAAACAGATAAATGTAATTTCATTCCATTTAGTCTTAAATATTTCTTTACAGTGAATTCTAGTGTGCTTGTGCCCCTTGGAGGCATTTTGTTTTGCTTTTTCATCCTTTGTCACTATTGTAATCTTCATAAATCAAACACCCCTAGTTGGGACTTTGTCTCAAAAAGTTTGACGTCCCTTATATATCGTCTGAATCCTTTAATTATTAGCGAAAGATACACTTTCTGTACGAAACAACTGCATTAGTAACTTTTCTGTTATATATGAATATTATTCGTATATTGACTTTTTAAATATTTTTGCATCCGGACGAAAATTCTTGATTCCGGCCATGTGTTGCAACGTAAAGTTTAGACTTTGTTGACAACACTTTCAAATTTAAAATGTTAGCAAAGTGATTAACGTCGGGTATTTAAATTTTAGGGCATTACAATTTACAATAATAGAGCCAAATTGTGAAATATGTGGAGCCAAACAATTGCAAAATCTTTTGACAACCAGTATTGCAATTGTGTGCAGAATATCATGGACACGTAATTGGAAACTAGCAATTAAAGATTTAACATAAGGACCATGCTATATGTACCACCTCCTTTACCAACACACTTACCACATTTGAGGTGTCCAAAATTAGTTGGTTGAAATTATTATTTACTTGGCCAAATAAATAAAGTGGTCCAATCATTATTTGACAAGTGGGATGTGGTAAAGGAGGGTGTAAGATTTGTGGGTACAAGTATCATTTTCCTTAATATAAATGCAAATAATGTTGTCTCTGTTGTTGTGAAAGCTTATCCAGAACAAATCATTGACACGTAATTGGTAATGTCCATTAAATGCACGCAATTGAATTCTATTCAAATCGTAATAATTAAGGAAGTAGATTTAATGAAATTGTTAATAGCATATATAACTCTACGACCCCTGTCCTCCTGCTCTTAGTGGGCTGGAAAAAAAAAATGTCAGCAGTGGTACAAATAAGCAAGCTCATAACAAAAAAAAAATAAATAAATTTCATTTGGCTCATTTTCCTCTCCATTTCAGCCGCGGCCACTCCATTCTTACCCAATTTCAAATCTGCCCTAAATCGCCCCTGTCGCCGTGTCAGGGCCCGCAGCTATCCTTAGCCCCCTGACAGCATTTGCAGCCGCAGTTGCCCAACTTCGGCCGCACCTTTGTAAATATTACTTTCAGTTATTACTTCCGTTAGTTTGTAATAGGTTATTTTCTGTTATGATTCTTCAACCCTTTTAATGTCTACTCATGTAACTTAGGTTTTTGTTACTTAAGCTATTATAGGGGGGTAGTTGGTATTCGAAATCTTGTCAAGCTTACTGGTGTTGACCTCCTGCACCATCAATTGTAATTTACTGCTTTCGTCAATCAATGATCAAGCTATTTTCAACGCATTCAAATCTTCTGTTGCTAAGCTTTCTTTAAATTGTTGAATCGATCGAGAAAAGGCGGAAGGTAGTCGAGAGGAGTCGACTACTGCCGCACGGTGCCCCTTTTGTGCTAGAAAGAAAGGCGCCCCGTGAAAGTTGGTATCAGAGCCCAGATTTGGGCGTTATCAGAGTAGTTTGTACAAACCCAGGTACTACTACAATTTGGAATTGACCAATAGAACTCGTCAGAGGACGACGGTTGAAACCTGGATTCAGAGAACAGAATTGTGCCAGTTTGCAATACGAGGGTGAGGGATTGTTGTCATTAGCTTTAAACTGCTTCAATAATTCCGATTGTAGATTGTACATGATTTTGGGGATGTCGAGAGTCGATTGAGTATCAGTTGACATCCTTATAAGAGCAGTGAATGCTGGCTTCAGAGATTGAGCTTATAGTGCATCAGTTTGGCTCCGAGAGCAATGTTGCATTACGTTGTTGACAGCTATAGACGGTGTGAAGCGGAGTAGCTTCATTTATGTTTATTAGTTACTATCGATTGGGTGAAGTTCATTAGCATGATTTATGGTGAGCTTGTTGATAGCATCAGAAGGGATCTATGAGCAGCTTCAGTTAACAGTTTGTTTGGGCTTGATACAATCATTATCAGAAGTTTTGGACAGATCCAGTTTTGGCCTTACCAGATATGGCTAAAGCTTTTGAAGTGCAGACCGATGCTTCAGATTTTGCTCTAGGAGGAGTCCTAATGCAAGAAGGGCATCCGGTGGCATATGAGAGTCGAAAGCTGAATAATGCAGAGCGCCGTTACTCAGCGCATGAAAAGGAGTTATTGGCAGTGGTCCACTGCCTTAGGGTATGGCGTCATTATTTGCTTGGGTCTCCTTTTATTGTAAAGACAGACAACACTGCTGTGAGTCACTTCATGTCTCAACCGAAACTTTCAAGCAAGCAGGCTCGTTGGCAAGAACTTCTTTCAGAGTTCAACTTAGTATTGGAGTATCGGGCTGGATCTAGCAATCATGTAGCAGATGCACTCAGTCGGCGGGCTGACTTGGCTTCTATCTGCTCAATGGCGGCTCTTTCAGGGAGCAATGTTACTACAACCACAAGGGATCAAATACGGGCACTTCTGGAGAAGGATCCCGCAACAATCTATTTGGTCGACCTCGTCAAACAGGGAAAAACTCGATAGTTCTGGTTGGATGAGGGTCTACTGAAGACGAAAGGAAACCGCCTCTATGTTCCAAAGGGTGGAGATTTGAGGAGATCCTTAATCACGGAATGCCACGACACGCTTTGGGCTGGACATCAGGGAGAGGAACGTACTTCTGCTCTATTGCAGCGTGCTTACTATTGGCCGCAAATGAGAGATGACATTGCGACTTATGTGAAAACTTGTTTGGTTTGTCAACAGGATAAGCCAGATCATCAGAAGAAGGCGGGCTTACTGGAGCCCCTTCCCGTCCCAACTAGATCATTCGAGAGCGTATCGATGGACTACATTGTCAGCTTGCCAAAGGTTGGAGATCTTGGCACTATCATCGTCGTGGTGAACCGTTTATCAAAATATGTGACATTTATCGCAGCACCTAAGTATGTATCCGCTGAAGAGACCGCTCGCCTCTTCTTCAAGCACATTGTCAAATACTGGGGGTTGCCTAAAGATATAGTCAGTGATCGAGATCCTCGATTCACCGGCACATTTTGGACCGAGTTATTCAAACTCCTTGGTTCAACTTTGAGCATGAGTTCTTGTTTTCACCCACAATCTGACGAACAAACTGAGCGATTCAATTCGATGCTGGAAGAATATCTTCGGCACTTTATCTCTACTTCGCAGAAAAACTGGGTGAAACTCTTGGATGCGGCTCAGATTTGCTTCAATGCCCAAAAGAGCTCTTCCACCAATAAGAGCCCTTTTGAGATTGTTACTGGCCAGCAACCGTTACTCCCTCATACTGTGAACATTGATCAAAGTACCAAGTTTCCTCAAGCTCAGGGCTTCTCTCAAGAGTGGAAACGAAATATTGAAATTGCTCGGAGTTATCTTGAGAAAGCACAGAAACGGTACAAAAAGGCTGCTGATCAGAAACGTCGTTTTCTAGAATTCAACGTGGGAGATTTGGTGATGGTGAAACTCCCTGACAAACGCCAGTATAAGGTAATAAGAGGGACAAATTCCCGATTGATGCCGAAATATATCGTGCCATTACCTATCATGAAGCGGATTGGAAGAGTTGCTTACAGAATTGAACTTCCTTCATGGTGCAAAACCCACAATGTCCTCCATGTTAGTGCACTTAAGCCATATTTTGCAGATAAGGAGGATGGATCCAGAAATAAGCCAAAGCGATCTATATTTGAAGTGAAAAAAACAGGTAAGAGGATTGCTGAAGCTATTATTGATCACAGAGTTACTCGTGCTTCCAAGAAAGATCACCAGGAGTACTTAATCAAATGGAGCAGATGCAGCAACGAGGAGAATACTTGGGAAAGAGTTAAAGACCTTGGAGCCTTCAAACCTCTACTTGAAGAATATCATGCAAAGATGGCACCGAGGATGTCGTCAAATCAAATGGGGGAGAATGTCAGGGCCCGCAGCTATCCTTAGCCCCTTGACAGCATTTGCAGCAGCAGTTGCCCAACTTCAGCCGCACCTTTGTAAATATTACTTTCAGTTATTACTTCCGTTAGTTTGTAATAGGTTATTTTTCGTTATGATTCTTCAACCCTTTTAATGTCTACTCATGTAACTTAGGTTTTTGTTACTTAAGCTATTATAGGGGGGTAGTTGGTATTCGAAGTCTTGTCAAGCTTACTGGTGTTGACCTCCTGCACCATCAATTGTAATTTACTGCTTTCGTCAATCAATGATCAAGCTATTTTCAACGCATTCAAATCTTCTGTTGCTAAGCTTTCTTTAAATTGTTGAATCGATCGAGAAAAGGCGGAAGGTAGTCGAGAGGAGTCGACTACTGCCGCACGGTGCCCCTTTTGTGCTAGAAAGAAAGGCGCCCCGTGAAACGCCGCTTCCTCCATTCTCCACCTCAGTTGTCTCCGACCGCGCTGCCCTTCTCAAACTCCGGCCGCGGCGATTTTGTTCCTCCGATCGTTGCCCTTTTGTGGCTTCGCTCACTGCCCATCACTTTGTGAAGGTCACTTTGGGTCCAACTCCGGCTGCTGCTGACATTTATAGTCGGTTTTGATTGTGCTCGCCTGTGCGATTTTCCCGGCTGCGATTGTGCTTAGTTTGCTCCGGCTGCGATTGTGCTCGCTTGTGCTATTTTCCCATTATTCCACTCAATCGTCTCCTCCATTCTTTCACCTTAGTCGCGTCTCTCAAACTCCGGCCGCTGCGATTTGTTCACACCTCGAAGGTGAGGTCTGGTCTTCTTTAACTGCGTTTGACCCAGTTGAGTACCCCCCAATCCCACCACCATGATAGATATTGACGCCGTAAGCACCGTGAGGGCCGCCGGTGACGGTGGCAGGAATAACAGGTCCTGTATTTAATTTGTGTTTTTTGTCTCTGGTTCTCAAACTCCTCCTCTACAAATGGAGAAGATGACCCTTCACATATTTTGGCATCAAGTTTTGCTGCTATTATTCATGGCTGATTTTCTTCATTTCTCTCTGTTATATATATATATAGAGAGAGAGAGAGAGAGAGAGAGAGAGTGAGTGAGAGAGAGAGAAGAGGGATGTTGAAGAGAGAAGTAAATGGATTGATTGGTATTTGGAGATGGAGGAGATGACCGGAGGTGACTAAGGTGGAGAATGGAGGAGGCGGTGATAGGGGCAATTTAGGGCAGATTTGAAATTGGGTGAGAATGGAGTGGCCGCGGCTGAAATGGGGAGGAAAATGGGCTAGATGAATTTTTTTTTTGTTATGAGCTTGCTGATTTGTATCACTGCTGACATGGCGGTGGGTTTTCTTTTTTCCTGCCCACTAGGGGCAGGAAAACGGGACTCATAACTCTACACCTTCTATAAAAATTTGTGTAGAGAGAGAGAAGAGAAAAAAGACGAGAAAGATAAATACAATTTAATATTCTCTCCGTCTCACAAAAATTGTAATGATCACGGACTTTCTCCTACAGGCCTTTCGCCCAGGGGCTATTCCGTGCGCCGTTAACTTACGTACTGTCCACTGGAGGTTGGGCTCCAAACTGGATTTCTTTTACGTCCCCAGCGATTCGAACCCTTGACCTCCCATTAAGGGGAACTTAAGTGGAATGCTGGTACCAAGTGGGTGCCCAATTGGTACCAGCATTCCACTTAAGTTCCTCTTAATGGGAGGTCAAGGGTTCGAATCGCTGGGGACGCAAAAGAAATCCAGTTTGGAGCCCAACCTCCAGTGGACAGTACGTAAGTTAACGGCGCACGGAATAGCCCCTGGGCGAAAGGCCTGTAGGGGAAAGTCCGTGGTCGTTACAAAAAACGCTCTCAATTGGTACCAGCATTCTACTTAAGTTCTCCTTAATGGGAGGTCAATGGTTCGAATCGTTGGGGACGCGAAAAAATCCAGTTTGGGATGAAACCTTCAGTGGACAGTACGTAAGCTAATGGCGCATGGAATAGCCTTTGGGCGAAAGGCCTGTAGGGGAAAGTCCATGGTCGTTACAAAAAAATGCGCGTTTTTTGTAACGACCACGGACTTTCCCCTACAGGCCTTTCGCCCAGGGGCTATTCCGTGCGCTATTAGCTTACGTACTGTCCACTGGAGGTTGGGCTCCAAACTGGATTTCTTTCCGCGTCCCCAGCATTCTCCATAAGTTCCCCTTAATAGGAGGTCAAGGGTTCGAATCGCTGGGGACGCGGAAAGAAATCCAGTTTGGAGCCCAACCTCCAGTGGACAGTACGTAAGCTAATGGCGCACGGAATAGCCCCTGGGCAAAAGGCCTGTAGGGAAAAGTCCGTGGTCGTTACAAAAATAGATTTATTTTTCTTATTTATCTGTCCCAAATTATAAACAACTTACTTTATAGAGGGTGTATTAAATTTTTCATTTTCCTAATATACCCTTATTTAATTTACATTATTATCAACCCAAAACATACATTTAAATTTATTAGATTCATGAATGACTAATATTAAATGGGGGTATAATAGAAAAAATGTGTGAAAAATTTATAACTTCAATTACATTAAATGAGATTTCTTAATCTGTGTGAAAAAAGAAATGAGTCTATCTTTGTGGGACGGAGGGAGTAAAAAAATAGATAAAAAGTGTCTAATGGGATGTATAAAACTAAACGATATGTTGAATGACTTTCTATAATAAATGCTGCCACATTAATTTTTTTCTCTCCACCTCATCGTTACATCAACTAAATATTATTGCATTGAAGATGTTCTAAAGAGTGAAAACACAAAACTGAGAACCAGAAAATTAGGCTTTAGTAGAAATAAATACATAGAGTTGAACCGACACATAAATAGAAAGCGTACAAAGTGTGTATTTTTGTTGTTTCTTTTCTTCTTTTGGAACTTATAGTTTGTCTAGTCATATTTAAATTATAATTTAAGTTAATTAAATGTATTTTTTATTTATATAATCAATAAGATTCATACTTACTACTCACTTATTACATGTAACTTGTACATATTTAAAAAATAATTTCAACACTAAATCTTTATTTGGCTAAATTAAAATTATAATGTGAGTTGATCAAATATATTTTTTATCTACATATTTTATAGGACTCACAACTTATTATTCACTTATTATCTAAACATTCTAAAGACCCACATCATAAATATTTAAAAAACTACATTGTCAAATAGGTAGGGATTCGTATGGAAGCTAAAAAAATTTTTATACCGAGATAATATATGAAAATAATAAGATTTCATATAAAATATTAATTTTTTCAATTTTTTTTCCTATGCTAAAAAAATAATTTTTGAGTCAAGGAGGACTCCATTAAAAAAGAGTCATGTATCCCCTACTACTAGGTCTGGATATCGGGTGAGTCGGTTCGAGTATTTCTTGAAACTATCCGTTACACTTCGGGTATTTCGTAAATAGAACCATTCGAGTCTACGTAATTATTGGAACAAAATTCGAACTAGAACCGTCAGTTTCGATTCTACCCATAATATTTTTTAGAAAAAAAATCGCGAGTTGACAATATGTTTTGAAAAAAATTAAAAGTTACAAACTAATTAACATTAAAATACGATATATATTAAAACATATAAACATTAATTGAAAGAATAAAAACCAAAATTGCAAACCCATAAATTATGGTTAGAAAATGAAAAATTACCTCTCAAAATTGAGGAATCGTTTCGGTTACAGAAGAGTTTTGCATTAGCCGTCTAACTGTGTGCTGAGCAAGAGAAATATGAGAGATAGTACGAGATAGATGGCAACATTTATATTGTGTGTCTGAATAAATAACGATTGAGAATTTGAAATTTGGATATTTGAAATTTGAAATTTGGTCAATTGGGTTTGATTTTAGGGGTTCTGAGTTTTGAACTTTTGATTTGGGTCTTAGAAAGTTGGACTATTGTCTTCGGTACTGTGAAGTTGGATTGTGTCATTCGGGGGGAGGGGGGGGGGTGTGGCCACCAATTTTTCTATCGGTGCTCCCACTAAAGCAATTGTAGCAGCTTAGAGCTACTGGTGCAGATCCTAATTGAAATGATTGTGCAGTGGCTCAGTGGTCATGGTGAATAAATTGTAAAAAACTAAAAAAATTATTAAAAAAATGATAAATTCGATTTCAAAGTTGGGTACCACGGTTCCAGTTTAAGAACCAAAGAGATTCGATTTCAGTTAAAATGTACAACCTCATCCACTGTGAAAGCAAATCTATTGTCTCAAAAACCTATCTACTTAGCTATCTTTCCAATAAAAACACATCAACAATTAAATACAAGTTACCTAAAGGAATAGTACACTGTTTATTAATTAACTTAACAACAAGTATTTAATGCATTAAATCTATTAAATATTGTCAAGATTTTTCTCGTCAAGTGGACTCCAATCCCAACATTTATTTCTGTCCTCCATTCCTACAATCTATGGAAAATGCTTATTGTACAGAAAATGTGTACATAATGGATGACAGATGAGAGAGAGTAAATAGTGTAAAGACTATTTTACCCTTGTTTTTTTTTTCCATTCTGTCACCCATACATTCTGTACAATTTTTCTTTACAACAAGCATGTCCCACAATCTACACTTACAACTCCTCCACCCTTGACAACCTCAATGACTTATTTTCAGAACCCATAAATATTTTAGCTTATTGGGAATAGAGATTTCCCCAATTAAGGGCAAAAAAAGGGAAAGGGGTGGGGGTGGGGGTGGGGGTGGGGGTGGGGGTGGGGTATTTCTACAAATTTCTCAACAACGTCGCCTTCAATTTTGACTAAGTTCAGGGTTGGGCAAAGGTACTGAAAACTGCTTCAAAGCATTTCAAGAATAAAAGAAGAGAGAGATCCCACTGCCAACTCATGTATCTCCAACTCTTTAATTGAATGAAGTTGAGACACTGGGACTTGTGTTCTTTAAATAAGGAACAGTGATATTCATAGTCGCTAATTATCGATAGTCATCTTACTCAGTGTTATTCAATTGGATAAATTATTTACTCCAATTGAGTAATGTATTTATAGCTATTAATTATGAATAATTAATCCAATTATGTAATGCCATGTAGAATGACTACCGATAGTAAACAACTATAAATAGCAGTACTATTAAATAAGAGAAGAAATTAGATTTTGTTGATTGTTCCTCTCTGTATTTGATTCATGTTTTTAACTTTGTAGTGCCTATAAGAAAAAAAAACAAAAGTGAACAAAATACTAAACCAAAAGTTTCTTCACATTAATAGATTTTGGAACGTTTCTTCATTTTTAAATTTTCGTTAAAAAGCATTCAAGTTAATATTTCTTCACGTTAAAATACACACCAGAATGCATTAAACTAAAAGTTTCTTCACGTTAAAATAACTAGTGTTTAACTCGTACGATGCACGGGAGTTGTGTTCCCGACAATAATTCATCAACATCTGGTGTCGATAATAATTCATCGAAAAGCCTGAATACATAAATTTGAGATATAAAACCATCATCTCAAACTTCTATAAGTTGCATTTTCGACATAAAATTGAGCTTATACTTGTGGGTTGGGGCCTTGAATTTCATATTGTTGTATCCAATTATAAAATTTCTCATCACATATAGCAGTTCCTCGCGGATCAATTACTTAAATGTCTTAACCAATCTGTGTTTCACACTTGCATGAATTCTTCCACCCTAAATTAAAGTAATTGATATATTACATCAATGTAAAACACAAAAAGTCTAGATGTTGAAATTTTTTCAAATTTGAAAAATTGCAGTTAGAATATTTTATAAATGAATTATTCAAGAACTTGAAAGATTTTTTATTTATTTCTAATATACAATTAATATTTTCAGACATTTTTTTTAGCCGTTCAGACAGAAATTGACCGGCAGATAATATACTAATTTACGTCTTTTATTTGTCGTATCGATTTGTAAATATATTGTTAAATCTGAATCAATATTATTTTTCCTATACTTGAATAGGGAATACACTTCATCATTTAAATGATGACAAAGATGTAATAAGTTATGAGTAAATATCAATTTTTATGGTTTTATTACCTAGTTTTTTTTATGTACACTGAAAAAATACACAAACAAAAGAAAAAGAAAGATACCAATTCAAATTAAAACACAATTTGAACACGAATACATTGTGAAATAAGACAACCTACCTCTCTATCAACGAATATCATCTCAAGACTGTACGTCTTTTTATTGTTTCCATAACTGAGTATCTCTCAAATGCGCATAATTCGAACTTTCAGCGTTCATTGTGTTTTAGTTGGATTGATTTCTTCGATCAAATTAAAAATCGACGTCATTTATTTGGATGAGGTTAATGCAAATTTAAATAAAAGAAAAAATTAAATGTAAAAATTTTAATTTTCTTTCAAACACAATTTTTGAAACACAAATGGAGACTATACGTACCTGCAAACAAACAAATTGTGTATTATCAAACTTACTTTTATGTATACCCGATTACGCCAAAACCAAATGACGTTAAATGATAAACACCAAGCACAATTTTCTATTAATTAAATGAAGTGCATAAATTATTCACTTGGCAAAAATACAAGATTTATTTATTTCAAATGTGAAATAATTATGATGTATTGGGAAATGAATAGTCATTTTGTGGTGCATGGTAAACACCAAGTACAATTTCTACATAAATTATTTACTATTTTATCAAATGAATTATTTGCTATTCTAATTCGTGAAATTATGCATGTTACAAACAATAATAATGCATTGAGAATATAAATCGTCAATTTGTAAGTGTGTGTGTGTATATATATATATACTCTCTCCGTCCCAATTATATAGTCTCTTTTTTCTTTTTTGGATGTCCCATATATATAGGCCTCTTTCTATATTGAATAGTAAAAATTTTATTCTTTTACTATTCTAACCTTATTTAATTTGCATAGATATATCCAATGTAATCTTGATATTTTAAATTATTTACATTACCAATAAATTTTTCATTAACATTATTTTTACAAGTAAAAATAAATAAGGGTAAGATAGGAAAATTGTTTGTATTTTTTATTTTTCCATACTGTTTTAATCCGCGTGAAAAAAAAATAGGGTCTATATAATTGGGACGGAGGGAGTATATAAAAGCACGATTTCCAATAATGCCAAAAGCAAATGACGAGTAGAAATTATTTATTTATTTTAAATGTGAAATAATTATGATTAATACGGAAATGAATAGTTATTTTGTGGTGCATGATAATCACCAAGCACGATTTTCCATTCATTAAATGAAGTGCAGAAATTATTCACTTGACAAAAATACAAAATTAATAGTTGACTTCAAATGTGAAATAATTATGATATATTGCAAAATGAATAGTCATTTTGTGGTGCATGATAAATACACAAAGCACGATTTTCCATTCATTAAATAAAGTGCAAAAATTATTGCAAAAATACAAAATTAATAGTTGACTTCATTGTTGTTTGCCACTTGATAAAATTCTATGAAGACTATCCCACTTTTATATATAATATAGATTTCGAAATTAACGAGGAAGATGAAGAGAAGTTGAAGAGATAAGTAGTTAATTGATTTCATGCATTAAATACTTGTTCTTAAATTAACTTTTTTCTGATAATAAACAATCAACTGTTCCGTTAAGGGACTTGTATTTAATTGTTGACGTGTAAACTTATTATAAAGGAGCTATGAGGACATATTTTCGAGAGAGAGAGAGAGAGAGCGCCACCTAGTGGCAGAGCCAAATTTTTGAAGTTGAGGGTTCCAAATAAGAGTGGGCTGGGGGAGGAGGGACCGTCTTGCGATCCCCAGATCATGAGGGAGAGAACGAAGATAAGATACAGGAGCTGGTTGGTGGAGAGAGTGATGGTGAGAAGCATCATAGACTATTCAGAGAGGAGAGAGAGAGAGAGAGAGAGAGGGAGATGAGGGACCACAAACCAAAAAAGTTACATGTCGATGTGAAGATTCTTGACTTAGATTGCGTCATTAACCTAGAAACAATCATTGAAGATTGGTATAATAATATCATGATATCAATGATCATACATAAAGAAATACATAGAGATGAGCAAAACTCATGGCACTATGTAATTTCAAGTACAAGAGGAAATGTGAAAGCTTTCCTTACAACATTTAGCTATAAAGAAATATTAGAGAGCGCACCACCTAGTGGCAGAGCCAGACTTTTGAAGTTGAGGGTTCCAAATAAGAGTGGGCTGGGGGAGGAGGGACAGCAAGCTAATTTTTTTTTTCTCAAACCACAATTACTGAGTCAATTCTTATGAGAATCTAATATTTTTTTTTATAAGTTATAGTTTTTAAAAAACTTACAAGAAGTTATTGCACAAAAATAGAATTTATATCTATTTTATCTAAAATTAAGTTACGTAGTTGATGGACACAAATTTAAATCATTTTAATAGTGTTAATATAAAATTATTATTTGAACACGATATGTATTAACAAGCAAAGTGCTTTTATTAATTTTGTATTATCATTTGAGGAATGGGCCAATCATTTATAAATTTGTATTATTAATTTTATTAGGTCAACATGTCCAATTGTCTTACATTAAGAGCCAATTTGGTCTAATTTATGAACTAGTTTATTTGACCAAAATGACTGATTTGATAAAAAAATAGTTTATTTGATCAAAAAATTTACCTTGGTAGCTTGATATTTTTTACTATTATTTGTCAAATAAACTATTTTGATCAAATAAACTAATTTATAAACTATGGTAATGATCTCCTGCCCCTTGAGGGGCAGGATATCATCACTCACCTGCTGAGGTGTCAGCAGGTGGGTGATATTATCCTGCCCCTCAGGGGCAGGAGATCACCCCCTTATAAACTATATCAAACAAGCTCTAATTGATCTAATTGTCATCTATTAAATTGATATTAAATAAAAGTTAAATTATATATTAAAAAATTAAAAAACTTAAAAAAAAAAAAAAAAAAAAAGGAAAGAGAACCCAAAAAGTTGGTGGGGGTGTCTGGACCCCTTAGCTCCGCCGCCAACTACTGCCAAACTTGCATTGGACCCCCTTAGCTCCGCCGCCGCCACCACCTACTGCCAAACTTGCACTGGACTCCGCCGCCATACTTAAACATTTGGTTCTTGGAACATCTTCTCCAATAATCCTCTCTATATAATATAATATTATATACAGACGCACATATGGGAGATGCACACACTTTCCAGACATAAGACAACCGAATTAGCTTGTCTGTTGTCTGTAAGATCCCTTGCATGCGTGTGTATGCAAATTGATCATGGAATCTCCAATAAACGTTCCGCGATGGACTCCTAGCCATAGTCCAAGGCCAACAGCTAAACTTATCGGAAATTCCAGAAACCATGATATTGAATCAGAAAGCTTTGCTTCTGAAGATGTTGGTCATGATCATCAAATGGCCCTCAACAGAGCTAAATTGTTGAACTTCCCATTCACCAATCTCGACGGCAGTATGCCTCCTCCGCCGCCCGACATCGGTTCTATTGGATCGTCGTCGTCGTTTTCTCGATTAGATTCCGTCACGAGAAGATCGTTAGAAATTGAGAAAATTGAATCATCATCAAGAAGAGAAGAAAAAACAGGGAAAGGAAATTATGGCATTTTCTTGACGTGGAAGGACTTGTGGGTAACGGTGCCAGACACGGCGGCAGGGAGGCGGCCCATCCTTCAGGGGCTCACCGGCTATGTCGAGCCCGGTGAGGTTTTAGCTGTCATGGGTCCTTCCGGCTGTGGCAAGTCAACTCTTCTTGATGCATTAGCAGGTATTGTTGGTGGTACTTTTACGTTGAACTTGTAGATGAAATGAGTTTTTTAATACATGCACGTGAATTGGAGGGGAAGCAACCATGAATATGTGATAATAAATTCACTAACTAGGATGATAGGGAGTTCGCAGAGGACCATTGCCAAATGCCAATACACATTTTATAATTTGAATTGTTTTGTTTTAGAAATTGGATAATACACTAGCTATTTTTTAGAGGAAAAGTTGTGATTGAGTGTATATTTGTGTACGCTTTTAAGTATTTATAAGTCGATTAAATATTATTTTTATTTATATATTTTGTATAATTTATAATTTTTATCTATTTTTTATTCACATATTTATTACTTATAATCTATAAAAAATTTTACCAAATATATTATGAATTATAAACATATTACACTAAGATGGTATAAAAAGAAGAGCACCTTTCTAATACCCACAATGGGCAAAGTTATGGTGCCTACTGTGATACTTGTCAAATGGACATTGGACAAGTGAAAAAACAAATTTACCCACTGTGGGCATTAAAACAATTCCAATAAAAAGAAAACGAAATATTCTAAATTTTGTGAATTTAAATTTCCAACTTCTGATGTTACTGGGCATGAAAATTTCGACCACAAAATTAATGATGGTCCCACCACTACAATTGTATTTACCAAAGGGGTAATTACATTACCACATATCATTTATTAAAACAACTATATATTTTAATTGTAATAAAAGTTTTTAACTATTAGTCATTTTTATATTTATGTTTCTAATTTTTTTTAAATTTTTTTAATCATCAATCTATTAATTTTCACATCTTATATTTGTCTTTGAAAATGATTTTTGTTCAAAAAATTAATTAGGAAGTCGTAATTTTTTTTTTTGCCTCTAATATTTATACATAATCAAAATAAGTAATAAATACGAAAGTTTGACAAAATATTTTTCTCTTATTTCAATACACATTAGCAGAATGTTTAGATAAAAATCTTTCTCAGACACAAAATGTGAAAACTAAATGAAAGTTAATGTTAAAAATACGATCAAAAAAAGTTAAAGACATAAGTGTATCTCCAATCATTTGAAGTCTTGATACTTTTATCTTCAGTCTTTTTTTCTCAGCATGAATATCTCCAATATTTCGTTTATTGGCGGCCAATACCCTTACTAATAGTGTTGACGTCGGAACCTACAACATCCACGTGTCAACAGATCTCCAGTCATTCTTCTGCCAACTTGTATGTTACCTGCACACTTGGACAATCGTTAGACACCAAGATCTTCAGAGAAAAAGGGTCCGGCGATCGTTGGTGTTCCAACGATCAAGTCAACTGTCGGTATAAGAATAATACACGGGAGGCGAAAGTAATTGAGTGTGGAAGGGACAAGCAGGCAGAGATTTGAACAGAGTTTATGGTGAAATTTTTAGTGCAAAAAGAGCGTACATTGAATCAACCGGAGACGTTGTATTTATAGCGCAAGAGTCCTAATTGATTTAGGAAACAAATCAATCAGATACCCGATCGGATCCTCCTTCTTTGTGGGATAAAGATTTCATTGTTAAGGCAATCTCCAAGGTTGTCTACCTTATTTGGGTTTACCACGTTGCCTAATTTTTAGGAGATTATGATTCGATTTCTTTGTAAGGATCCGTGTGCCAATCCAACGCAATCTGTCTTCAATTAACTCTCTGGTCATTCCAGAATATCGTGCTCCTGCTAGTTATAGAAAATGCGAAGCTCGGCGGGCCCTATGGGTCGGCCGTAAATGTCGAGGCCCTCTTTGGGCCTCGCGATATTCTAGTTCAAGAATGCTAAGATGTCTGATGGGCATTTGAGGTCCTCGCTGGGTCTACATGGGGCTCTTGTTGGGCTTTTGCTGACGTGGAGGCCCTATCAAAATCAGGTGGTAATAATAGTCCTCGAAGTCCAAGCCTATTATTTATAATAGGCGTGGGACTTTGAGAGTAAGAGAAGAAATTTATTTCGAATTTCGGCAGATTCCGCAGAAATTCCTGGAGTGTGGTCTTCGCTCATTGAATTATGGATTGAACTTACCCATTATAGTCTCCCAAGTCCGAAGTCGAATATTTACGACGAGTGAGGGTTTTAGGAGACTAGACCTTTGCTGACGTGTCTGCGGTCGGTGTGATTCTTTCAATCAAGGCTGTCAATCTGTGGCCAGGCAATCATAAGTGAGAGGATGTATGTATTTAATGTAATGGCGCGTGACGGATAATAGGGGTGCGTTTGAGGCGTGTGCGTTCTTGTTTCAATAAACTCTTGGGGTTCCGTTTCCCACCTGTTATCCTATTTTAAACACGCGTCCATTGGCCAACGGTTCAGATGTAACGCTTGAGAATTGGACGGTGGAGATTGGAATGCCTCAATCTATAAAACTTGGCGCCCTCCTTCATTACACCTTCTTCTTGCTTATGTGTTCGTTGTGAGTGTTGTGGATGTTCTGCCAATAATCGAGAAATTCCAAGTGTGTACGTTGTTCTAACTGCATCGTCGAGGAAAGCGTGACGAGAGTTGCGGTGATTTGTTTCATTGCTTGCTTTCGTGATTATTTCTTGACTCAATAATTTGGGGATTAAACCATGTCACACGTTCCGACGACCGCATAAGTATCAACTTTCGGGGTCAAGAGAGGTTGTAATGTCGTTCGGAAACGACGACTCACATAAGTAGTCGGACGCTCGGACAAACCCTAGTATTCGGGGTGAGTCACCATTGTCCACCTCCTCATCTTCATCAACTGAGGTCGTAGGAAAAGTGAATCAAGCACCTTCAACCGCCTGCCCGCCGACTTCGTCCACAAGTGGGAAGGGGGCTTGCCCAAACGTACCATCGAAAGACACCTCGGAAAATAGGGGCTCGGATGTCAGAGTACCTGAGATGAGGGGATCGCTCGATAAGAGGGATGCCTCGGCGGCTAAGGCGCTTGACGAGGAGCTCAAGTGGTCGACTACTGAAGCATCAATGGCTCGTTCGAGGATCGCTGAGGCGGAGTTGAAGGACATGCGGTTGTCCTATGATATTCTCGCGTTCGTAATACTCAGGGCTCCGGGCCCAGAGAAATGCGCCGACGACCCTCCTAAAGGATTCGTTGCAATTTACGAACCCGCGATGCAGCAGGGCCTTCGCTTGCCCATGCATCATTTCTTTCGCGAGGTTCTGAAATATTGGAATCTGGCCCCTTGCTAGATAATACCGAACGGCTGGGGATAGATGGTGGCCTCGTACTTTTTGTGGAGCATTGCCGAGGCGGGCAGAAACCTGATCCCGATGGAGTTTGAGTCCATATACCGGCCCAGCCATTTTGCGGGCTGGTACAACATTTCTCCTCGGGGACTGGAAGAAGAGGTTCATCTTTGTAGGCGGGGACTGAGAATTTATGCCGGAGGACTCTCTTCTCCACGGGTCTATTCCTCGACAATTCGGGAAACTTGGTATATACTGCTGCATTTGTGTGGATTTTGACCATAGTTCCTGACTCAATGTATTGCTTACCTTTGCAGACTGCGGGAAGCTACCAATCCCGAAGAGGGACCAAGGAGAGCTGAGGTCGAAGTGGAATAAGGTGCAAGCTCTCAGCAGCGACTTCAGGAGTCTCAACAACTTGTTGAAGGATGACAACTTATTGGCCAGCTGCAGACGGATGGGTGAGTCTCATAAATTGCGATATATTAGTTTTGCTATGAAAGGTTGCCTGAATGAGCTGTATATTGGTGTTTGTGTTAACAGCTTTCAGGTTTAAAGGGATTTTTGCGCTCCGTCTTGCCCGTCCCGCCAATGGAGAGGGTTCTTCGGCTCAGGCTCTCTCGCAGGAGGTGTCCGGTCTGCCGCAAGAGGTCCAAGATGCCACGCCGTTAAGGCCAGTCCATCATCCGGTCCCCGATGTCCCAGTTCCTGGTCGGAACCTTCTCTTCCGCTCCAGCCTTTGTCCTACTGCCATCCACATGGCTCTTTGCCCAAGGATAAGAGAAAGAGAATTGCTGAGGACACGGGTGATACGACCTTACGAAAAAGGAAGGCTCTCGTGGGCAAGAGAAGGTTTATGAGGGATGCCCACAAGACGAGGCGGGCTGAAGAAGGACAATGGCCTTCGCCACATCCTGATAGAGGGGTTGATGGCACAGAGAATTCTGGCTCCTCGACTGGCCAGGAGAGTCGAGTCCTTATCTTCCAACGTCGGGAAAAATTAGAAACTTCTGTGATAGAGATGCTCTCCGCCCACCCTGCAATGATGGCGGCGAGCGTATACAAATACTAGACCCAAAAGTGGAAAAAGTGGCCGAGGAGGCTACTGTACGCGAGCGGCTGTAGATGGCGGAGATGAACTTGATATGGGGATTGGTTATGACCAAGGAGTTATTTCACACCCTGGAAAGCTTCGATGGCCAGTGTAGCGAAGAAGAGGCCAAGTCCAGTAAGTTGACCGAAGACCTGAAGGCCATGAGTCACGAGAAAGCGCAGCTGGAGTCTGAGAAAAGGGGTCTTCAGTTCAAGCTGGACTTGGTTGTGACGAAGAAGGCTGACATGAGGGGCAAGTATGAAATCGAGTTGAAGGCTGCCAAAGAAAGTTTGAAACAGGCTCGAGATCAGACGAAAGCTGCCGAAGCTTCTCAGAAGTGTGCCGATGAGGCCCAGAAGTTGGCCAAAGACTGGACCCTTGCAGTTGAGACTGCGCTAGCCACTACGAACAGCAGACTAGAGATCGTCGTCGTAGAAAAGGAGCAGTCACTGGCCACGGCAAAGTAGGAATTGGAGAGGGTCAGGACCGAGTGCACGGATGCCGAGGCCAAGGCAGTAGAGGTGTATCAGGATGCGTTCGTGGACACGTCTGAGTATCATGACCTCGCACATCGCTTAATGACCATCGGAGGCAAGCATTGGTAGAGCGGATCACGGAAACCCATCCAGAATGGGATATTTCGTTCCTTCGACAAGCTCGTACCGAGGCTCCGACGACAAACATCCTTCCAGAAAAGGTCAACGACCAAATCTCCCTACCTGTTATGGAGGAAGGCCCGCAGTGTGCCGACCTTTAGAGAGGCTGCGGGACATCTGAACTTAGGATTTTGTCTATCTCTGTTGCGCATGTTCCAGAATTGACTATTAAATTTATTTTCCTGGTGTATCTCTGTTTCCGCATTTAATTTTATGAATGATTGCGCCTATCGTGCAGCTCCTAAAATTTGGAAATCATTCCATTGGGGCATAACGGCGCTGACTTTTTGCAGAATTCGAAGAGTTAGTGTCTTTAATGTACCGGTAAGTGGGGAGGCAGTACAGTTGTGTGGCGTTCCAAATGCCCCTGGGACATTGAGAGCTTTCTATCGTGTTCCTCACGCATGCACAACTCTAGTAAATTGCGTGAATTAGCTTCTTGTGTCCTAACGATTTTTGTCGTGTGACTATACTCTTCGTGTCGAACGTGCTATGGAAGTACGAATAAGAAAACGGCGTCCAGTATGCCCACCAATTAGAAAATCGTCATTCAGAAGATCGAACGCCCAGCTAATCAATGTTCAGAGGACCAAACGCACGGGAGGTTGGGCCTAGTAGCCTTAGCCCGGCCATGTCCCGAATGGCGCGTCCCTGATTTGGGTGACGGGGCTGGGAGCCATCTGCCAAAAAGTGTCAACGGTATTTTTTAAGCAGTGTGGCCTAATTAGTCACCAAATCAACTCGTATTGATTTTAGGAGACTCCCGATCATGGTAAAATCAGATCTTCATCCTCTGATGAGGCTCGGGGTGACGAAGACCAATGTAGAGACTTAGTAGATCCAGTATCCCAACATGTACTGACCCAAAGAGGCGGTGGGGTAGTAGGTTAATAACAATGCGTATTTGTTTCTACCTTGTATTACGAATTATGTTGAATAAAATACGATTATACCAAAATTTCCATGGTTGTTTCGTTTGTGTGGATTGCTTGTGGTACCTGGGCTTCGGACTTCTTCGACATCATGTGGCACCAATGAAGCCGTATGTACATGCGTCTCGAACGACAGTATATATTGCTCGTTGTGGGATTTCGGCGCTGGCGAAGAGCAGCCAATGCCGGTGTGTCATCTTGAAGTTCTGGCCGTTCGGACCCGCCTTCGTCTCTATGCAATTGCGACCTTGCGAGGCTATCGCTTTTTACGTTTTCATGTGGGATAGGCGTTGGTGGTGTTACCATCCAGTGACGTTCGTCCTATTCACGATGTGCGTATTTTCACGTGCCCTTTACATTTTCCTAGGGTTTACTTGAGGTGCATTCATTCCTTCTCCACATGTTTGTTTATTCAGCTGTTAGTATTTTGCCGCGCTTATATATGCGTTTGCAGGACTTTACTCTCATACTACCATATTTTTATCCTGGGTGCTACTAGCCATGTCGAGCTTTTATTTTTTCAGCATCCCAAAGCTTAAGATAAGGCGTGGAGGGGTTGTGGAGGATATCTTCCCTCCATCCCTAGTACCTTCCGCGACGTCTGATTCAGGGGTTACTGTTTTGCAGATACTGGAGATAATGGTGGGTAGCCCTTCTTTTGTTCCTCTAGCACCGGAGGTAACATCTGAAGTACCTTCGCCGAGAAGCCCTAGACAATCGGGTAAGAGAAAAGCAGGCGCCAATAGCAGAGAGGAGGCATTCCAGGCCCCCACTCCTCCTCTTTTTGGCAAATACGAATATATCAACATTAGGTCTCGCCGGGACAAATTGGACCCAACGGTCTTAGGAAAACTGCCACCCCCGGCTGCCAAAGCGGCGGCATCAGTTCATAAGTATTGGACTTCTGCCTTTGGGAGGCCGGCAGATAACGTAGAATTGACGGAGTTGTTGAAATTGGCTGAAATGTATACCTCCCGCAGTCACGTGCTTAACTGCGAGTTGTACAAATGGTTGGAGATGAAGCTTGACGAATTGCGCTCTACCGCTGGGAGAGCTGATGATGTTGAAGCGCTGCGCGCAGAAAACAAAGATCTTCGAGAGCAACTCGTATTCTCCGAAGACGCAAAGGCTCGTGCAACGTATGATGTCACTAAAGCCAGGACAATCCAGAGGACATGTGTCGATGCCCAGAAAACGGTTGAGTCGCAGCTGAGATCTTGTCAAAATATGATTTATGCCAAAGACAAAGAACTGACCGAGGCGTTGAGTGAACTGTCGAAGGCCCAGGGTCTACTGGCTTAACTCGGGGTCTCCAGTTATGCCGAACCCCTGGGCCCAACTGGGACGTAAGAGTCTTACATTTTCTTATTAGTGTTGTCTTTTGGTTTTAAGATTGTAAAGCTTCTTACGACGTACATTATTATGTAAATTCTTTTATCCGACCATGTAGGCCAACGAAAATCCATTAACTTTGTTTGTTTTAGACGCGCGTTGAATATTTATCTAGTGAGTTGACAGAGTTGGCCGCGAACCACACCTCCTCGCTGTCGAATTCTTTTACTTATTTGAATGCGCATGTAATGTTTACCCAGCGAGTTGACAGAGTTGGCCGTGAACTACACTCCCTCGTTGTCGGATCAATTTTACTTGTTTGATTACGTGTTGAATGTTTACCCAGCGAGTTGACAGAGTTGGCCGCGAACCACACTCTCTCGCTGCTGAATCGATTTTACTTGCTTAATTACGCGTTGAATGTTTATCCAGCGAGTTGACAGAGTTGGCTGCGAACTATACTCCATCGCTGCTGGATCGATTTGACTTGCTTGATTACGCGTTGAATGTTTACCCAGCGAGTTGACAGAGTTGGCCGAGAACCACACTCACTTGCTATCGGATCGATTTTACTTGCTTGATTACGTGTTGAATGTTTACCCAACGAGTTGACAAAGTTGGCCGCGAACCACACTCCTTCGCTGTCGAATTCTTTTTACTTGCTATAGCATAACAGGGGGCAATCTTGTTTTGAGAAACAATTAACTTTATTAAAAAAAGTGCGGTGTCTAGTGACGTCGAAAACAATGCTGGAAAATTGAAGAGTGCGAAATAAAACTACTAACGGTATGGTCGTAGATGGGCGACATTCTAGGGATGTCTCGTCTCTCTTCCTTCTGAGTCTTCTAATTTGTAGGTTATGGGCCAGATTTCTTCAATTATCTTGTAAGGGCCTTACCAGCTGGGCCCGAGAGTTCCAACTCCCACATCTCTATTAGCCTGGAATACTTTCTTCACAACGAAGTTATTGACGTAAAAACTCCTGCCCCTGACCTTGGAGTTATAGTATCTAGCCATTTTCTTTTGATAGACCGCGAGACGAAGCTGCGAGTCTACATGTCTTTCGTCCTGTAAGTCCAGATTCGCCTTGCGTAGATCGTCGTTTGTTATTTCGTCGAAGTGCAAGTGCCTGGGAGATAGTATCCCTATTTCAACAGGGATCATCGCCTCTGCTCTGTGTACCATGGTAAAAGAGGTTTCGCCCGTTACCGTCCGAGAAGTGGTTCTGTAAGACCACAGAGTCTCGGGTAATTCTTTAGCCCATCCACCTTTGGCAGATTCTAGTCTCTTTTTAAGGGTATACTTGATGATCTTGTTCACAATTTCGACTTGGCCATTAGACAGTGGATAGTAGGGGGTGGAGAAGTCCCTCCGTATACCCAGATCCTCGCAGTTTGTGTTGAACTTCCTTCCGGCGAACTGCATGCCATTGTCGAAAACGAGAGAGTGGGAGATTCCGAAGCGGCAGATGATATTTTTTCACACAAACTTCCACGTATTTTCCTATGTGATCTTGGTTAGGGGTTCAGCTTCGCACCACTTGGTGAAGTAGTCCACCGCTACGATTGCGAACTTGACCCCACTCCTTCTAGTTGCGAAGAGACCTATGAAGTCGATCCCTTACTTGGCAAAAGGCCAAAGATTGGTGATCGGGGTAAAGTTCTGAGTCGGGAGCTTTGGTATAGTTGCGAATATCTGGCACATGTCGCACTTCTTTGCGTAGTTATGGGAATCTTTCTTCATAGTTGGCCAATAGTACCCCTGCTTCAAAGCTTTCTGTGCCAGGGTCATTCCTCCTGAGTGGTTACCACAGATTCTCTCGTGTATTTCTTTCATCACGTACACTACTTCCTCATGTGTCAAACAGCGTAGAAAGAAGTGGCTGAAGCTCCTCTTATATATGATCTTGTCTTGTAGTACGAATTTCGCAGCCCTTCTGTGGAGCTTTTGTGTTTCTTGTCTGTCGCTTGGCAGTACTTGGTCGGTCAACTATGCGATGATCTTCTTCATCCACCTAAGAGATTCAGATATTGTCATGGCAGTAGGTGTGGAAGACTCACCGATGGAGGGCCAATTGAGCTTTTCTACTGGGATGGCCTTCATCAGGTCAGAGTCTCTGCTGCTTGCCAATTTCGATAGGGCGTCCGCATAACCATTTTCCTTCCGTGGAATCTGCAGGAGTTCATATGCCTCAAAGTGGGATAACAAGTCCTTAGCCTTTGTCAAGTATGTCACCATGGACTGTTCGTGGGCTACGAAGGTCCCGTTGACTTAACTAACGACAAGCTGCGAATCGCTGTGAATCTGGAGTTTTCTTACCTTTATCTCTTGCGCTAGCCTCAGGCCTGCAATGAGCGCCTCGTATTCTGCAGCGTTGTTTGAGGCTTTGAACTCTAAGTGAAGCGCGCAGTTGAGATTGTACTCATCAGGGCTGACTAGTAAAATCCCAGCTCCAACTCCGGCCTCGCCCGAGGATCCATCAATATGTAACCTCCATGTTGGTACCTCCTAGGGCCGTGCCTCAAGCGAACCTTCAAGGATATGGGCGAATTCAGCCAAGAAATCTACTAAAGTCTGTCTTTTTATAAAGGGCCTTGGCTTGTAGGAGATATCGAATTGACTGAGTTCGACTGACCATTTCATCAGCCTTCCTGATGTGTCTGGCTTTTAGAGTATCTGTCTCAGAGAGAGATTCGTCAAGACATCGATGCTATGAGACTTGAAGTACGACCAGAGTTTTTGGGAGGTGATGATCAAAGATAGGGTGAGCTTTTCCATGTTTGGGTATCTCGTCTCTGCATCTTGGAGGGCTTTGCTTATGTAGTAGATAGGAAGCTGCACTGGGCCTTCTTCTAGGATTAAGATCGAACTTACTGCCTTTTTGGACACGGCGATGTAAACAAGCAACGTTTCTCCATTCTTTGGTTTGGACAGCAGCGGGGCCTTCCCGATGAGGATCTTGATGTCTTGGAAGGCTTTCTTGCACTCTTCGGTCCATTCAAACCTCTTCTCCCCTTTGATGGTTTGAAAGAAGGGCTGGCAACGATCGGTTGCCTTGGATATAAATCGGTTCAAAGCCGCTAACCTTCTCGTTAGGCTCTGAATTTCCTTTGGGGAAGATGGTGACCGCATCTCGATGAGTGCATTAATCTTCTCGGGATTAGCTTATATCTCGTGTTGGTTGACCATGTAACCGATGAATTTTCTGGATGTGACTCCGAAGGCGTACTTCAGGGAGTTGTGCTTCATGCGGTATTTGCGAAGGACTCCGAACATTCCTCTCAAGTACCCTATATGGTCATCGGCGTTCACGCTTTTCAAGAGCATATCGTCGATTTACACCTCCATTGTGTTTCCGATCTGTCCTGCGAACATGCGATTTACCAACTGCTGATATGCGGCTCCTGCATTCTTCAAGCCGAAGGGCATCATCCTATAACTGTACAACCCTCAGTTCGTGATGAACGAAGTGTAATCCTCATCCCTCGCAAACATTAGGATCTAGTTGTAGCCCGAGTAGGCATCTATAAAACTGAGGGTTGTATAGATGCCCGAGTCGACAATTGCGTCAACCAACTGGTCGATGCGCGGTAGTGGGAAGCTATCTTTAGGACACACTTGGTTTAAGTCTAAGAAGTCTATGCATACTCTCCATTTCTTGGTGCTCTTTCTTACCTGCAGACAGCTTTCTTAATGAACCTGTTGGCTAACATCTTGTCGACCTCTTCCTTCAGAGCGTCGTACCTCTCAGCACTCAAAGGCCTTCTCTTTTGTATCTTGAGGCGCATTTTTGGATCCACCTTTAGGGCGTGGCATGCCACAGTTTGGTCGATCCCTACCATGTCACTGTACTTCCACGCGAAGATATTAGTATTTTCTCGCAGGAACTGCTTCAATTCTTCTTTCATCTTCTCCTCGAGTTTCTCTCCCACCTGCAATAGCTGGGTCGATTATGAAGAATTCATCGAAAATGCTTCCAGCTCTTCGGCCGGGGAGGAGAGAGAGTCCGAGCCTATGATTCAGGGGTCTAAGCCCTCGTCCAGCATCATTTTCTCGTCCATCTTTTCGTGGTCAAGGTCCATTGGCTCCGAGTGTATGGTCATCACTGCCGGGGGCGACATCCTTGCGCTTCGCCACTTTACGTAATGCGTTCATATAACATGCCCTCACCTCTGTCTGATTGCCACGAATCTTGGCGATCCCTCCCGGCGTTGGAAATTTCATGGCCAAGTGGTGTATGGACGTGACCGCCTGCAAATCCTTCAACGCAGAACTTCCGAGGACTCTATGGTAGGCGGAGCGGGTATCCACTATCAAAAATGTCATGAACTTTCTAAGGTGGCACGGGAGTTCTCCGAAGTCCACTGCGAGGGTAATCCTTCCTCGCATGACAGTACTATCTCCCGTGAAGTCGAATAGTGGCTCAGAAATGGTTGTTAGTTCGTGATCCACGTCTATTTGATCAAATGCACTGTCAAACAGAATATTCACGGCGCTTCCATCATCGACTAACATCCGTCCTAGTCTGTTCTTGGAGACGACCGCGCAGACTACCAGGGCATCGCAGTGAGGGTAGTATATACTGGCCTTGTCTTCCTTAGTGAACGAGATTTGTGGTGATCTCGATCGATGTCCATGGACCTGCCAACTCTCCATGGGTTCTTCTCTTGCGGCCTTTGCGTAGTTTTTTCGTGAGTTCATGGTGTGCCCTCCGACATAGGGCCCTCTTATGATCGTGTTTATTTCTCGGACTGGGAGGCTCCCGCAGGCCCTTCTGCCCTTGGCGGGTCCCTTTTTCTATCATTTTTTCTGTCATTGCAGCGAGGTCCATCGTCCAGGCGTCGAGGATGAGGTCTTTACCCCTGGGCGGGCAGCCATCGACGTCATCGCGCAGGTCAATTCTCTTCTTCTTGCCCATGGTTTCCACGATTGATCAACTCCCTTACGTCCGGACAATCATCAGTGTTATGTACCCTAGTCCTATGTATACGACAAAACTTGGTAGCGTTGTTGCCGGCAAGGAGGCCACTGCGGGCGTTTTAGGATGGGGGACAGGGGCTACCTCTGTCATGTTGAACTTCCTGTAATGGTTGTTCGGCGGTCCCGGAGAGCGCCTTATCTGAAAGCGGTGAAAACGGGGTTCAGTAGAACGTCGCCCCTTTATTCTGTAGCGATCTTTCCTTTCCCTTTCAGCCCTCTCCCTATTTTCGATCGTCTCTTCTGATCGAATTTCGCGCTGGACCAAGTCTACCAGCTGACTGTTGATCTTTGGTTGACTGTTCTGTACATCCCTCCAGAAGGGAGTGCGCATATGAAGTCCAGTCACGAGTGCGTCCAATGCTTTTTCATCAGTTACAGTCTCGATTTTGTTGATAACGTTACTGAACCTTTTGAAGTAGCTCTTAACGGTTTCTCATTCCTTCTGCCGAATGTTATTGAGCTGGGCAATGTCAGCTATCATTGTCTGATTACCGATGAAGGCATTGATGAACTCTCTTTTGAGTTGAGGCCAGCTCCGGATGCTCTCTGGCTTCAGCTTATTGTACCACCTCTTCGCGTCAGATGCGAGCGTGGTATGGAAATTTCAAAACTTCACTCCGGGGGATTGGCCCTGGAGCTTCGTCTTGTATGTATTAATGTGATCTGAGGGGTCGCCTCTCCCGTTATATTTGTCCAAAAGGGGCATCCAAAAGTTCACGGGTATCTCCATGGCCTTCAGGTAATTGGTGAACAGGGGATTCTCGTCGTCATCATCCTCATAGCATTCTAGCCTATCCTTTTCCTCCTCGGCTCTCGCGTAGCTTTGTTTAGGGCCTTTTCCTTTCTCTGTGCGGGCCTCGCTGTGTTCACTGCGCCTGCTGTGTGCTGGCAGGGGTGGTGCCATGGAGGATCTCACCCCCAGCCTGTCAAACACACTAGCAGCAGCAACGTGTAGGTTCTCCCACGCTGGAAGAGGTCTCACCCTCAGGTCATCCTGCGAGGACTTCTAAATGAGGTTCTGAGGGTACCAGCCGTTTGAAACGGGCGGGTAATCTTGAGTTCGATGGCTTTCTATTAATCCGGACCGTGAGGAACTTCTCCAAGCATGACTGCGCTTGGGTCCGTACTGGAGGGATTGATTTTCCAACAGTTCAAGCTCTGCCTTCATCTTGGCGTTGTCCAGCCTCAGGTCCTAGGTCTCCTGTTCAACCGTTCGCTTCTGCCGTTGTCTTCTTCTCTTGCGGCGGGTTACGTTTTGTAGGTCCTGAACGCTCTCCTGCCGCAAGTCAATATGGTGGGATTCGACTTCCTCTTCCATAGAATGTTCGGTTTCCACGCTCTTCCTGGTAGAAAATACGTTTTTACCATAAGTTTTGGTTGTGTAACGTCTTTCGTTTCCCACAGGCGGCGCCAATCAGTTGACGTCAAAACCTGTAACATCCACGTGTCAACAGATCTCCAGTCACTCCTCTGCCAACTTGTATGTTACCTGCACACTTGGACAATCGTTAGGCACCAAGATCTCCGGAGAAAAAGGGTCTGGCGATTGTTGGTGCTCCGACGATCAAGTCAACTGCTGGTATAAGAATAATACACGTGGGGCTAAAGTAATTGGGTGTGGGAGGGACATGCAGGTACAGATTTGAACATAGTTTAGGGTGAAATTTTAAGTGTAAAAAGAGCGTAACTTGGAACAACCGGAGACGTTGTATTTATAGCGCAAGAGTTGATTTAGGAAACAAATCAATCAGATACTCGATCGGATCCTCCTTCTTTATAGGATAAGGATTTTATTGTTAAGGCAATCTCCAAGATTGTCTACCTTATTTGAGTTTACCACGTTGCCTAATTTTTAGGAGATTACGATTTGGTTTCCTTGTAAGGATCCGTGTGCCAATCCAACGCAATCTATTTTCAATTAACTCTCTGGTCATCTCAGAATATCGTGCTCGAAGCCCGACGAAGTCCTATAGGTCGGCCGTGAATGTCGAAGCCCTCTTTGGGCCTCGCGATATTCTAGTTCAAGAATGCTAAGACGTCTGATGGGCCTCCGAGGCCCTCGTTGGGCCTACATGGGGCTCCCCGTTGGACTTTTAATGACGTGGAGGCCTTATCAAAATCGAGTGGTAACAAATAGAATCCATCCAAATAGATGTTAAAATTTTATAAAAAGACATATTTACCATTTACATTAAATATAGAAAATTGCAGTTAGCTTCATCAACTTTTGGGGGTTTGGCACTTCTATTCATCAT
Source organism: Forsythia viridissima (assembly GCA_030279155.1). Lineage (NCBI taxonomy): Eukaryota > Viridiplantae > Streptophyta > Magnoliopsida > Lamiales > Oleaceae > Forsythia > Forsythia viridissima. Next base: position 37,507,463 of record CM059038.1, on the reverse strand, counting down.
CTTTTTTTACTTAACACGTTTATTCTCAATATTTTATTTGTTTGCAGCTTTCGTTGCTACATAAATATGTCTAAAAATTTATTAATTTGATTAAAAAAAATATTTGTCCTAAATTAATATTACGAAAAAAAAAATTTAAATATATTTTTGCTTAATCTTTTTCACGTAAACACCCCCTCCCCAACCTAAAGCAATGACTACTCATTCATACAAGTTGTGGACACTACAGAAATCAACAACCCTCCTACAAGTCATAACTGGTCCAAAAGCCATTACTGATCCCGCAAGCCATTGTCACCACCGATGGCTTAATAGTGACTTGTAGGTGGGTAGTAGAATTCGGCATTGGCCACGGCTTGTGGGTAAGTGATTAGTGGTGGCTTGCAGGTTTGTAGTAACGAAAGTCGTAAATAAATAAAACATTGATAAGCATGCCAAGAAAGACATATTATGAATAAAAGTGCTAAGACTCCAAATGTTAAAGACCGCAACTACAATTTTATCTATTTAATGTAAAGAATAAATATGTCTTTTTATACAAATTTAATATTCATTTTGGACAAATTCTATTAGTAAGAACGTTAACTACCAATAAACGAAACACTGGGAATATTCGGGGTCAAGAAAAAAGTGTCAAGATTCCAAAAGTTGAGAACCGCGACTGCAATTTTCTCTACTTTTAAAAGTTTGTGAAAATGTCAATTATTTTTAAAATAAGATGAGCTCAAAATGTCAATGGCTTTAATTGCTTTTGTAAAATTTTCTACACATTAACTTTTAAGCAAGAAGTATGAGTTCAAAATCTCTCAAGTTCTCTCTCATTCACATAGAAGAGTTATGATGATTTTAGAAATATTGAGAAATATTTCTCTTCCATTTTTCATTTTACGAATTCTAGAGCAACGATCAATTACCAACATTTTTTTAAGAAAAAGAAGATAAATATTTTCTATTTTTCTCTCTTCAATATTATACTTTTCATTTTTCCCCTCACTTATCTTTTTCATTGTCCCTCTTCTTCAATTTTTATGGAGGAAAAGATTAGTTTGTAATTAAATTTAGGTAAAATAGTATATTTGGTTCCCCACTTCCTAAAAACGTAAGGAATATACTCATAATCTTTAAAAATAACACAAAACATTCCCAACGTTTGAAGAAATATACATGGTAGGGTCTTTTATGATAAAATTATCATTTCCTTTATCAAATTCCAAAATCTAAAATCTACCACCACTCCAAACCCCAAAAATCTCAAGATCCATCATCCCAAACTCCAAACTTACATGTCCACGGTCCACCACCACCCCAAACCCAAAAAATCCCAAAATCCACCATGTTGGATTTCAGATTCCCATTCCTTTTGTATTCTTGAATTTCCTAAATTGAAGTTACATGTGCTTCCATGTTCAGTTTCTTGAATTAATCTTGACTATTTTAGAATTAACCGTCTCCTGCAATTTCAGTGTAGTTTTAAGAGCATTTGTGGGAACCTTTGTACTTGGTGAAAGAATTTAACTTAGGATAAACGGTGTTGCAGTCGGTAGATTTATAGTGAGTTAAGATATGCTGTCCCAAATGTATGTCCCCTAAGCTATCCCACCGATTAAAAATGTACAAATCATTCAATAAATACAAGTCAATATTAACATTAAGTGTGAACACATTAAACAATTGTATTTATTGAATGATTTGTACATTTTTAATTGGTGGGACAGCTTAGGGGACATACATTTGGGACATCAGATCTTGACTCATTTATAGTATATAGGCATATTTACTGCCGCAACATTTTCTAGGCTGCGCCGCTAATATGAAATTCTCTTGAAAACCACCAATGAATTCACAAATCTCAAGGGACCATCGATCAGAGTTCATAAAACTGGTTGTTCAACTACTCTCTTCTAAGCCTCTCGGCGTCAAACTTTCAATCTGATCTCGGCGAATGCTTGGAATCAGGAAGTCCTTCTATCATCTTCTTGAAATCCAGTTAGTATATCCATATCATCAGCAAAAGAAATGGTCCTCTCCAGGAATTGTACAGTGCCATTATTACCAAATTTTGACTGTTGTGAAACCAAACACATATCATCGAGATTTGAGTTGAACAAATACTTGACTTACTGCACCATGCACCAAGCTCCAATTTTGTGTGATGATAACATTTCATCCCAGTTCAACTACTCCATTTGAACATTTGAAGTAGGAATACAAATCATGGTCTGCATGCCATGGGTCTGTGCATCGTTAGCTCTTTCACAATTTTGGAACCAAAGTTAATATGAAATATTAATTTGGGATGGTGGAATTTGGGGTTTTGGGGGTGGTGGTAGACTTTTAGATTTTGGAGTTTGATAAAAAAGATAGCCTCTTTGTATTTTTATTTATTTTTATTACATTTGGTTATTTCCAATGCTACTTTTAAAGGTTAATAATATATCTCTTATTTTTTTAATGACCAAATATACTATTTTCCCTGTTGCCTTTCTGTTCGTGTGTAAAATTTTACCATTTAAACATAAACTAATGACTAATACAACAAAAGTTGTACAATTTTCTGATATATTGTAAAACAAAACTAAGTCTACATCCTAAAGAATAAACACCTTGAAACACATGCATTATGATATCAATCGGAGAGCCACGTCCCAGATGTGACTTTTGTGTTGTTTTTACGAGTCCTATTAATATTGATCAACAAATGTAATCGCAGGAAGGCTAGATTCAAACACAAGGCAGAATGGAGAGATACTTATCAATGGTTGCAAGCAAGCACTAGCATTTGGCACTTCGGTATGAAAACCAACGCTCAAATTCCTCATTCTCGCATGAAATTGTCATATAAAATGAAGTTGAAAACTTGAAGATAAATTTTCAGCGTGAAACTTTCAATTGAGTACCATATAATCATGAAAATTCATATGCATTGCAAGGTTCAGTTTATTTCTGTAAAGAAAGTTTGCCTTACACTTGAACAAAGGCTCAAATATTCAACTTTTTACCATGATTCAGGCCTATGTGACTCAAGATGATACCTTAATGACAACATTAACTGTAAGAGAAGCTGTTTACTACTCGGCTAAGCTCCAACTCCCTGATTCCATGTCTAAATCCGAGAAGAAGGAAAGGGCAGAAACTACAATCAAAGAAATGGGACTACAAGATGCTACTAACACAAGAATTGGAGGATGGAGTGTAAAAGGTCTGAGTGGAGGGCAAAAGAGAAGAGTAAGCATTTGTATTGAAATCTTGACACGTCCAGAGCTACTCTTCCTTGACGAGCCTACAAGTGGCTTGGACAGCGCTGCATCTTACCATGTTATGAGTCGAATTATCAAAATCGCCCAACAAGATAGAAAAACTGTAATTGCGTCCATTCATCAACCAAGTAGTGAAGTATTTGAGCTTTTTCACAATCTTTGCCTTTTGTCCTCCGGAAGAACAGTTTATTTTGGTTCAACTTCAGCGGCAAACCAGGTCAAATTTGTGTACTCAAGGATAAATTTTCATGATTCTTTTTTAATATGAATAGTATATAACTTGTGCTGACAATTTTGAAACAGTTCTTTGCTTCAAAAGGCTTCCCGTGTCCACCTATGAGGAATCCATCAGATCATTACCTCAGAACAATTAACAAGGACTTTGATACTGTGAGTTAACATACTATCTTTGAGTTATCTATATTATTTATGCTTAAAAGATAGTGAAGTTAACATATGAAAATCGTGCGTTGGACATAGGATATTGAACAAGGATTTGGTGGACTCATAAGCGCCGCAAAAGCAATTGACATTCTTGCCAATTCATACAAATCATCAGAAGCTTACCAACATGTACAACAACGTGTAAATGAGATATGCCAACAGGTATAAATGGATTTTTGTACTAACAAATAGTGCTAAAGCAGAACAATGAATATAAGACAGCCTTATGTTTGCATCGTAGAATGGGGGATCATTGGAGATCAAGGGAAGACACGCAGGATTTATTACACAATGCCTTGTTCTAACAGAGAGATCTTTTGTGAATATGTACCGCGATCTGGGCTATTACTGGCTTCGTCTGGCCATATACATTGCTTTGTGCACATGCGTAGGGACGATCTTTTATGACATTGGACTTAGTTATGGCTCCATTCAGGTGAGAGTTCAAATAAAAGGCAATCGTTTTGTAATGAACTTAAAATGGAAATACATGAAAAAATCAACACAAGTTTGTTAATATACATCACATTATGAAAGAACCTTAGTGCATTACAAACTATAAATTCTTAGTGAATATTTTGTGTTCTTGGCAGGCCAGAGGTTCAATGCTTATGTTTGTTGCAGCATTTTTGACCTTCATGGCAATTGGTGGATTCCCTTCTTTTGTGGAGGATATGAAAGTAAGCACCCTATTCACTTGACCTTACACTTAATGATAATCGTCAATATTTTCCCTCTAATTTTCGTTCGTAAATTTTCAGATTTTCACACGAGAAAGATTGAATGGGCACTATAGTGTGGTTGCATTTGTTGTAGGAAACACATTATCTTCCATTCCATACTTGTTATTAATCTCGGTAGCACCAGGAGCAATGGCCTATTACCTTGTCGGCCTTCAAAAATCCATCGATCACTTCATATACTTCGCCTTGACTCTTTTCGCATGTATGATGTTAGTCGAAAGCCTAATGATGATCGTCGCAAGCATTGTCCCGGATTTTCTGATGGGAATCATAACCGGCGCTGGAATTCAAGGTGTGATGATGCTCAATGGAGGGTTTTTTCGCTTGCCGGATGATCTTCCCAAGCCATTTTGGAAGTATCCCATGTATTATATTGCCTTTCACAAGTATGCAAATCAAGGGTTCTACAAAAATGAATTTGAAGGATTGACATTCCCTAAAGAACAAATTGGAGGGCAATCCACTGTTACTGGGGATGAAATCTTGAGAAAGGTTTGGCAAGTGGAAATGGGTTATTCTAAATGGATTGACGTGGCTATCCTATTTGGTATGGTGATTTTTTATAGACTTATATTTTTGGGAGTCATTAAGGGGAAAGAAAAGTTTAAGCCTATGATTAAAGCATTTCTTTCTCGTCCTGCCAAGCGAAGTACCAATGTGGAAGATCCATCTTCTAAGCATTTACATGAAGCAAAAATGTAGTGTTTGCAACATAATTTATTGCTTGTTTGGCAATTTTTTATTTTTAAGATCCTATGGAAAAATGTATGGATAAAAAGTGTATAGACATTGTGGATCCTACGAAATGTATAAATAAAAATGATATTTATCTAGTTTATAAATATACTTACAGACTTTAGAGTGAGCAACTTTGTGTGTTTAATCTTGATTGCCTTTGATATCTATTTCACAATTTTAAGAGTTTTCTTTTTAGAATAAATTATATAAAATGTCCATTTGCATGTGGTACTTTTCAAATATATGAAGTTTTTATAACAACTTCAAAAATGGCTATTTTGAACAAAAAATACCTTTAAAGCATTACAAAAATTCTCTTCACATTCCATTCAAATATAGTCAAATGTAATTCAAAAATAGATTTACAATTGCACACTTAAAAATTAAAAGTGAGCCTTCTCCACCGCTAACTACCATTCAACCTAATCTAATATTTTTGATAGATTAATTTGAGTTAGAAACGAAAAAAAATTCAATATGTTTAGATGTGAAAATTTGTTGAATATAATTGTTCAAAAATTGTTGGAAGATATTGAGTCCATAGATAAATATCTGGTTGAAGAAGAAGAATGTGAAAACAGAAATGAAAAAAACAAATGAAAATGGTGGATTGAGCTGTTGTCGTTCGACTACCTAAGTTGTTGTTCGAGAGCTTAAATTGTCGAGAAGAAAGGGAAAAAAAAAGTTTAATTGGAGATTCGACAATTTTTTTTAACTGGTAGTTCAAATGTCGTTTGACAGTTCAATTCAATTGTCGTTTTTTTTAAAAGTAAGTAGGCATCTTCTCTTGGAAGTCAAAACAGAAAATTTGTCATTTTTATAAAATTGTATATACGACTTCTTGTATCTAAAAGTTGTCATTTTTACAAATATTATTGAAAGTTGTTATTTTCAAAAATCGCCATTTATAATTGTCTAGATTTTTAAATTTCCCTTGTCTTTATTCTTGTACACCAAGGTTGCAATTGGTATGTCGAATTAGTGATGAACACAACAAAATTGTATGATATCAATAGGAAAGAAAGTGTACCAATGGTGAGCAGAAGCCATTGGTGTACAAATAGTGAACAAAAGCAGCAGTGTACCAATCCATACAAGTATGAATCGAAAAGAAAATATACAAATAGTGATACGTATTGAAGCTGGATTTGATAATATATACACCAACGAAAGATCCAAAGTTTCAAACCACAAAATAAACATAGTTAGAGAATATGCCATCCATAGATGTTTCAAATCTTTCCAAAGTGTCAATGAAAATATTTCAAATCGTAACTCAAAATCTTTAGAGCAAGGCTTGTGATGTGGAAATTTTAGACAAATAAATCTTAAAAACTCATATAAGATATGATCTATTGCAATAATTCCTAATACAAGGAAACTGAATTAAAAAAAAAAAAAAAAAAAAAAAAAAAAAGGATTTTCAATCTGTATTAAACTAACTGATGAAAAATTAACAGTTGGTGGATAACTTCTTCTTAACCAGTAGTTTCAAAATATTCTTAAGGAATATATAAATCACATAAACCAAGAAAGAGTTGCCCTCCAAGATTTCAAGCACCAAAATCAACAATCCTCATTTCTCACCAAAACAAATACTAAAAAAATGAAAAAGAAAGTATGACCAAAAAGGATAGGCAAATTTATCAAAATTTAATGCGACTCTTACTCTACACAATCATAGAGCAAGATGCGCCATGGTCAATTTTAGAAAACCTGTTGGAAAAAAACAAATCTAAATTCAATGAACTAAAACAACTTGTTGGAAAAAAAACAAAGCTAAAAACAAGATGCACAAGGATATTTTTCCTTGAGGAAGTTCTTAGGAAAAATCTTGCTTGACACCATCGACAGAATCATCATAGAAGCACCTGCTATCGTGGAAATCCAGGTGCCTACTAACCTGTTACATGAAGTCCTAAAATTAGCATAAACAAGTAGTTAAAAATAATAGCAAAAACAGATGAAAATATACAAACATGATTAGTGGGATACAATTCTGAAAAAGAGAAACAGAAAAGAAAAGAGATTGATTAAGTTGGGATAAGTATGGGGACCGTGGCAAGTACATGGGGGGGCCATGGCCAGTACATGCTAAAGAGATTGATTAAGTTGGGATAATTACTTATCAATAATTTTTTTAAGATATACTGATTAGTGAAGAACCTTTTTGAACTTTTCATACCATATCCATAAACTCAACTGCACAAAAGTGAAATTTATACCTTCTTCACACTGCGGATCTTCTTTGCTCTGTTCTTTCTCTCCTTCATTTTCTTTCTGGACTTCTCAACCTTGGTATCAAGACTGTTCTGCATAAAAAATCAGACATCCAAAAGAATTATAAAAATCGTAAGAAAATTGGACGCATTAGACATAAAAGCAACAAATATCAAGTAATAAAACAACCATTCAAGCAAAATGACTGATTTGAAGAGATTAAGTCATTAAGAAATAAGAATTATGAGATGGCAGCACATAAGTAAGTAATGTAAAACCAAAGGGACAAGTAAAAAGGCAGAACCTCAAAAATGCAATTACTCCATGAACAGTAAAAAGGCAGTTCAATTACATATTTTAGTAAAACAAACAAGAAACCTTTATCAAAAATTGTATTTACCCAAACAGATTCTATTCATATCAACATATTCGCCACAAATTAGAATCATATACATAAATATACATACATGCATAAACTCATATACACATGGTACATTTAAGCATATATAAATGTATATATATGCTTAATCATTGCATATTAGGAAGTAAAATCTGTCCATATGGCCGTTGTTTAAGTTATTTGGAATCAACCCTGGTCGGCTTCCTTTCTTCGTAATCGGCTTCTTTCTCCCTGGCTAATCTTTCTTCTTCCCTTGCCTTCTCCTTAGCTGCCTTGTATTCAGATAGAAAGTCCCGGACCATGCCATAACCCATGTGCTGCTTGCCAGTAACATGAGACTGAGTTCTCTCTGCAGCATCATTTGTCACTAGAAACGAACCACATATTTCACATAAAGCCATTTTTTTTCTCCTGTGCAATCATCACTAATTTATCCTGCTGTGGTTGGTGAGGTATGGGAGGAGGAAGATTGGGAGGTCATTTATTCACATGCGATATTTTGTACTGAAAACTCATCGTGGACATATGGTTTATGTTCTGACTGTTTACAACAAGAAAGAGAAGTACTATCGAATTACAATGGCAGCTTTCAACATTCAGGAGGCACTCATTTGGAAAAAAAAATTGAGTCCGTCATTTGATCAGCACCAAGAGTCACAAGCTGCTATGGTAACAAATTTCATTCATTTGAATTTAAATCTGGAACTGATAATGGGAGGAATGGTTCATCATCAGATCATAACGGATGAAGTGGAAAATAAATTCAAGAGACATACTAAAAAAAAAAAAAAAAAAAAAAAAGAAGTACCTCTGTTTTAGAAGAAGGGATTGATTTGAAGCTCTTGAGGCAGTTGTCTACAAGAATAAAGTAACTTCTACGTGCATAATGCAGCCCAAAACGTTTGAAACGAATCAAATAAAGCCACCCCTCCATTTTTCCGTCATTTTCTGCCATTTCAATGTCCCCGAGATTCCCAAAAAGAAAAAAGAAACAGAGCAATGAGATTAGAATAATTTGGATCCATAGTTGTACCGAAATAAAGAAGAAATAGAAACTTTTCAAGATCATGACAAACACAAAAATCATATAATAAATCAAACCACAAAAATCCTAATTTGTGCAACAAAAAAAACGAAAAATATACCTGATAATCGATCGATTTAACCGTAGATGCTCGAACGGTTGATACACCAGAAGAAAGAAAAATCAGATTGAAGGAAAGTGGCGGTGGTGGTGGTGGTTGTAATGGAGGTGGAGGTGGAGGTGGAGGATAGCGAAGTTGGGAGAGAGGAACGGAAGTCAGGAAAGAGACAGAGAAAGATAGAGGGATAGATTCGATCAAAAAAAAAAAAAAGATAGAGGGATAGAGAATGGGATATAATGTGAAAAAATCTGCTCCACAATTAATAAGATGTCAGATTTTTATTTTTTTTAAATGTGAAATTTAAAAGGGTGAAATTATATGTTTGTAAGGATAAGGATAAGGATAAGGATAAGGATATATTAAGATTTAAGACGCACATATGGGAGATGCAACACTTTCCAGACATAGTAGTTTGGACAACCTAATTAGCTTGTCTGTCTGTAAGATCCCTTGCATGCGCGTGTATACATGCAAATTGATCATGGAATCTCCAATAAACGTTCCGCGATGGACTCCTAGCCATAGTCCAAGTCCAACAGCTAAACTTTTCGGAAACTCCAGAAACCATGATATTGAATCAGAAAGCTTGGCTTCTGAAGATGTTGGTCATGATCATCAAATGGCCCTCAACAGAGCTAAATTGTTGAACTTCCCATTCACCAATCTCGACGGCAGTATGCCTCCTCCGCCGCCCGACATCGGTTCTATTGGATCGTCGTCGTCGTTTTCTCAATTAGATTCCGTCACGAGAAGATCGTTAGAAATTGAGAAAATTGAATCATCATCAAGAAGAGAAGAAAAAACAGGGAAAGGAAATTATGGCATTTTCTTGACGTGGAAGGACTTGTGGGTAACGGTGCCAGACACGGCGGCAGGGAGGCGGCCCATCCTTCAGGGGCTCACCGGCTATGTCGAGCCCGGTGAGGTTTTAGCTGTCATGGGTCCTTCCGGCTGTGGCAAGTCAACTCTTCTTGATGCATTAGCAGGTATTGTTGGTGGTACTTTTACGTTGAACTTGTAGATGAAATGAGTTTTTTAATACATGCACGTGAATTGGAGGGGAAGCAACCATGAATATGTGATAATAAATTCACTAACTAGGATGATAGGGAGTTCGCAGAGGACCATTGCCAAATGCCAATACACATTTTATAATTTGAATTGTTTTGTTTTAGAAATTGGATAATACACTAGCTATTTTTTAGAGGAAAAGTTGTGATTGAGTGTATATATTTGTGTACGCTTTTAAGTATTTATAAGTCGATCAAATATTATTTTTATTTATATATTTTGTATAATTTATAATTTTTATCTATTTTTTATTCACATATTTATTACTTATAATCTATAAAAATCTTTACCAAATATATTATGAATTATAAACATGTTACACTAAGATGGTATAAAAAGAAAACGAAATATTCTCAATTATGTGAATTTAAATTTCCAACTTCTGATGTTACTGGGCATGAAAATTTCGACCACAAAATTAATGATGGTCCCACCACTACAATTGTATTTACCAAAGGGGTAATTACATTACCACATATCATTTATTAAAAAAACTATATATTTTAATTGTAATAAAAGTTTTTAACTATTAGTCATTTTTATATTTATGTCTCTAATTTTTTTTAAACTTTTTTAATCATCAATCTATTAATTTGCACATCTTATATTTGTTTTTGATAATGATTTTTGTTCAAAAAATTAATTAGGAAGTCGTAATTTTTTTTTTTGCCTCTAATATTTATACATAATCAAAATAAGTAACAAATACGAAAGTTTGACAAAATATTTTTCTCTTATTTCAATACACATTAGCAGAATGTTTAGACAAAAATCTTTCTCAGACACAAAATGTGAAAACTAAATGAAAGTTAATGTTAAAAATACGATGAAAAAAGTTAAAGACATAAGTGTATCTCCAATCATTTGAAGTCTTGATACTTTTATCTTTAGTCTTTTTTTCTTAGCATGAATATCTCCAATATTTCGTTTATTGGCGGCCAATACCCTTACTAATAGTGTTGACGTCGAAACCTACAACATCTACGTGTCAACAGATCTCCAGTCATTTTTCTGCCAACTTGTATGTTACCTGCACACTTGGACAATCGTTAGACACCAAGATCTTCGGAGAAAAAGAGTCTAACGATCGTTGGTGCTCCAACGATTAAGTCAACTGTAGGTATAAGAATAATACACGGGAGGCGAAAGTAATTGAGTGTGAGAGGGACAAGTAGGCAGAGATTTGAACAGAGTTTATGGTGAAATTTTTAGTGCAAAAAGAGCGTACATTGAAACAACCGGAGACGTTGTATTTATAGCGCAAGAGTCCTAATTGATTTAGGAAACAAATCAATCAAATACCCGATCGGATCCTCCTTCTTTGTGGGATAAAGATTCATTGTTAAGGCAATCTCCAATATTTGGGTTTACCACGTTGCCTAATTTTTAGGAGATTATGATTCGATTTCTTTGTAAGGATCCGTGTGCCAATCTAACGCAATCTGTCTTCAATTAACTCTCTGGTCATTCCAGAATATCGTGCTCCTGCTAATTATAGAAAATGAGAAGCTCGGCGGGCCCTATGGGTCGGCCGTAAATGTCGAGGCCCTCTCTGGACCTCGCGATATTCTAGTTCAAGAATGCTAAGATGTCTGATGGGCCTATGAGGCCCTCGCTGGGCCTACATGGGGCTCTTGTTGGGCTTTTGCTGACGTGGAGGCCCTATCAAAATCAGGTGGTAATAATAGTCCTCCAAGTCCAAGCCTATTATTTATAATAGGCGTGGGACTTTGAGAGTAAGAGAAGAAATTTATTTCGAATTTCGGCGGATTTCGCAGAAATTCCTGGAGTGTGGTCTTCGCTCATTGAATTATGGATTGAACTTACCCATTATAGTCTCCCAAGTCCGACGCCGAATATTTATGACGAGTGAGGGTTTTAGGAGACTAGGCCTTTGCTGACGTGTCTGCGGTTGGTGTGATTCTGTCAATCAAGGCTGTCAATCCGTGACCAGGCAATCATGAGTGAGAGGATGTATGTATTTAATGTAATGGCGCGTGACGGATAATGGGGGCGCGCATGAGGCGCGTGCGTTCTTGTTTCAATAAACTCTTGGGGTTCCGTTTCCCGCCTGTTGCCCTATTTTAAACACGCGTCCATTGGCCAACGGTTCAGATGTAATGCTTGAGAATTGGACGGTGGAGATTAGAATGCCTCAATCTATAAAACTTGGCGCCCTCCTTCATTACACCTTCTTCTTGCTTCTGTGTTCATTGTGAGTGTTGTGGATGTTCTGCCAATAATCGAGAAATTCCAAGTGTGTGTGTTGTTCTAATTGCATCTTCGAGGTAAGCACGCCGAGAGTTGCGGTGATTTGTTTCATTGCTTGCTTTCGTGATTATTTCTTGACTCAATAATTTGGGGATTAAACCATGTCACACGTTCCGACGACCGCAGAAGTATCAACTTCCGGGGTCAAGAGAGGTTGTAATGTCGTTCGGAAACGACGACTCACAGAAGTAGTCGGACACTCGGACAAACCCTAGTATTTGGGGTGAGTCACCATCGTCCACCTCATCATCTTCATCAACTGAGGTTGTAGGAAAAGTGAATCAAGCACCTTCAGCCGCCCGCCCACCGACTTCGTCTACAAGTGGGAAGGGGGCTTGCCCAAACGCACCGTCGAAAGAGACCTCGGATAAGAGGGGCTCGGATGTCGGAGTACCTGAGATGAGGGGATCGCTCGATAAGAGGGATGCCTCGACGGCCAAGGCGCTTGACGAGGAGCTCAAGTGGTCGACTACCGAAGCATCAATGGCTCGTTCGAGGATCGCTGAGTCGGAGTTGGAGGACATGCGGTTATCCTATGATATTCTCGCGTCCGTAATACTCAGGGCTCTGGGCCCAGAGGAATGCGCCGACGACCCTCCTAAAGGATTCGTTGCAATTTACGAATCCGCGTTGCAGCAGGGTCTTCACCTGCCCATGCATCATTTCTTTTGCGAGGTTCTGAAATATTGGAATCTGGCCCCTTGCTAGATAATACCGAATGGCTGGGGACAGATGGTGGCCTCGTACCTTTTGTGGAGCATTGCCGAGTCGGGCGGAAACCTGATCCCGATGGAGTTTGAGTCCATATACCAGCCCAGCCATTCTGCGGGCTAGTACAACATTTCTCCTCGGCCAGGCCAGAAATGAGGGACAGCCATCGACAGTCCCAACAAAGTGCATAACTGGAAGAAGAGGTTCATCTTTGTAGGCGGGGACTGAGAATTTATGCCGGATGACTCTCTTCTCCACGGGTCTATTCCTCGACAATTTGGGAAACTTGGTATATACTGCTGCATTTGTGTGGATTTTGACCATAGTTCCTGACTTAATGTATTGCTTACCTTTGCAGACTGCGGGAAGCTACCAATCCCGAAGAGGGACCAATGAGAGCTGAGGTCGAAGTGGAATAAGGTGCAAGCTCTCAGCAGTGACTTCAGGAGTCTTAACAACTTGTTGAAGGATGACAACTTATTGGCCAGCTGCGGACGGATGGGTGAGTCTCATAAATTGCGATATATTGGTTTTGCTATGAAAGGTTGCCTGAATGAGCTGTATATTGGTGTTTGTGTTAACAGCTTTCAGGTTTAAAGAGATTCTTGCGCTCCGTCTTGCCCGTCCCGCCAGTAGAGAGGGTTCTTCGGTTCAGGCTCTCTAGCAGGAGGTGTCCAGTCCGCCGCAAGAGGTCCAAGATACCATGCCGTTAAGGCCAGTCCATCATCCGGCCCCCGATGCCCCAGTTCCTGGTCGGAACCCTTCTCCTCCACCCCAGCCTTTGTCCTCATGCCATCCACATGGCTCTCTGCCCAAGGATAAGGGAAAGAGAATTGCTGAGGACACGGGTGATACGTCCTTACAAAAAAGAAAGGCTCCCGTGGGCAAGAGAAGGTTTATGAGGAATGCCCACAAGACGAGGTGGGCTGAAGAAGGACAATGGCCTTCGCCACATCCTGATAGAGGGGCTGAGGGCGCAGAAAATTCTGGCTCCTCGACTGGCCAGGAGAGTCGAGTCCGCATCTCCCAGCGTCGGGAAAAATTAGAAACTTCTGTGATAGAGATGCTTTCTGCCCACCCTGTAATGATGGCGGCGAGCGTATACAAATACTAGACCCAAAAGTGGAAAAAGTGGTCGAGAAGGCTACTGTACGCGAACGGCTGCAGATGGCAGAGATGAACTTGATATGGGGATTGGTTATGACCAAGGAGTTATTTCGCACCCTAGAAAGCTTCGATGGCCAGTGTAGCGAAAAAGAGGCCAAGTCCAGTAAGTTGACCGAAGACCTGAAGGCCATGAGTCTCGAGAAAGCGCAGTTGGAGTATGAGAAAAGGGGTCTTTAGTTCAAGCTGGACTTGGTTGTGACGAAGAAGGCTGACATGAAGGGTAAGTATGAAATCGAGTTGAAGGCGGCCAAAGAAAGTTTGAAACAGGCTCGAGATCAGAAGAGAGCTGCCGAAGCTTCTCAGAAGTGTGCCGATGAGGCCCAGAAGTTGGTCGAAGACCGGACCCTTGCAGTTGAGACTGCACTAGCCACTGCGAACAGCTGGGAGATGGAGAGGGTCAGGGCCGAGTGCACGAATGCCGAGGCCAAGGCGGTAGAGGTGTACCAGGATGCGTTCGTGGACACGTCTGAGTATCATGACCTCGCACATCGCTTAATGACCATCGGAGGCGAGCATTGGTAGAGTGGATCGCGGAAACCCATCCAGAGTGGGATATTTCGTTCCTTCGGCAGGCTCGTACCAAGGCTCCGACGACAAACATCCTTCCAGAAAAGGCCGATGACCAAATCTTCCTACCTGTTAAGGAGAAAGGCCCGCAGTGTGCCGACCTTTAGAGAGACTGCGGGACATCTGAACTTAGGATTTTGTCTATCTCTGTTGCGCATGTTCCAGAATTGACTATTTATTTTCCTGGTGTATCTCTGTTCCTGCATTTAATTTTATGAATGATTGCACCTATCGTGCAGCTCCTGAAATTTGGAAATCATTCCATTGGGGCATAACGGCGCTGACTTTTTGCAGAATCCGAAGAGTTAGCGTCTTTAATGTACTGGTAAGTGGAGAGGTAGCACAGTTGTGTGGCGTTCCAAATGCCCCTGGGACAGTTGTATTTATTGTCTTGTGTCAAGTTCCAATGTATCCTCTATATATAGGTAAAGAAAACACTGAGAGCTTTCTATCGTGTTCTTCACGCATGCGCAACTCTAGTAAATTACGTGAATTAGCTTCTTGTGTCCTAACGATTTTTGTCGTGTGACTATACTCTTTGTGTCAAACGTGCTATGGAAGTACGAATAAGAAAACGGCGTCCAGTATGCCCACCAATTAGAGAATCGTCATTCAAAAGATCGAACGCCCAGCTAATCAATGTTTAGAGGACCAAACGCAGGGGGGTTGGGCCTAGTAGCCTTAGCCCGGCCATGTCCCGAATGGCGCGTCCCTGATTTGGGTGACGGGGCTGGGAGCCATCTGCCAAAAAGTGTCAACGGTATTTTTTGAGCAGTGTGGCCTAATTAGTCACCAAATCAACTCGTATTGATTTTAGGAGACTCCCAATCATGATGAAATCAGATCTCCATCCTCTGATGAGGCTCAGGGTGACGAAGACCAATGTAGAGACTTAGTAGATCCAGTATCCCAACATGTACTGACCCAAAGAGGTGGTGGGATAGTAGGTTAATAACCATGCGTATTTGTTTCTGCCTTGTATTACGAATTATGTTGAATAAAATATGATTATACCAAAATTTCCATGGTTGTTTCGTTTGTGTGGATTGCTTGTGGTACCTGGGCTTCAGACTTCTTCGACGTCATGTGGCACCAATGAAGCCGTATGTACATGCGTCTCGAACGACAGTATATATTGCTCGTTGTGGGATTTCGGCGCTGGCGAAGAGCAGCCAATGCCGGTGTGTCATCCTGAAGTTCTGGCTGTTCGGACCCGCATTCGCCTCCATGCAATTGCGACCTTGCGAGGCTATCGCTTTTTACGTTTTCATGTGGGATAGGCGTTGGTGGTGTTACCATCCAGTGACGTTCGTCCTATTCGCGAGGCGCGTATTTTCACGTGCCCTTTACATCTTCCTAGGGTTTACTTGAGGTGCATTCATTCCTTCTCCACATGTTTGTTTATACAACTGTTAGTATTTTGCCACGCTTATATATGTGTTTGCAGGACTCCTGCTACCATATTTTTATCCTGGGACGTAAGAGTCTTACATTTTCTTATTAGTGTTGTCTTTTGGTTTTAAGATTGTAAAGCTTCTTGCGACGTACATTATTATGTAAATTCTTTTATCCGACCATGTAGGCCAGCGAAAATCCATTATCTTTGTTTGTTTTAGACGCGCGTTGAATATTTATCTAGTGAGTTGACAGAGTTGGCCGCGAACCACACCTCCTCGCTGTCGAATTCTTTTACTTATTTGAATGCGCGTGTAATGTTTACCCAGCGAGTTGACAGAGTTGGCCGTGAACC
The DNA here is from genome assembly GCA_030279155.1 of Forsythia viridissima. Classification (NCBI taxonomy): domain Eukaryota; kingdom Viridiplantae; phylum Streptophyta; class Magnoliopsida; order Lamiales; family Oleaceae; genus Forsythia; species Forsythia viridissima. Next base: position 37,490,979 of record CM059038.1, on the reverse strand, counting down.
ACACTCCCTCGTTGTCAGATCAATTTTACCTGTTTGATTACGTGTTGAATGTTTACCCAGCGAGTTGACAAAGTTGGCCGTGAACCACACTCCTTCGCTGCCGAATTCTCTTTACTTGCTATAGCAGAACAGGGGGCAATCTTGTTTTCAGAAACAATTAACTTTATTAAAAAAAGTGCGGTGTCTAGTGACGCCGGAAACAATGCTGGAAAATTGAAGAGTGCGAAATAAAACTACTGACGGTATGGTCGTAGATGGGCGACATTCTAGGGATGTCTCGTCTCTATTCCTTCCGAGTCTTCTAATGTGTAGGTTCCGGGCCGGATTTCTTCAATTATCTTGTAAGGGCCTTACCAGCTGGGCCCGAGAGTTCCAACTGCCACATCTCTATTAGCCTGGAATACTTTCTTCAAAACGAAGTCATTGACGTGAAAACTCCTGCCCCTGACCTTGGAGTTATAATATCTAGCCATTTTCCTTTGATAGACCGCGAGACGAAGCTGCGAGTCTACATGTCTTTCATCCTGTAAGTCCAGATTTGTCTTGCGTAGATCGTCGTTTGTTATTTCGTTGAAGTGCAAGTGCCTGGGAGATAGTATCCCTATTTCAACAGGAATCATCGCATTTGCTCTGTATACCATGGTAAAAGGGGTTTCGCCTGTTGCCGTCCGAGAAGTGGTTCGGTAAGACCACAGAGTCTCGGGTAATTCTTCAGCCCATCCACCTTTGGCAGATTCTAGTCTCCTTTTAAGGGTATGCTTGATGATCTTGTTCACAATTTCGACTTGGCCATTAGACAGTGGATAGTAGGGGGATTCCGTATACCCAGATCCTCGCAGTTTGTGTTGAACTTCCTTCCGGCGAACTGCATGCCATTGTCCAAAACGAGAGAGTGGGGGATTCCGAAGCGGCAGATGATATATTTTTCACACAAACTTCCACGTATTTTCCTCTGTGATCTTGGTTAGGGATTCAGCTTCGCACCACTTAGTGAAGTAGTCCACCGCTACGACTGCGAACTTGACCCCACCCCTTCTAGTTACGAGGAGACCTATGAAGTCGATCTCCCACTTGGCAAAAGGCCAAAGATTGGTGACCGGGGTAAGGTTCTGAGTCGGGAGCTTTGGTATAGTGGCGAATATCTGGCACATGTCGCACTTCTTTGCCTAGTTATGGGAATCTTTCTTCATAGTTGGCCAATAGTACCCCTGCTTCAAGGCTTTCTGTGCCAGGGTCATTCATTCTGAGTGGTTACCACAGATTCTCTCGTGTATTTCTTTCATCACGTACACTACTTCCTCATGTGTCAAACAGCGTAGAAAGGAGTGGCTGAAGCCTCTCTTATATATGATCTTGTCTTGTAGTACGAACTTCGCAGCCCTTCTGTGGAGCTTTTGTGCTTCTTGTCTGTCGCTTGGCAGTACTTGGTCGGTCAACTATGCGATGATGTTCTTCATCCACCTAGGAGATTCAGATATTGTCATGGCAGTAGGTGTGGAAGACTCACCGATGGAGGGCCGATTGAGCTTTTCTACTGGGATGGCCTTCATCAGGTCAGAGTCTCTGCTGCTTGCCAATTTCGATAGGGCGTCCGCATAACCATTTTCTTTCCGTGGAATCTGCAGGAGTTCGTATGCCTCAAAGTGAGATAACAAGTCCTTAGCCTTTGTCAAGTATGTCACCATGGATTGTTCGCGGGCTGCGAAGGTCCCGTTGACTTGACTAACGACAAGCTGCGAATCGCTGTGAATCTGGAGTTTTCTTGCCTTTATCTCTTGTGCCAGCCTCAAGCCTGTAAGGAGCGCCTCGTATTCTACAGCGTTGTTTGAGGCTTTGAACTCCAAGTGAAGCGCGCAGTTGTGATTGTGGCCATCAGGGCTGATTAGTAAAATCCCAGCTCCAGCTCCGGCCTCGCCCGAGGATCCATCAACATGTAACTTCCATGTTGGTACCTTCTGGGGCCGGGCCTCAAGCGAACCTTCGAGGATATGGGCGAATTCAGCCACAAAATCTGCTAAAGTATGTCCTTTTATAAAGGGCCTTGGCTTGTAGGAGATATCAAATTGACTGAGTTCGACTGACCATTTCATCAGCCTTCCTGATGTGTCTGGCTTTTAGAGTATCTGTCTCAGAGAGAGATTCGTCAAGACATCAATGCTATGAGACTGGAAGTACGGTCGGAGTTTTTGGGAGGCGATGATCAAAGGCAGGGCGAGCTTTTCCATGTCTGGATATCTCGTCTCTGCATCTTGGAGGGCTTTGCTTATGTAGTAGACAGGAAGCTGCACTGGGCCTTCTTCTAGGATTAAGATCGAACTTACTGCCTTTTTGGACATGGCGATGTAAACAAGCAACGTTTCTCCATTCTTTGGTTTGGACAGCAGCGGGGCCTTCCCGATGAGGATCTTGATGTCTTGGAAGCCTTTCTTTCACTCTTCGGTCCATTCAAACCTCTTCTCCTCTTTGATGGTTTGAAAGAAGGGCTGGCAACGATCGGTTGCCTTGGATATGAATCGGTTCAAAGCCGCTAACCTTCCCGTCAGGCTCTAAACTTCCTTTGGGGAAGATGGTGACCGCATCTCGATAAGTGCCTTAATCTTCTCAGGATTAGCTTATATCCCGTGTTGGTTGACCATGTAACCGATGAATTTTCTGGACGCGACTCCGAAGGCGCACTTCAGGGAGTTGAGCTTCATGCGGTATTTGCGAAGGACTCCAAACATTCCTGTCAAGTATCCTATATGGTCATCGGCGTTCACGCTTTTCACGAGCATATCGTCAACGTACACCTCCATTGTGTTCCCGATCTGTCCTGCGAACATGCGATTTACCAACTGCTGATATGTGGCTCCTGCGTTCTTCAAGCCGAAGGGCATCATCCTATAACTGTACAACTCTCAGTTCGTGATGAACGAACTGTGATCCTCGTCCCCCGCAAACATTAGGATCTGGTTGTAGCCCGAGTAGGCATCTATAAAACTAAGTAGCTAATGGCCGACAGTCGCGTCGACCAACCGGTCGTTGCGTGGTAGTGGGAAGCTATCTTTAGGACACGCTTGGTTTAAGTCTGAGAAGTCTATGCATACTTTCCATTTCTTGGTGCTCTTTCTTACCTGTAGACAGCTTTCTTAATGAACCTGTTGGCTAACAGCTTGTCGACCTCTTCCTTCAGAGCGTCGTACCTCTCAGCACTCAAAGGCCTTCTCTTTTGTATCTTGAGGCGCATTTTTGGATCCACCTTTAGGGCGTGGCATGCCACAGTTTGGTCGATCCCTACCATGTCACTGTGCTTCCACGCGAAGATATTAGTATTTTCTCGCAGGAACTGCTTCAATTCTTCCTTCATCTTCTCCTCGAGTTTCTCTCCCACCTGCAATAGCTGGGTCGATTATGAGGGATTCACCGAAAATGCTTCCAACTCTTCAGCCGTGGAGAAGAGAGAGTCCGAGCCTATGATTCGGGGGGTCTAAGCCCTCGTCCAGCATCATTTTCTCATCCATCTTTTCGTGGTCAAGGTCCATTGGCTTCGAGTGTATGGTCATCACTGCCAGGGGCGACATCCTTGCGCTTCGCCACTTTACGTAATGCGTTCATATAACATGCACTCGCCTCTGTCTGATTGCCGCGAATATTAGCGACCCCTCCCGGCGTTGAAAATTTCATGGCCAAGTGGTGTATGGACGTGACCGTCTGCAAATCCTTCAACGCAGACCTTCCGAAGACTCTATGGTAGGCAGAGCGGGTATCCACTATCAAAAATTTCATGAACTTTCTAAGGTGGCACGGGAGTTCTCTGAAGTCCACCGCGAGGGTAATCCTTCCTCACAGGACAAGACTATCTCCCGTAAAGTCGAATAGTGGCTTAGAAATGGTTGTTAGTTTGTGATCCACGTCTATTTGATCAAATGCACTGTCAAACAGAATATTCACGGTGCTTCCATCCTCGACTAACATCCGTCCTAGTCCGTTCCTGGAGACGACCGTGCGGACTACCAGGGCATCGCAGTGAGGGTAGTGTATATTGGCCTTGTCTTCCTTAGTGAACGAGATTTGTGGTGCTTTCGATCGATGTCCATGGACCTGCCAACTCTCCATGGGTTCTTCTCTTGCGGCCTTTGCGTAGTTTTACCGTGGGTTCATGGTGTGCCCTTCGACATAGGGCCCTCTTATGATCGTGTTTATTTCTCGGACTGGGAGGCTCCCACGGGCCCTTCTGCCCTTGGTGGGTCCCTTTTTCTATCATTTCTTCTGTCATTGCAGCGAGGTCCATCGTTCAGGCGTCGAGGATGAGGTCTTTACCCCTGGGCGGGCAGCTATCGACGTCATCGCGCGGGTCAATTCTCTTCTTCTTGCCTGTGGTTTCCACGATTGATCAACTCCCTTACGTCCGGACAATCATCAGTGTTATGTACCCTAGTCCTATGTATACGACAGAACTTGGTAGCGTTGTTGCCGGCAAGGAGGCCACCGCGGGCGTTTTAGGATGGGGGACAGGGACTACCTCTGTCAGGTTGAACTTCCTGTAATGGTTGTTCGGCGATCCCAAAGAGCGCCTTCTCTGAAAGCGGTGAAAACGGGGTTCAGTAGAACGTCGCCACTTTATTCTGTAGCGATCTTCCCTTTCCCTTTCAGCCCTCTCCCTATTTTCGATCGTCTCTTCCGATCGAATTTCGTGCTGGACCAAGTCTACCAGCTGACTGTTGATCTTTGGTTGACTATTCTGTATATCCCTCCAGAAGGGAGTGTGCATATGAAGTCCAATCACGAGTGCGTCCAAGGCTTTTTCATCAGTTACAGTCTCGATTTTGTTGATAACGTTACTGAACCTTTTGAAGTAGCTCTTAACAGTTTCTCATTCCTTCTGCCAGATGTTATTGAGCTAGGCAATGTCAGCTATCATCGTCCGATTACCGATGAAGGCATTGATGAACTCCCTTTTGAGTTGAGGCCAGCTCCGGATGCTCTCTGGCTTCAGCTTATTGTACCACTTCTTCGCGTCGGATGCGAGCGTGGTATGGAATTTTCAAAACTTCACTGCGGGAGATTGGCCCTGGAGCTTCGTCTTGTATGTATTAATGTGATCTGAGGGGTCACCTCTCCCATTATATTTGTCCAAAAGGGGCATCCAAAAGTTCACGGGTATCTCCATGGCCTTCAGGTAATTGGTGAACAGAGAATTCTCGTCGTCGTCATCCTCATAGCATTCTAGCCTATCCTTTTCCTCTTCGGCTCTCGCGTAGCTTTGTTTAGGGCCTTTTCCTTTCTCCGTGCGGGCCTCACTGTGTTCACTGCGCCTGCTGTGTGCTGGCAGGGGTGGTGCCATAGAGGATCTCACCCCCAGCCTGTCAAACATGCTAGCAGCAGCAACGTGTAGGTTCTCCCGCACTGGAAGAGGTCTCCCCCTCAGGTCATCCTGCGAGGGCTTCTGAATGAGGTTCCGAGGGTACCAGCCGTCTGAAACGGGCGGGTCATCTTGAGTTCGATGGCTTTCTATTAAGCCGGACCGTGAGGAACTTCTCCAAGCACGACTGTGCTTAGGTCCGTGCTGGAGGGATTGATTCTCCAACAGTTCAAGCTCTGCCTTCATCTTGGCGTTGTCCAGCCTCAGGTCCTGGGTCTCCTGTTCAACCGTTCGCTTCTACCGTTGTCTTTTTCTCTTGCGGCGGGTTACGTTTTGTAGGTCCTGAACGCTCTCCTGCCGCAGGTCAATATGGTGGGATTCGACTTCCTCTTCCATAGAATGTTTGGTTTCCATGCTCTTCCTGGTAGAAAATACGTTTTTACCACAAGTTTTGGTTGTGTAACGTCTTTCATTTCCCACAGACGGCGCCAATTGGTTGACGTCGAAACCTGCAACATCCACGTGTCAACAAATCTCTAGTCACTCCTCTGCCAACTTGTATGTTACCTGCACACTTGGACAATCGTTAGGCACCAAGATCTTCGGAGAAAAAGGATCTGGCGATCGTTGGTGCTCTGACGATCAAGTCAATGCTGGTATAAGAATAATACACGTGGGGCGAAAGTAATTGGGTGTGGGAGGGACATACATGTAGAGATTTGAACAGAGTTTAGGGTGAAATTTTAAGTGCAAAAAGAGCATAACTTGGAACAACTGGAGACGTTGTATTTATAGCGCAAGAGTTGATTTAGGAAACAAATCAATCAGATACTCGATCGGATCCTCCTTCTTTATGGGATAAGGATTTCATTGTTAAGGCAATCTCCAAGATTGTCTACCTTATTTGAGTTTACCACGTTGCCTAATTTTTAGGAGATTACGATTCGGTTTCCTTGTAAGGATCCGTGTGCCAATCCAACGCAATCTGTCTTCAATTAACTCTCTGGTCATCTCAGAATATCGTGCTCGAAGCCCGACAAAGTCCTATGGGTCAGCCGTGAATGTCGAAGCTCTCTTTGGGCCTCGTGATATTCTAGTTCAAGATTGCTAAGACGTCTGATGGGCCTCCGAGGCCCTCGCTGGCCTACATGGGGCTCCCGTTGGGCTTTTACTGACGTGGAGGCCCTATCAAAATCGAGTGGTAACAAATAGAATTCATCCAAATAGATGTTAAAATTTTATAAAAAGACATATTTACCATTTACATTAAATATAGAAAATTGCAGTTACCTTCGTCAACTTTTGAGAGTTTGGCACTTCTATTCATCATCCTTTTTTACTTAACACATTTATTCTCAATATTTTAATTGTTTGCAGCTTTCGTTGCTACATAAATATGTCTAAAAATTTATTAATTTGATTAAAAAAAATATTTGTCCTAAATTAATATTACGAAAAAAAGAAAAAAATTTAAATATATTTTTGCTTAATCTTTTTCACGCAAACACCCCCTCCCCAACCTAAAGCAATGACTACTCATTCATACAAGTTGTGGCCACTACAGAAATCAACCACCCTCCTACAAGTTATAACTGGTCCAAAAGCCATTATTGATCCCGCAAGCCATTGTCACCACCGATGGCTTAATAGTGACTTGTAGGTGGGTAGTAGAATTCGGCATTGGCCACGGCTTGTGGGTAAATGATTAGTGGTGGCTTGCAGGTTTGTAGTAACGAAAGTCGTAAATAAATAAAACATTGATAAGCATGCCAAGAAAGATATATTATAAATAAAAGTGCTAAGACTCCAAATGTTAAAGACCGCGACTACAATTTTATCTATTTAATGTGAAGAATAAATATGTCTTTTTATACAAATTTAATATTCATTTTGGACAAATTCTATTAATAAGAACGTTGACTACCAATAAACGAAATACTGAGAATATTCGGGGTCAAGAAAAAAGTGTCAAGATTCCAAAAGTTGAGAACCGCAGCTGCAATTTTCTCTACTTTTAAAAGTTTGTGAAAATGTCAATTATTTTTAAAATAAGATGAGCTCAAAATGTCAATGGCTTTAATTGCTTTTGTAAAATTTTCTACACATTAACTTTTAAGCAAGAAGTATGAGTTCAAAATCTCTCAAGTTCTCTCTCATTCACATAGAAGAGTTATGATGATTTTAGAAATATTGTCTCTTCCATTTTTCATTTTACGAATTCTAGAGCAACGATCAATTACCAACATTTTTTTAAGAAAAAGAAAATAAATATTTTCTATTTTTCTCTCTTCAATATTATACTTTTCATTTTTCCCCTCACTTATCTTTTTCATTGTCCCCCCTCTTCAATTTTTATGGAGGAAAAGATTAGTTTGTAATTAAATTTAGGTAAAATAGCATATTTGGTTCCTCACTTCCTAAAAACGTAAAGAATATACTCATAACTTTTAAAAATAACACCAAACATTCCCAACGTTTGAAGAAATATACATGATAGGGTCTTTTATGATAAAATTGCCATTCCCTTTATCAAATCCCAAAATCTAAAATCTACCACCACTCCAAACCCCAAAAATCTCAAGATCCACCATCCCAAACTCCAAACTTACATGTCCACTGTCCACCACCACCCCCAAACCCAAAAAATCCCAAAATCCACCACGTTGGATTTCAGATTCCCATTCCTTTTGTATTCTTGAATTTCCTAAATTGAAGTTACATGTGCTTCCATGTTCAGTTTCTTGAATTAATCTTAACTATTTTAGAATTACCCGTCTCCTGCAATTTCAGTGTAGTTTTAAGAGCATTTGTGGGAACCTTTGTACTTGGTGAAAGAATTTAACTTAGGATAAACGGTGTTGCAGTCGGGAGATTTATAGTATCTAGGCATATTTACTGCCGCAACATTTTCTAGGTTGCGCCGCTAATATGAAATTCTCTTGAAAACCACCAATGAATTCACAAATCTCAAGGGACCATCGATCGGAGTTCATAAAACTGGTTGTTCAACTACTCTCTTCTAAGCCTCTTGGCGACAAACTTTCAATCTGATCTCGGCGAATGCTTGGAATCAGGAAGTCCTTCTATCATCTTCGTGAAATCCAGTTAGTACATCCATATCATCAGCAAAAGAAATGGTCCTCTCCAGGAATTGTATAGTGCCATTATTACCAAATTTTGACTGTTGTGAAACCAAACACATATCATCGAGATTTGTGTTGAACAAATACTTGACTTACTGCACCATGCACCAAGCTCCAATTTTGTGTGATGATAACATTTCATCCCAGTTCAACTACTCCATTTGAACATTTGAAGTTGGAATACAAACCATGGTCTGCATGCCATGGGTCTGTGCATCGTTAGCTCTTTCACAATTTTGGAACCAAAGTTAATATGAAATATTAATTTGGGATGGTGGGAATTTGGGGTTTTGGGGGTGGTGGTAGACTTTTAGATTTTGGAGTTTGATAAAAAAGATAGCCTCTTTGTATTTTTATTTATTTTTAGTACATTTGGTTATTTCCAATGCTATTTTTAAAGGTTAAGAATATATCTCTTATTTTTTTAATGACCAAATATACTATTTTCCCTGTTGCCTTTCTGTTCGTGTGTAAAATTTTACCATTTAAACATAAACTAATGACTAATACAACAAAAGTTGTACAATTTTCTGATATATTGTAAAACAAAACTAAGTCTACATCCTAAAGAATAAACACCTTGAAACACATGCATTATGATATCAATCGGAGAGCCACTTCCCAGATGTGACTTTTGTGTTGTTTTTACGAGTCCTATTAATATTGATCAACAAATGTAATCGCAGGAAGGCTAGATTCAAACACAAGGCAGAATGGAGAGATACTTATCAATGGTTGCAAGCAAGCACTAGCATTTGGCACTTCGGTATGAAAATCAACGCTCATATTCCTTATTCTCGCATGAAATTGTCATATAAAATGAAGTTGAAAACTTGAAGATAAATTTTCAGCGTGAAACTTTCAATTGAGTACCATATAATCATGAAAATTCATATGCATTGCAAGGTTCAGTTTATTTCTGTAAAGAAAGTTTGCCTTACACTTGAACAAAGGCTCAAATATTCAACTTTTTACCATGATTCAGGCCTATGTGACTCAAGATGATACCTTAATGACAACATTAACTGTAAGAGAAGCTGTTTACTACTCGGCTAAGCTCCAACTCCCTGATTCCATGTCTAAATCCGAGAAGAAGGAAAGGGCAGAAACTACAATCAAAGAAATGGGACTACAAGATGCTATTAACACAAGAATTGGAGGATGGAGTGTAAAAGGTCTGAGTGGAGGGCAAAAGAGAAGAGTAAGCATTTGTATTGAAATCTTGACACGTCCAGAGCTACTCTTCCTTGACGAGCCTACAAGTGGCTTGGACAGCGCTGCATCTTACCATGTTATGAGTCGAATTATCAAAATCGCCCAACAAGATAGAAAAACTGTAATTGCGTCCATTCATCAACCAAGTAGTGAAGTATTTGAGCTTTTTCACAATCTTTGCCTTTTGTCCTCCGGAAGAACAGTTTATTTTGGTTCAACTTCAGCGGCAAACCAGGTCAAATTTGTGTACTCAAGGATAAATTTTCATGATTCTTTTTTAATATGAATAATATATAACTTGTGCTGACAATTTTGAGACAGTTCTTTGCTTCAAAAGGCTTCCCGTGTCCACCTATGAGGAATCCATCAGATCATTACCTCAGAACAATTAACAAGGACTTTGATACTGTGAGTTAACATACTATCTTTCAGTTATCTATATTATTTATGCTTAAAAGATAGTGAAGTTAACATATGAAAATCGTGCGTTGGACATAGGATATTGAACAAGGATTTGGTGGACTCATAAGCGCCGCAAAAGCAATTGACATTCTTGCCAATTCATACAAATCATCAGAAGCTTACCAACATGTACAACAACGTGTAAATGAGATATGCCAACAGGTATAAATGGATTTTTGTACTAACAAATAGTGCTAAAGCAGATCAATGAATATAAGACAGCCTTATGTTTGCATCGTAGAATGGGGGATCATTGGAGATCAAGGGAAGACACGCAGGATTTATTACACAATGCCTTGTTCTAACAGAGAGATCTTTTGTGAATATGTACCGCGATCTGGGCTATTACTGGCTTCGTCTGGCCATATACATTGCTTTGTGCACATGCGTAGGGACGATCTTTTATGACATTGGACTTAGTTATGGCTCCATTCAGGTGAGAGTTCAAATAAAAGGCAATCGTTTTGTAATGAACTTAAAATGGAAATACATGAAAAAATCAACACAAGTTTGTTAATATACATCACATTATGAAAGAACCTTAGTGCATTACAAACTATAAATTCTTAGTGAATATTTTGTGTTCTTGGCAGGCCAGAGGTTCAATGCTTATGTTTGTTGCAGCATTTTTGACCTTCATGGCAATTGGTGGATTCCCTTCGTTTGTGGAGGATATGAAAGTAAGCACCCTATTCACTTGACCTTACACTTAATGATAATCGTCAATATTTTCCCTCTAATTTTCGTTCGTAAATTTTCAGATTTTCACACGAGAAAGATTGAATGGGCACTATAGTGTGGTTGCATTTGTTGTAGGAAACACATTATCTTCCATTCCATACTTGTTATTAATCTCGGTAGCACCAGGAGCAATGGCCTATTACCTTGTCGGCCTTCAAAAATCCATCGATCACTTCATATACTTCGCCTTGACTCTTTTCGCATGTATGATGTTAGTCGAAAGCCTAATGATGATCGTCGCAAGCATTGTCCCGGATTTTCTGATGGGAATCATAACCGGCGCTGGAATTCAAGGTGTGATGATGCTCAATGGAGGGTTTTTTCGCTTGCCGGATGATCTTCCCAAGCCATTTTGGAAGTATCCCATGTATTATATTGCCTTTCACAAGTATGCAAATCAAGGGTTCTACAAAAATGAATTTGAAGGATTGACATTCCCTAAAGAACAAATTGGAGGGCAATCCACTGTTACTGGGGATGAAATCTTGAGAAAGGTTTGGCAAGTGGAAATGGGTTATTCTAAATGGATTGACGTGGCTATCCTATTTGGTATGGTGATTTTGTATAGACTTATATTTTTGGGAGTCATTAAGGGGAAAGAAAAGTTTAAGCCTATGATTAAAGCATTTCTTTCTCGTCCTGCCAAGCGAAGTACCAATGTGGAAGATCCATCTTCTAAGCATTTACATGAAGCAAAAATGTAGTGTTTGCAATATAATTTATTGCTTGTTTGGCAATTTTTTTTTTTTTTTTTGTAAGGAGTGGATCACTGGATCCTATGGAAAAAGGTATGGATAAAAGACATTGTGGATCCTACGAAATGTATAAATAAAAATGATATTTATCTAGTTTATAAATACTTACAGACTTTAGAGTGAGAAACTGTGTGTGTTTAATCTTGATTGCCTTGGATATCTATTTCACAATCTTATAGAGTTTTCTTTTTAGAGGAAATTATGTAAAATGTCTATTTGCATGTGGTACTTATCAAATATAGCAAGTTCTTATAACGACTACAAAAATGGCCATTTTGAACAAAAAAATACCTTTAAAGTATTACAAAAATTCTTTGCACGTTCCATTCAAATATGGTTAAATGTAATTCAAAATTAGATTTACAATTGCACACTTAAAAATTAAAAGTGAGCCTTCTCCACCCCCTCGCGGCTTGCACCACCGCTAGCTACCATTCAACTCAATCTAATGTTTTTGATAGATTAATTTGAGTTATAAAGGAACAAAAATTCAATAGGTTTAGTTATGAAAATTTGTTGAATATAATTGTTCAAAAATTATTGGAAGATATTGAGTCCATTGATAAATATCTGGTTGAAGAAGAAGAATGTGAAAACAGAAATTTAAAAGCAAATGAAAATGGTGGATTGAGTTGCTGTCGTTCGACAACCTAAGTTATTGTTCGAGAGCTTAAACTGTTGAGAAGAAAGGAAAAAAAAGTTTAACTGAAGATTTGACAATTTTTTTAAACTGGCAGTTCAAATGTCGTTTGACAGTTCAATTCAATTGTCCTTTTTTTTTAATAAAAAAGTAAGTAAGCATCTTCTCTTGGAAGTCAAAACAAAAAATTTGTCATTTTTATAAAATGGTATATACGACTTTTTGTATCTAAAAGTTGTCATTTTTACAAATATTATTGAAAATTGTTATTTTCAAAAATCACCATTTATATTTGTCTAGATTTTAAATTTCCCTCGTCTTTATTCTAATACACCAAGGTTGCAATTGGTATGTCCAATTAGTGATGAGAGCATTTTCCAAAAGGTAATTATATTTATTATATATTTTTTTATTTGTTGCACGTTATTTTAATTGTACTTAACGTTCTTAATCTTTACTCATTGTAGCACTCATGTCTCCAAAAATTTTTTATTGCATTCTTATCATCAACTTTTCACTAATTAGCATATTTTGTGTCTGACAACGATTTCCGTCCAAAAAATATATCGAGAAGACGTAAAAGGACTTATTTTCCCATTAAAAAAACAAATAATTCAAAAATACGACAAAATATTTTTCTTCATTTCCACATAAATAGAATATCTTGACATAAATCATTATTAAAGATAAAATTTGCTAATTAATGAAAGTCAAAGATAAGAATTCGAAGAAAAAAAGTTAAAAGCATAAGTGTTAAAATGAACAAATATGGGAAATTGGCGCAAATGGTTCTTAACCTTTGTTTTTTGGCACAGCAGTCCCTAACCTATGTGTTTTTGTGCGCAATTGGCCTTTATTTGATAAAAAAGACAAAAATACTCTTAGTTTTAATTAAAAAAAATTGCAATTAGATTTCTAACATTTACAAAATGTGCAAATAAGTCCGATAAATTTATTAAATACTATTTAATTTAGCATATTAAATGTATCACTATAGTCGTGTCAATTTAATTTTTCATAAGAGAAAAATGTTAAATTATTGCACTTTAGGTATATGTAATTGGTATGTGATGTGAAAAACTTGAATAAAATTTAAGTTAAATAAATAACAAAATAGCGTATATAATTTTATGACGTTGAACCAATCTTATTATGTTTTTTTAACATAAAAAATAAAAAATACTAACAAAAATTAAATTACACATTTTGTGTTCTTTATTTTTGAACGATAATAAAACGATAAATTAAAATATGAAGAATACAATTTGAGCTCTAATATTTGTAGTTAATAAACGAATAACTCAATTAAATAAAAATATTTGAGTATCAAGTTTGTGACAAAATTATTTTTCTTTTTATGTTGTAATGATAAAATTAAAGTTTAGAATTTAAATAATATGATTACTTAATAGTAATAAAATAATTTTAATTAACACGTTTGTTAATAATTATGAGCTTAAATTTTAGTTATTTTATAATAGTTTGTAAAATATACAAAATAATTTAGTATATTATCAATTTGTTAGTTTATTTTAATTTTTTATAAAAAATAAAAGTATCGGACTTATTTTCACATTTGGCAAATGTTAGAAATTCAATTGTAATTTTTTTTAATTAAACATAAGAGTATTTTATTCTTTTTTATCAAATAAAGACCAATTGCGTACCATAACACATAGGTTGAGGAATTCTGTGCCAAAAAATGAAAGTTGAGGACCATTTACGCACTAAGGACAAAGGTTAGGGACCATTTGCACCAATTTTCCAAGAAATATTGAAAACTTTTAAGTGCAATTAAAATATACTATACTTGTAAAAAATTATAATATCAATATAACCATTATTTTCCAAAAGCAAGTTTCAAATATTAATTCGGCTGTTTATTTATAAATAAAAGGGATAATTGTATCAAAGGTCCCTAATGTTTCAAAATCGTTGGGGATATACTCCTAATTTAAAAAAAATAGCACCATACGTCCCCCAACGTATGAAGAAATAAGCATCATAGGTCCGGTCCCTCTTCACACTTTCTGTTGACGTCTAAACCTACACCAGTCCACGTGCCAACAGATCTCCAGTCACTCCTCTGCCAGCTCGTATGTTACCTGCACACTAGGACGACCGATAGGCACCAAGATCTCCGGAGAAAAAGGGTCCGGCGATCGTTGGCACTCCGACGATCAAGTCAACAGCCGGTATATAAGGAATACGCGGGGCGGGAACAAAATAGGGGTGTGGGAGAGACAAGCATGCAAAAGTTTGAGCAGAGTTTAGGGTGGAATTCTTAAGCGTAAAAAATGCGTCATGAAAATTGTGTACTAAAGAATGCGTACTCAGAAGTGCGTACCTTAAAATAGCCAGAACATGATATTTATAGGGGGAGAATCCTAATTGATTCAGGGAAGCAATCAATTAGAATTCTATTGGGATTCTCTTTCCTCATCAGATAAGGTAGGTTCCAATCTCGCCGTGATCTTCCGAGATTACATCCTCATCTCTCTCAATCTCTGAGATTGTGTTGCTGATTTTATTGGATCGTGATATGGTTTCCTTGTGACAATTAAATATAATCTTCCCTGAGATATCCTTTTAGCTGTGCGGACCATAATAAATACGAAGCCCGGCGAGGCTCTCTGGATCGGCCATGAATGTCGAGGCCCTTCATGGGCCTCGCAATACTCTGATTCAGAAATGCTAAGATGTTCGATAGGCCTCCGAGGCCTTCGCCGGGCCAATGGAACCTTTATGAATCTGGAAGGCCTTCGCTGGGCCTATAAGGCCTTAGCGAGGCCTAGATGAGACTTTTACTAGAACTTTGCTGACGTGGAGGCCTTACCAAAATCGGGTGGTAACACTTTCCATCCATTTTCTTCGTTAAATCTCATAATTGGGCAACACGCGTTTTCTCTCTCCTAAAAACGTGATTGGAGATTTTTTTCCTGCAACTTCTAAAAAATGGAGATTGGATTCCACAGGAAAATTTTATTTGGTCACACAGATAAACAAATTAATCCATTAATAGAACCAATCATCAATAAAGAAATGACCATTGTATCATCATATATTTCAGCAGCATTTATAGACTTTGTTTCATGCATAAAAGAATCAAAATTACAAGAATGGAGGGTTACACTTTGTTTGGTGCAACGGCCAAAAGCAAGGCTGTCAGGTTCACCTCTGTTCTTCTTTGATGAAATCTTGAGATGGGTTTTACCAAATTCATGACTAGAGATCAAAGAAAGCCACGATTTACATACACACCTGAATCGGACAAGAGATTTCACGGGCAATCTTGAAATTATGTCAAATATAAGCTCTTGAGGAAGAATTGGAAGTGGCATTGAATATTGAGCATTGATACCACTGGTTCCTTCGGGGAGGTGAGGATTTGTTTGCTCTTCAGATGCCATTAGAGTGTAAAAATGCAAGAAGCAGTAGCCATCACTAACAAAACCTTTTCACAGAATTAGCCAATTACCTACAAATTTGTGCATCTACTTACATTAAGGAAGATATATCTGTCACCTTTTCTTTCTTTTTCTCGCTCTCCACTCACCACCAATACCTCTACCATGATAGCCAATCTTCAATCCCCTTCCCTCATTTTGGCAAAAGGGTCTTATGAGGATCGCATGTTATAATTGGAGGGAATCTTTTCACCATGTTTCCAATTTGCCTTGCCATGAAACCACGACTCTTCCACAATGAAACAACAGAGTCAAGGTTTTCTGTAGAATCAAAATTCACGTACTTGGAGGTTGAAAGAGCGTTTTCTGGCGAAAACCCCCATGTGTTCATGAAATAATTGATAGTAAAATTTTCTTGATTTTCATTTTTTGATCTGGGTTTTTGAGTATTTGTTGTTGCTGCTGATGCATATGGGTTTAGTCGAACAAAACGGAATTTAGGATTTTGTGAAATAATCCTAACGTAGGACCTACCATTCCCATGAAGAAAAACTTTGTAAATCAAATTAAACATTGATGAAACAATAAATTGTTCGAAGATGACTCACTTTTTATTGAGTTGAATCGGGTTTGAAATGCCCTGCAATTTCAATCGCGTTTTTTGGAGAGAGAAAGTGTGTAGTGTCCAATTATGAAATTTAACGGAGAAAATGGATAGAAAGTGTGAATAGGGATCTACGATGCTTTTATACGTTGGGATGTATGTTGCTATTTTTTTTAGGTTAAGGGCATATTTTCAACAATTTTGAAACGTTAAATACCTTTGATGCAATTATTCTTAAATAAAATGACATGTTTGAACTTTGAATTGGGAGATCTAGGAAAGAAGAAGAATGTTTGGATCTGGATTATTAATATTCTTTGCGTCCAAGTTTTATTTTTTTTTTTTTTTTTAAACCATGACATGGATGGGTAATTCAATTGGTCAAGTATAAGCATCAATTTCTTGAAATTGTTGGAAAAATAAAATTATATAAAATATAATGATAAGCAATTATACATGATGCACGTGTATCGCACCCTCAAAGTTTTTAATCCCTCTGCAATTTGTATTTTAATTATTAAAATTGTTGACACAACAGATTTATGACTTGTTCCATGTATAATTTGAAATATGTTTGGATAAGTAGTAGGTCTTGTAAAATATGTAAATAAAAAGAGAATCAAAGTTGCGATCCTATAAATTGTATGGATGAAAATAATATTTAACCAGTTTATATAAATACTTATAAATACACACAAACATACTCTTTTTCGCGGAGCACTGCAGAAGTTCTCCCAACTTGTGCTAAGTTAAATTTGCACTCCTAGAAAGCACGTTAATACTAGGGAATTTGGTGCAATTGATCCCTAATTTTTGTCTTTGGTGCATAAATGGTCCATATCGTTTATTTTTTTGCACAAAAGTCCTTAATCTAAGTGTTACAATTGGTCCTTATTTGATAAAAAAAAACCAATAATTAGAGAAAATTGTATTTGGATTCCTAACATTTGCAAAATATGTAAATAGGTCATGTACATTTATTAAATAATATTTAATTTTGCATATTAAATATATCATTATAGTCGTGTCAAGTAAATTTTTCATAAGAGAAAAATATAAAATTATTGTGCTTAAAGTATATGTAATTGCTATATAAATGTGAAAAATTTGAATAAAAATTAAGTTAATAAATAATTAAATAACGTATATAATTTTATGACATTGAATCAACATTATTATATTTTTATTTAATATATAAATACTAATAAAAATTAATTTACAAATTATATGTTGTTTATATTTGAACAATAATAAAACGATAAATCAAAATATAAAGAATACTGTTAGATATCTATTATTTATCAAGGTTCTAAAATGCGTAATGCGCGGCGAGGCGGCAATGTCGCGCATTGAGTCTAGGCGCGTCTAAGCGTGGTAATGCGTGATCGATGCGAAAAAATGAGCAATGCAAGACGAAACGGCAAGGTCAAGCATCAAGTCTAAGCGTGCCTAGGTGCACGCATATGCGAGCATTTTAGAACACTGTTATTTATAGACGAATACCTCAATAAATAACATTATGTTAGTATAATAAATTTTGGTGATGGATTAGTCAAGAAAGACAATAATTTGTTCAAAAAGTAGAAATCCGTGACAGATTTTCATAGCTTTGTTCAATTAATGTACACAAATAATCAAAGTTCTAGAAAGACATTGGCGTGACAAACGACAACATCAATTTTCAAATCTTTACAAATCTAAACGACAACATCAAATTTTGAATAATTATGTGATAGTGCATTTTTTTTAATTTTAATATATTTTTTAATGATTTTAAAACTATTAATAATTATTCGAATTAGAACATTATTTTAATTTTTTTAATAAAATAATAAAATAATTATTCTTTTTATTTAATTAATTTATTTAAATTTTAAAAAATAAAAAATAAAAAAACGTGTCTTTTGCCGTCTAAAATTGACCCTTTTTCTCCACACATTTCTTATTTATAAGTTTTTTCTTTATACTTCACGCCTATACCTATATAAACTCTTTTTTTTTTTTGGGTTTCTTAAAACACAGCAAATGAATGTCATACCAAAGATGGGAGAATTGTTTTTCCTTCCTATTGTGATAGATTTTAAACCAAACAAACATAAAGCTGTTTTAGGTATTTTAGTAAATCTAAGAAAAATTGATTATAAAAGAATAAGCATTATCTAACACTAGATATTGAGAAGTAATAAAATAGTAGCTTCTCAGATTCTGCTTTTAGACTACGTTTTTATTTTGTAATTTTATAAATTTTTTAATTTATATATTTTAATTTTTTTATTTTAAATAAACTATAGTGACTATATAATATTATATGATAATATTACAATTATTATAAAATTAAAAATACATTTTACTATACTACTACTAATAATAATAATACAAAAAACATCATTATAATCAGTTTACATTTTAATAATTGTATACTGATAAAATAATAAATTATTTTTGTTTACCAAACCTTAAAATGTTGATTTTAAAATATACAACAATTTTGAAATAAAAATTTATCAAATACTTAATTAATTCTTCCTTCACATGATTTTTTCTTCAATACAACAAAAATTGAATATGTTAAAAGTATAACAATTCCATGAAACCATAATAACTAAGAGCATCTCCAATGCAATAATATGTATTGTTGTATATGTGGCAAATAAAATAGAGTCGGAGAGAAGAACATCTCCAATTGAGTTGTGGATTGAAAAAATTGTGATCTACATGTTCAAGAGATAGTGGTAGATAAATTATAAAATATTAAATAAATATGATTAACACATATTTTAATAGAAATAAATTATAAAAAATTAAATAAAAGAGACTTAGCACATATTTCGATCGACATTAATTATAAAAAAAATAAATGGAGGATGTCTAACACACCGTCCAAATGTAGACGGTATACTTAATATCTTCCATTTATAATACAATCTACAATTACATTGGAGTTGCTCTAAATATCACAAGTATGGCTGGGCGTGGGCGTGGGCGTGGCTGGGCTGGACGTGGGTTGGGTTGGGCCTAAATTGGGTCAGTTTTGGGCCCGATCCGAATCCAACTCAAAAAAATTGGTTTGGCGAAAACTCAACCAACCTAAACCGCCCATAGGTTTAAACCCAACCCGTCCAATTTTCGGTCGGGTTGGGTCGATTTGGGCTTGGGCCCAATTAATCATTTTCATGTTTTTTTTTCTAGCAATTTTTCTAGGCCCAACAGTGGATTAATTTTTTAGGCCCAATGCTAAATATATGTTAGTGATGCTATTTTTTGCTAACTACGAAGGTCACATTTGAATAATGAAAATGTAATTATATCACTTTTTAGTTCAGAAAATAGCTTCAACATTCAATAGATAATAGAAATTGAAAATAAGTAACAGAAAGTGATTTAATAATTCATTCGACAATAATTCTGGAATTGAAACAAATTCAATATAAATAGTAACGACTTATAATATTACAGTCATCCAAACATTATATCAATACGTTGTAGAAAAATATTATTTGAATTCTTTGAATTAGGTGTTTGTCAAACATTATATCAATACGTTTACTTGAAAAAGATTGTAAAACGAATGAATCGCTTGGCTTTGGGTCCTTGAGTATCTTCAATTGATTTTAGATTTATTGATTCCAAAAGTTCTTTAAAAAAAGTAATTGAATTACCAATAAAGTAGATAGAAATAAATAAAGTTAACAATTATATAGGATGTAGTTATATTACTTTCTTCCAATTGATTGTAGTGCTCAACATCTTCCATATAAAATCCATTCAAGTTTGGAAAGCTTTCAACCGATTCTGAGTGCATACCAAGACCTCCACAATTTTAGGACTTAAAAAACTACGAAAAGGATCAAGTATCATTCCTCCATTACTAAAAGTATTTTTTGAAGCAATAGTAGAGACTTGAATTGTCAACACATCCCTAGCTATATTGGACAAAATATCATACTTACTTTTGTTCACCTTCCACTAATTGAGAACATCAAAATCTTTGTTCTTTATGCTTTCATAAGCATCCAACAAGTATCTTTCCACATCATTTTTTATATCAGTCAAATCTTTTACTACTTGTTTTTCATTAAACCTATAAAGTCGAGCCTCGCTAGTGGAACAATAAGAATTGCGTTTATCAGAATTAAAAGAATTTGAAGGAGCCTCATTCAATACTTCACTATTTCCAGAAACTTCTTTACATCTCAAATACCACTCATAAATAGACATCAAATTGGCTTTCACCGCCTTAGTCATGCGACTAGCAACTTCTTCATACTTGTAGATATTAACAAAACAATATTCAACATAATCCAATTTATATCTTGGATCAAATATAGTAGCAACAAGCAACAATTGATTCACATTTTCTATTGTACCCCAATACTTATCAAACTCCTTCTTCGTGTTAGAGGTCATTTCATCTAACAAAAAATCGCTACTTAAACTCATTCATCAAATTCGAGTACAAGATTAGATATTTTATGAAGATAAGCACAAGCACTAACATTGAATGAAGTACTATAAGTCAAAGTGACATTGAAGAAATTTTTAAGAAACTTGACAAACACAAGCGTTTTTCCAATCTGAACTTGAAGGAGGTCCACCCCTCCTTCTACCCCATTTATCTTCCCAAAAGTAATTCAAATATTGTGAATCATCTTCTTCTAACCTATCAAAAGCTTTTGAAATTTCAAAGCAATTTCCAACATGAAATATGTAGAACACTTAGTTGGAACATCCAAAAACACAATATTCAATATTTTCTTGTCTCGCACACTCCTTTAATTTTTCATACATCGCATGAAAAGATTTAACATATTTCACTACATTGCGAATTTCTACAATAGAGTCATGTGCTTCCCTCAAACTATTCCAAACAATCAAATTGATAATGTGTGCACAACATCTCAAGTGCAAATACCTACCATCTAGAAGACACCCATTATTACCCCAACCAACGATCTTCCTCCTAAAATAAGAAATAGTCGTATCATTTGAAATTGCATTATCAACTGTGATTGTAAAAAATTTCTCAACCCCCCACTCATGTAAGCAAGCCACAATCATTTTGTCAAGAGTTTCACTCTTATGATTTGGAACAACATAAAAGCTTAAAATGCGCTTATGAAGGGTCCAATTAGAATTAATGTAGTATGCTGTAAAAGACATATAATTCACATATTGATTGAAAGTCCAAGTATCAATTGTAAGAGAAACCCTTTGACGGTGAGAAGGAAAAATATTTTTCAATTTTTCATCTAAATACAACTGATAAATGTCTCTTACAAGAGCTCTACGTGACGAAGGCTCAAACTGAGAACATGCAACAGTACAAAATATTCTAAATTCACGAGCTTCAACAAACCTAAAGAACAATTCATCCAGTATTACTATCTTAGCACATGTAACCCTACACTCTGCCTTACTACGACCAATAACTATAAGATTGCTCTCACCACCCTATTTTTGGTTCTAAAAAGATAGCATTTTCAATTTTTTATCTTGCAATCTACGAGGATATTTTTTATAATTATTTGTCAAATAGTTATTCAAAGCACTTGTCCCACATTTTTTGGTACCACATGCATAATTTATTTCACAGTAATTACATTTGCACCTAACATTTGGATCATCCATTGGGCCCATTAGTGTGAAATGATCTTAGACTTATGAAGCTATCCTATTCAATTTTCTTTTCTCTAATGTTAATGATGGACGTGTATCTAAATTTAAATTTGTGTTATTTGATGGGGATATATGAGAAAATGTCCACCTGCAAAATGCTATGAAAATTGAGTCATAATCCTTGAGAAACACTGTATACACGTTTTTCACATAAGGGGAATAAAACGTTTGGTGGGAAATTAATGAATATTGGCTGCATCCAATGTATAACGTACGAAATTAATTGAAACCACATTTTCTGTCAACCTTAATTTTGTCATAAATGACATGTCGCATATCAGGACCACTCAATTTTTTTTACCAGTATAAAATATGTTTATTTTTTTGTCCATATATTAAAATATCTTGTCTAAAAATTTATACATTTAAAAACAAAACATATTTATTTTAAAAAATTTCATTTCCAATGTACGCTCACTCACCTGCCCACTAGATCTATTTTTAACCAAACACGTGCCAGTTTTTGAATGAAAGATAGAAAGAATAAAATTAAGAGACTTTAAAATTAAATTGATGGCAACGAACTTGAAGTCAGTAACACTACTCGAAAATTTGGATGAATGAAATCTATATTATTGTAACGATTATAGTGAAATTTTGACAGTTCATAAATCTTTCTATCTTTTATATTTTTTTTGTTATTTTTTTTAGTAAGGATTTTGTGGACAATAAAAAAATTGGTCTCAATTCCCAACATGTTATATTTTAAAATTAAATTTAAATTAATTAAATTAATTTTCTCTAAGGTTTTAAGGGTGTGTTTGATTGCAAGCAAGAAAATTGAGTAGAAAGAAAATGAATTTCATGGAATTGAATTGCCAAGAAATTATCAATTGGAAAATAAGACAAATTTTCCAGCCCCTCCTAAAGAAAATATTTTCCTTAAAAACAAGGAAAATATGATCAAAACAAGAAAAATGAGAAAATATTTTACGTAGAAAAAAAAGGTTGCAATCAAACACAACATAAAAAATAAGTGAGAAAATATTTTTTTTCATGAAAAATCTTGTGCAATCAAACACGTCAATTGGAAAATATGTGGAAAAAATAGATTTTCCATGGAAAATTATGTGCAATCAAACAGAGCCTAAGAGAATCTGAATCTAGTTTTGTGAAGAATCAGTTAATTGTTGATAAAATATTGTTTCAAAATTGATATTTTAGTATTTGGTAAACAAAAGTGATTTATTATTGTAGTCGCATACAATTACTAAATCTCTAAATTTATAAAATTACAAAATAAAATCATAGTCCATACGGTAAAAAATGAATTTATTTAATTAAGTAGTGTTAAAATTAATATTTTAATTATATATAATTAGATAAGTTAAAAACAGAATCTGAGAAGCTATTGTATTGATGTTTTTTCAAAATTTCCTATAAGATTGTACAAAAATTTTTTATAATAAATTTTTCTTAAATTTACCAAATACCTAAAATAATTTTTGATTATCGACAATCAAAAATTGAGTTCTACAATCAATTTCAAATGAGATCTTAAGAAAAATAATATCTTAAGTTTTACCACACCTATTGATTTCTACTATTTCTACAACTTACAAAAAAAACAAAAAATACAACTAGGATGTTAGACTTACAATTTTTCTCTAAAAAAAGTAAAAAAATTTTTCAAGTAACATTTACAAAAGAGAATAAACTACGTCAATTTATAGTTAATGTATGACTTAAATTTCTACCAATTTCGATTGTCAAAGTGTCCAAAATTTGAAAACTTTATCAATTCCAACATAACCATCTCATCTATTCATTTAAATCTACTGATCGACTCTATGCCTATATAAACCTCCTCAATTCTCATGTCATATAACAAAACATTGTGAGAAAGAATCCTACTCTCTCTAATGATAATGGAATCTCATGATTCTAGTAGAACGGGATCGCAAGAAATGGAAAGAATTGGACCATCGAAAGGAAGTGGCATTTACTTGAGTTGGAAGGATTTGTGGGTGGTGGTGCAGGACAAGGTGGCGGGACGGCGGGCCATCCTGCAGGGACTCACCGGCTACGCCAAACCTGGAGAGGTTTTAGCCATCATGGGTCCTTCTGGTTGTGGCAAGTCAACTCTTCTTGACGCATTAGCAGGTAAATAATAACTTCCATTCAAAACTTTCCTTACTTTTTTTTGATTGAAAATTTTCTGCTAGTACTTATAATGTTGATCAATAAATAATGCAGGCAGATTAGATTCAAACACAAGACAGAGTGGAGAAATTCTGGTTAATGGTTGCAAGAAAGCGCTAGCTTTTGGCACTTCGGTAAGCAAACCAAAAACAAGTCTGAAGACATAATTTAAATAAAAGTTCATTACACTTACACTCTCAATTTTTTTAATTTTCGTATCAATATCATCCTCATTCAATTTTATTCACATAGATTTTCTCCGTCATTTCATTAAGAGCCCGTTTAGTAAAGTTTATAAAATAGTTTATTTGACAAAAATAGTTTATTTGACAAAAAAATGTCTTGGTAGCCATTATATTTGACTATTCTTGATCAAATAAACTAGTTTATAATCTCTACCAAACGGACACTAATCCGTACATACAGTCCAAATGATTTTTTTTTTTTTAACAATTTTAACCCTAGTTTAATAAATCAAAATAACATAACAAAAAAAATATAATGAAAAAATTGTAATTGGAGAGTTTAACCTTTTCAAAAATGTAAATAAATCCTAGTTTTTTTTTTTTTTTTACAGATTATCACTTAAATTAAAAAAATGTGTAATCAAGTCCAAATCTTCTAATAATGATCACTTAAACAACTTTTGTAGTCTAGACAGATCTCGTATAGACGCTCGGTAATTGACAAAAAATAAAACCGGAACCTAAATTTGACCAATTTGACAAGGATAAAACAAGTATATTCACTTTTTGTTATTTAAAACAATTGTAAAAAAAAAAGGACAAAAATATTTAAAAAATGAATTTTTTTGCCATGATTCAGGCCTATGTGACTCAAGATGATATTTTAATGGCGACGTTAACGGTAAGAGAAGCTGTTTACTACTCAGCTCAGCTCCAACTCCCTCATTACATGTCTAAATCTGAGAAGATGGAAAGAGCCGAAGCCACAATCAAAGAAATGGGATTACAAGATGCCATTAACACAAGAATTGGAGGATGGGGCGTGAAAGGTCTCAGCGGAGGACAAAAGAGAAGAGTAAGCATTTGTATTGAAATCTTGACGCGTCCAAAGCTTCTCTTCCTCGACGAGCCTACAAGTGGATTGGACAGTGCAGCATCTTACCATGTTATGAGTCGAATTATCAAACTCGCCCAACAAGATAGAAGAACTCTAATTGCATCGATTCATCAGCCAAGTAGTGAAGTATTTGAGCTTTTTCACAATCTCTGCCTTTTGTCCTCTGGAAGAACAGTCTATTTTGGTTCAACTTCAGCAGCAAACCAGGTAAAATTTGTGTCTTCAAGGAGCCATATATATATTTTTTCATTGTGAAATCGTGTTGAGAATTAATAGCTGATAACTTGTTCTGACAGTTTTTTGCTTCAAATGGCTTTCCTTGTCCACCTATGAGGAATCCATCAGATCACTATCTGAGGACAATTAATCAGGATTTTGATGTGGTATGTTGGTAGTTTAAAATCGACAATTCACCTTATTTTACCTTAAAGTACAACTTACCAAACAAGCCATTCTATGTACAACGCTTATTCATTGGGCATGTAGGATATTGAACAAGGATTTGGTGAAAAGAGAAGCACCACAGAAGCAATTAACCTTCTTGTGGAATCATACAAGTCTTCAGAGAATTATCAGCAAGTTCAGGAATCAGTATACGAGATTCCCCTACAGGTATTGTTATATATAGCAGATTCTTGTCTGGATTTTTATGGTCTATATGAGAAACCAATCAAACCATAGACCAAAACAAAAAGTACTAAAACATGTCTTGTTTTATACTCGTAGAATGTTGAATCAGTAGAGAAAAAGGAAAGCCAGAAGTCAGGATTCATTACACAATGTCTTGTTCTGACAAAGAGATCTTTCGTGAACATGTATCGTGACCTTGGCTATTACTGGTTTCGCTTTGCCATATACATTGCTTTGTGTTTGTGTATTGGGACTATCTTTATCGATATTGGCTCCGATTATGGTTCCATCCAGGTGAGAATTTGCCGAGTTGCAGATTCTTTAGAAACATTGCACAAATTGAAAATTTATGATTTTGTTCCATGTGACAGGCTAGGGGTTCTGTGCTCATGTTTGTTGTATCATTCATGACCTTTTTGGCAATTGGAGGATTCCCTTCCTTCGTAGAGGACATGAAAGTAAGGTCCCAGAATCTTAATAGTCTTAGATAATTACTAACGACGTGCTCCAGTAAATTTAAAAATAAAATGAAAAGAGTGAAGAAAAAATGTAAACGACTACAAGTCTATCGAGAACATTAATGCTTAACTGATTAATAATTTGTCATTGATTTCATATTTCTTGAATAAATCAGGTTTTCACCCGGGAAAGGTTGAATGGACACTATGGTGTGGCAGCATTTATTGTTGGAAACACATTATCTTCCATTCCATACTTGCTATTAATCTCTGTAGTCCCTGGAGCAATGGCGTACTACTTTGTTGGCCTACAAAACGATATACATCACTTCGCCTACTTCGTGTTGATGCTTTTCGCCTGCATGATATTAGTTGAAAGCCTAATGATGCTTGTCGCGAGCGCGTTGCCTAATTATCTGTTAGGAATAATAACAGGTGCTGGAATTCAAGGAGTGATGATACTAAATGGGGGGTTTTTTCGGTTGCCAAATGATCTTCCAGGACCAGTTTGGAAATATCCAGTTTATTACATTTCTTTCCATAAATATGCAAATGAAGGATTCTACAAGAATGAGTTTCAAGGACTTGTATTTCCTAATCTGCAAGTAGGAGGGCCAAATAAAATTACTGGTGATGAGGTTCTGAGAAAATATTGGCAAATGGATACCAGTTTCTCCAAGTGGAGTGATCTTGCAATTGTCTTTGGTATGGTTATTGGATATAGGGTTCTAGCTTTTGGAATTATAAAGGGCATAGAAAAGTTATATCCCATAATTAGAAAATTTTTGGCTTGGGCAGCTGAAAAACGGACTGATTGTGTTGAAGAATGAAGATCTGGAAATAATGTACTATTTATTTAGTCAAAAATCATATTCTAGATGTGTGTTTAACTTGGAATTCTGTCGAGATAAAACTATTAGTATGTGGAGAAGTTAAATCTTAGATTGGTTAGAACTCTATTAATGTCTTTTGTATTTATTTTTTTTTTTGTTATAATGTGAACGAAAAATAGGCAAAAAAAATAACAACACACAGATTTAATGTAGAAAACTTTAGAACAGAGAGAAAAACTCACGGACAGAGGAGAAAATAATTTACTATATCAAATATAGTTACAAAGAGGAGCTGATTTTCTAACTCTAGAATACATGATCTAAATATATACTTGTGCGAGAAGAATCTTGATAAAACAAGTCCTCGTGTTAAAAGAATCTTAATCATGACCTAACTGATTTCGTGTCACCGAACTCTAACAATTTCCACCTTGACACGAATTCCAATACAAGGAATAAATTCAATTTTTGATGAAATAAAATCTCCACATTTTCCACAAAAGCCCCTAAGGGCTAAACTCAGCAACCAATTCTAACTAAGTCTAAGCAATGCTCAAACTTGGCTCTATGGAGTGTTTTGGTCATCATCTCAGCAGAATTATCACGGGTACTAATCTTGCACACAACAATGTCACTACAAGAAATAATATCACGAACAAAATGATACCGCACATCAATATGCTTTGTCCTTTCATCAAACATTTGATATTTTGTGAGGAAAATAGTACTTCGACTATTACAAAAAATTGTGGTGATCTATAAGTCTTTACTGAGTTCTTCAAATAATCCTTTCAACCAAATAGCTTCTTTACAAGCCTTTGTAATAGCCATATACTCTGCTTCAGTAGTAGACAATGCAACTGTAATTTGCAAAGTGTCCTTCCAACTGATAGCACAACCACCAATAGTGAAAACATACTATGTAAGTGATCTTCTCTTATCAAGATTTCCAGCAAAATCACAATCAACATATCTAATAACTCAATCTCTAATTTTTCCAAATTACAAACAAACATCAGTAGATCCACGCAAGTGTCTGAATATCCACTGAACTGCTTTCCAATGTTCTTTACCAGGATTTGCCATGTATCTACTAACTGCACTGACTACATATGATAAATCTGGATGTGAACAAACCATAGCATACATGAGAGATTCCACTACACTAGAATATGAAACCCGAGACATATAATCAATTTCATTATCTGATTGAGGAGATACAGCATATGATAGTCTGAAAAGGGCCGCCAATTGAGTACTAACACTCATGGCGTTTTGCACATTAAACCTGAAAAGAAATTTCTCAATATATCCTTTTTGACTTATATATAATTTACTTGTCTTTCTATCCCTTTGAATCTCCATTCCAAGTATATTCTTTGCGGCTCATAAATCTTTCATCTCAAACTTCTTACTAAGTTGAGCTTTGACCTTCTTTACTTTTTCTTTATGCTTGGCTGCTATCAACATGTCATCAACATATATGAGCATATATACAAATGACCCATCGACAATCTTTTTTAAAATAAACACAACTTTCATAGCTGCTTCTTCTGAAATCATGAGTGGTTGATAAATGTTGATTTACACTTATCTGTAGTATCAAAAGTAGACAATTGTTTGTACTCTTGAGTAAATCTTTACTTAATTGTGTGTTGATTTGATTATTTTAGGTTGAAACTCAAGTTCAAATGGAATTGGAGAGAAACAAAGTAAAATAGGCAAAGAAGGACTGAAAATGTATGAAGATTTGAAAATGGGGACCAACTTACAAATATTCAAAAGTTGAAGGGCTTGAGTTGCAAATAAAAGAGGACTAAATTGAAAAAAAAAGAAGAAATCCAAGGACTAAAGTGCAGACTATTGAAAGTGAAATGACCAAAGTGCAATAACTGATTGCTGTGAACCACGGTTCAACCGTGGTTTGCAAACCGCGGCCCACGTGATTAATTTTTTGGTTTTTCCTAAATGTAAACGAGGGGCGTTTGTGTCCTTTTAGAATGGAAACAAGTCGGAAATGTTGAAAACTATATAAAAAGCTAACATATGTCAAAAGAAGGTTGTTGAATCTTTGAGAAAAGAATAGAAAAGAGATGAATAACGACGGTACGATTGAAGATTGGATTGTGAAGACAAAGAATTCTTGGTGCAAAATATTCAACGTTTTCTCATCTTTTATTCAAGATCCGGTTATGTATTCAAATCTCTTCATCTTTTCTTTCTCTAGAATTATGAGTAGCTAAATTTAAAGTTTGGATGAACGATGTAACCTAGTTTAGATTATTTAATTTCGACTCTCAAGTTTTGAATTATAAATTAATTAAGTATTTGATTTTACTTCTTTTCTTAATGCTTGAAATAATTAGCCATTATTTCATTGAATTGTGGATTGTAATGAATTGAGAGGTAATTATTAATTTAGACCATGTAATAAAATTCGATAATTGTATTAAATGTAGATATACGCTTTTGTTATTGTTGTGATCTGAATTAAATTCTTAGGAGAATTAATACATCTAATTAAAGACTATTTTGACTTCATAGGTTGACTTAATTATATAGGACTAATTTGAACTCGAAAGAGGTAAATTAAGTTAAATTAGTAAATTCGACCGAATACAACATTAGGAATAAACCTTGAGAGGAAAACTTAGAGATGGCAACTATAGTGAATTCGTTAATCCAAATGTTTTAATAACCATATTTTCTAAATTTTTGATATTTGCATTCATACTATTTTCTAAGAATTAATCGTTATAGTTTAAACCTTCAAATCAAGTTATTTCAAATTGTTTTCAATAAATTAGGTTTAAGATTAATTGAGCTAGTATCTAAATAGGATAGTATTCGTGGGAACGATAATTCAGATTCAATAGGCCCACTTTATTACTTGTGTGCAATATTGTTCACTTACAATTATATAATTTTCACAACAAGTTTTTGGCACCGTTGCCGGGGACTATTCTTATTTAGTATTAGTCTAGATTAATTTTTATAGTTAATTTGATTTTTATCTTGTCACTCCTTTTTATATAATACAGAAAGAGTGTTCGTTGCATGCTCTGTACACAAAGCGGCAATCTTGAGAGTTTCGATCCTGAGGTTAAACGTATTTTCAGAAGAAGACACAAAGAACACAACCAAAAACAAAAAAGATCAGCAACAAATTCAAATAAAAGATGTACACGTAAGAAGATAAGCTAAACAAGAGGCTGCAAGAGCAACCGCTGTAGAAGCAACCAGCAAATTCAGCAACATGAAGAAGAAGAAGATGATGACGATGGAAATATGCTAATGGCTCAATTTTTAACTTCGGCAGTAGCTCTTGATCGTTCAAGTATAGTCTATCATTCTTTTGGTCGGCATGACTCTCAATTAAGGGTCGATTTGATTAATCTCTTCAGCAATAACCTGCAGTTTTATGGAAAGGTGAATGAAAACCCAAATACTTATCTCTCGAGATTTCTATGGATGTGCCATAACTTTCAATTTCAAAGAGTGAATGAAGATGCCATTAGACTTTGGTTATTTTCCTATACATTGAGGGATGAGACTCTAGAATGGCTGGACTTAAAACCACATGCCAGTATCAATCATAGTCTTCCACTATTTGAATGTAGGTAACACATCATTCTTTTGTTTCAAGAAGAATACCCAAACTTTTCTAAAAAAATCATCATTGATAGTCAGCATATAATTTGCACATCCTCTAGAAGGCACCCTAGATGGTATCCAAACATCAGAATGTATATAACCAAGTGTTCTCTTTGTGTTGTGAGTGCTTTTGCAAATCTAACTCTCTTCTGCTTCCAGAAAACGAAATGCTTACAAAATTCTAGTTTACTAATACTTTGTCCATCAAGAAGTCGCTTAATTTAGTCATCCATTCTCGCGCATATGTCCAAGACATATGCCATAATTTAGTAACATCATCATCTGACCAAAAAGATTAGTGACGGCTGCTTTACCAGTAACCGTAGAACTCTACAACACATATAACTTAGCAGTCCTTTTCAGTCCTTTCATCACAACAAGAGCATATTTGCTGGCCTTCATAACTCCACCTTCAGCAGTGATCTTGTACATCTTTTTACAAGAGTACCCAAAGAGATAAGATTCCTCCTTAGATCTGGGATGTGTCTCACATAACCGAATGTCCTAACAACCCCGTCAAACATTTTAATTCTGACGTGTCAATACCAGCTATCTTACAAGGTGCATTATTTCTTACCAATACAGAACCTTTAGAATCTGTTTCATAAGTAGAAAATCAGTCCCTATTAGAACATAAATGAAACGTGCAAGCTGAATCAAGAACCCATTCCTCGCAAGGTTTGGAGTCTCCATCAGAAACAACTAGGAGTTCTCCATCACTAAAACCTTCTTCTGCAACACTAGCTTCACCAAAAATTTCTAGCTGTTTTCTCTTCTGATTAGCAGCTTCTCTCTTATTATTATTTTGTAACTTATAGTATTCAGATTTGACGTGTCCTTTTTTCTTACAGTAATTAAGATTTTGTCTCTATATTTTGATTTTGATCTGCCTCTCACATTACCTCTAGAATTCTTATCATATGTCATCCCTCAAACAATAGGCCCTCTGCCTGAGTCTTAGATCCAACCACAATATACTTCATCTTCTCCTTAGAGAATAGAGCCTTATATACTTTATCCATGACTGTACAAAATAGTATATTTGAAAGTCATAAATAAAGAAGGCAACGGACATAACAAAATTAACTCTAAATCTTCTTTATCGTACTTAACCTTCATAGTCATATACAACTTTTTTAAAGATAGTTAAGTGGTCTTCTAGAGATGTACCTTCTACCATATGGTGAGAATACATTTGCTGCTTTATATGTAACTTACTGGTTAGACTTTTCGTCATGCATAACTGCTCTAATTTTAACCACAACGCAGCCGTGGTTTTTACCTTTAGAACGTCATGCAGAATTTGGTTTAAAAGATGAAGATGAATTTGAGAAATGGCCTTTCAATCCTTACGTTGTCTTTTGTCCACTGTCGAAGACGTCGGCATCCTATCAAATCCTAATAGTGCATCATCCAAATCTATTTGCGCGAGCATAGCCTACATCTTGTCCTGCCATAACGAAAATCTGGTGTTGCGATCCAACAACAAAATATCATATTTCATAGTTGGCATTAACGTGAGCAAAATTCAAACTCGATCTGATATCAGTTTTTTATAATGTGAACTAAAAATAGGCAACAAAAATAACAAGAACACACATATTTAATGTGGGAAACCCTAGAACATAGGAAAAAAACCCACGGACAATGGAGATAATAATTCACTATATCAAAGATGGTTATAAAGAGGAGTTGATTTTCTAACTCTAGAATATATATATATATATATATATATATATATATATATATATATACACACACACACTTGTGCGAGAAAAATCCTGATAAAATATGTTCTCGTATAAAAAGAATCTTAATCATGATCCATCTGAATTCGGGTTAATGAACTCTAACATTTATGTCAAAGTCTAGCATAAATATGAATGTCTTGTATTATTCAAGGAAAATGAATTGAATATTTTGAAGATTATCTCGTTTAGAGCTATTTGCAAGCAACTCAAATTTTCCTTCAAATCAATCTTATTTTTAATTAATATTTAAGTACTATTAAATCTTTCTTACCAAATACGTCCCACGACGAGATTATGGCACCTGAATGGCTGAATCTCCGGAGTAAAAATCAAGATCTTTGTGTGGAAAGTATTCATGAGTCGGTCCTTGCTTATATATTGTTTATTTTTTATATTTTTATTCAATATAAAAATTATCTCTTGACATTCATATTGAATAGGCATCTTACTTGTGAACATATCTTGACAAGATTCAATATTGATGGCGTTGCACATTATTACGATTCATTGTCAAGAATAAAAATATACTAATCTAATCTAAGGGATATCATCAGTATGAAAAATTAACAATTTGTTTAATTGCTAAGTTACTACCCCAATCTTGATGATATTGTAACATAAATTCTAGAATCACACATCAAAAGAGAATATAAAATTAAAGTTTATTTATAGAGAAATAATTGTGATAAATCATTACATATAGTGGCGGAGCCAGACATTTTAAGTTAAGGAGTCACCTATGAGGCGGGCCGGCGAGGGGGAAGCCTTTACGGGAGTTCTGCCCCTGATTTTTTTTTTCTCAAACCACAATTAATAAACTCATTTTTATGAAAATCTAATGTTTTTTTGTAAGTCATAATCTTTAAAAAACTTACAAGAAGTCATTGCACAAAAATATTCAAGATCTAAAACTAGTCAAACACTTGTTATTCACGTTGCCTATTATAAAATTATCCTCCAAAATAGTAAGATCCAGTTCACAAATTAAATTAAATATTACTCAAGCTCAAAAGAAAAAAGAAAAAAATCAATTGAACACATATGTATTAACAAGCAAAGTACCTTTAGGTTGTTAAATATAATTTATACTATATTTATCACCAAAAAAAAAAAAAAAGGAATTTTTTGGAGGTCACATGACCTCCAAGACCTCCAAGGCCATCTACTGGCTTCGCCAGTGATTACATATTACCTTACCTTCTCTTTAACTTTTAACTGTAGAAGGCAGCTACCGAACAAGCCAATCTAGGTTAACTTGGAGAGGAGATCTAACCTTACAAACTTTGTTTATATATGAGAACCCAAATGATTAATTATTCCAAATACCTCCTTTTTCTCTAAAAGTTTTTTTTTTTAAAAAAAGAAAAACACATATTTTTTAAATTTTTACCCTACAATTAATAACACTTTATAAAAAATTCTTCTATTTTCTATTGTATAAACTTTTCAAAAAACCCTAATACAAATCCAAACACAAACCATTGATTGTTATTTTCTATTTTCCAAACACAGACCCTAACATATATCATAGACCATCACCGCCTCTGATGACTTGCACCTATTGTTGCTGTCAACCACCACCACCGTTGAGATGATCTCGCGATGGCACCACCTTACCATCACGATGATCTGTGATATTTTTTGAGCCGATCTGCACGACACCACCAAGAGCGCGCATATTTGCGATCTCCGTCGCACGAACATGTGCGAAGTCAGTTAGCGCCGTCTTAAACTGCAATTCATCTTCTTTTTTTTAGATATGAAATATGGACTTACATGGAGTCGAGATGTGGAGTTCGCAACTATCTAAGTGTTTGCATGAGGATTTGATGATGATGTGAGGCCAGTTTTGGCTATTAAAATGGCGGTGGAGATGATTCGATGGTGGCAATAGTGGGAGAGCATAAAGATGGATAAGGAGGTAGTGGTATTTTGAAAGTGGATGTGTGTGTAACGACCCGAAAAACGTTCCAGGAAGTTGAAAATCTGGAATTCCCAGAAATATAATTTCAAGCAGCCATTTTTGGGACGATGCTGTGATCGCTGTGATGATCTGTTTTCTACGATTCAAAGTTAGTTGTGAAGGTCCCCGTGAGATCTTCAAGATGGTATACGAAACGTCAAAAAATGAGCATGTTTCGACCTTCAAAACTCGACCCAAAGACAGATCTAAAAATTTGTTAACAATTGGGGTTTCTACATTAATTACCCTAGAAGCCATACCTAGTGTCTTTATTATGGGTAGTTGGGGAAATGCATTTAAAGAAGTCCAGCAAGGAAAATCTTCAGCAAATCTCTCTAAATATTCTTGCATTTAATGATGATATGCAATCATGAGAAGGAGATACATTTTTTTCCCTATAAATACCCCTTCACCGTAAGTCACTTTTTGCCCATTTTCTTCTCTTTAACCACCACAACACTCTTACACGTTTTTCTGATAATAAACAAGGAGGAAAGAACTCTCAAATAAGAGAAAAATATATCAAGTAGAAGATGTGAGCAATAGTTGAGGTAAAGCTTGATGTAGAGGTTCTCTAATTTAATAGAGGAATCTCTACACTCAAAGCTTCTTAACCCCATTTCGGGCAGTAGCATAGATGGACCAAGAAACACATATTTCATGGTAGAGGAAGTCAGATTCCATAGGCCGAGAACTTAGTTTTCAAATAAAATATTTTTATCTCATCTCTGCCCCAAAGGGTATTAGTACCCTGTATTTACAGTTTTATGATAGGGTACCAATACCCCAAAACCTCTGCACTAGAAATACCTGAGACCAGTCTCTGCGGTCCTGATACCCTCATCTTCAGATTTAAGAAACATTCACCTCATATAAGATTATGATGTTTAGAACTTTTTATTTTCAGGTGGATCAAGGTTAACAACAACAAGTTGTGAGTAAATTACGTTATATGCTTTACAAGCAAGATGATAAGTATATATATATTTCATAAATTTTATGTGCTCCAAAATGAGTTATGTCAATGGGATTGATTCAAGTAAAGATATGAGATGTTGTGAGTAAACTACGTTATTTGCATTATGTGCAATACGATAAGTATATATATACATCCATATGTGTGTATAAATTTTATGTGCTCTTATATGCTACAAATGATTTATATTGATGAGATTTATGATATGTTATGAGCATCTTGAGCCTATTTGCAATTGAGGCATTAAGAAGGAGAATGAGAATGAGAAAGTTATGTTATGTTATACATGCTTAACTTGAGATGAGAAAACAAAGTTTATATGTAATCAAAGACAAGTAACACAAAAAGTTTTCCTCAAGCTTATTAGTACACCATGGGCAAAAGGTTAGGGGACGATTAGAGTCCCAAAGAAGGAGTTGGTTCAACTTTGGCCAAGGGTTAGAGCGACCCACATGAGGGCATGATGTCCGATTAAAATACAGCCAAGGGCAACAGTAGCCTATATTGGGACGGTAAGGGTTTCATGAGTTGATCAACTATGGCCAAGGGCAAAAGTAGCCCATAGAAGGATGATTAGGGTCCTAAAAAGTTTAGCCATCATGCTTATGTACAAAAAATATTTATTTGAGCACTCGATGTACAAATATTGCTTAAGGGAAGGGCCCTAAGAAAGATAAAAGATACATTATTTGCAATTATCACACATGCACCATATTTTACTCATTGAATGTCACCATTCATAGTCGTTTTATGACTTTTGTAGGAAATGGATCGAGAAATGTATGAAGTCATAGGACAAAGGTGGGAAGTAGCTTCGGGTGGACATGAATACTATTTGATCACCAAGATTGACGTATGGTCCTCCAATCCACATATACCCGGATTACAAAAATATGAAACTACCTACTTTGTTGTGGACATATTCGATTATTGGACCATGGAGTATCTCACTACTCGTTTCTATGAAATATAATAAATTAGGTGAACTCGTCTTTAACATTCAAGCACCTCCCTTTTTGATAAAGTACCTAGTAGCACTTTTAATTGGGTTCAAAGCATATGAACCATTATTGAGACGTAATGATTTGTCATGAGCCACTTTGAGATAAAGTTGTAATTAAGGTACTTTCTTCCCTTCCTTAAACATCTATTTTGTAGTAACTTACAATGTTGGAGAAAGAATAGATAAAAGACGAGATTCACATGTTTTACTATTCCGCCATGTTTAAACTATCATGCATTCTTTTATGGCTTTTCATCTTATTAAATATACATACTTTTACATAACAAATATAAAACGAATCCGAAGCAAAAAAAGAAAGGGTGATCTCCAAATCGTGTCTAAAATTAGTTTCTAATTACTTTCCACAAAAGAAGATGAAGAAAACATGTTTCAATCTAGTTTTTAATCAAACCAAAGAGCTGAATTGCTTTCTGCGTAAAAGGGGTACTAGTATCCTCAAATATGGGTACCATTACCCTACTGAGCAGAATAAAAAAAAAATTAGACAGAATTTTGAGGTCGACACAGTGTGAGTGGTGCTCGTCGACATTAGTTGGTTACTGGTGATAGTAGTGGTGAGAATCGACAATGACGGCTCCCAGCATTGACATCAGTGGTAGGTGTCGCTAGGGTTTGGTTGGGTAGATGTTTTACTTGTCACGTTATCGTACACTTGCGATTTTACGAATATCCAGTATAAAACTTTTCCAACTATAAATATCTGCTTGAGCTATTGGAACTAAATTAATCATTAAAACATGATTTGTGTTAGTAAGTTCACTTGACCTTAAAGTATATCTATCTTATTAAGTTCAATTGTCCTGTTCATCATATTTCTTGGAGGAAGTCCACTTGACTCTTACCGCTTCTCCCCTTCAAGTTCCTTGCTGTTGGACTATTAATACAATTTAGGGGCTGTTTGAGCTTTTGATAAAAAATTTAGCAGATTTTGATAAAATTTGATGAAATTTGTGATTGAAAAGTTAATAAAAGTTGTTAGTCCCATGACACGTGCAGTTAAATTTAATTATTGATTTTAACCTTAAATTTTTAGCAACTTTTTAAGTTATACCAAACGAATGCTTAATAAATATTTTACATTCTCAAATATAAAAAGCAAAAGTACCATTGAATCACTCATTTAAGCACCGTTTGACTAAGATTATGAATTAGCTTATAAATCAATATTGGTTTATTTGAGTTGAAATTGTTGACTTTTCAAATCACTTTAATGTAAATTGACAATATTGTCATTTTTACTTTGAAATGATATTTTGTTGTTTTAAAGTAATATAGACATTTTATGGTAAAATTAATTTGAAAAGTCAAAAAATACGGCTGAAATAAACTACTTTTGATTTATATAAAAAAAAAAACTACTTTTGATTTATAATCCCTATCAAACGGGACCTTCGTTGTGCAAAGGAAATAGTGTATTTACAATTGTTTTTAAACTCCTTTTGCTCAATAGATTCCATGCAAATCACCAAGCTAGAGAGTGTGGTAAAATAATTGGTTAAATAAAGATATATAAGGAAAGAAAGAGGTTATGCAAATAATTAAGAACTAATACAAAATTGCTACATTAATCAGATTAAGGGTAAATTTTATTCGCTATAACTATACTTCACTTTAGTGTTAATTAGGTAACCGTACTTCAATTTTGTTCAATCAAAAAACTACACTTTAATATAATTTAAATCGAGTAACTACACTTTAGTTTGATTTCAATCGGATAACTAATCTTTAATTTGATTTCAGTTAAGATAACTTCTTTTAATTCTATAGACAAAAATCAATGACATAGCAGTCAATAAATAATGGTTATCACATATAACCGTTAGTTGTTTATGTGGAATAAGTACAACTTCAATGAAATAAATAACATATATCACTTATTGATAGCCACATCCTCGATCTCCGTTAGTCCAAGTGACAGAATTGGACAGAGTTACTCGATTGAAATCAAATTAAAGTATAGTTATCCAATTAAACAATTTTGAAGTACAATTACCCGATTGACACTAGAGTAAGTATAATTACCGCGAGTGTAATTTACCTTAGACATAGATACAACATTTTCCCCTCTAATCAACATTAGAAAGAGATCTAAGTTTAGAAATTCTCCATTTCATCAATATTTTTATAGATTTCTACTTACATAAGTTAAAAATACAGTTCTTTATAAAAGAAAATTCACCGAGACAAAAAAAAATATTTTCAGTTTACAAAATAGAAACCTTAAATCCTTTCTATTTTTCTCCGGCGATTTTGGAAGATTATTTTACCTGAAACCATAAATACTCAATTTTGGTAGATCTTTGAATGACAAACCTTATTTTTCAGCTTCTTAATTCACAAAGACTGCAATTATCTCTATCTTTAATTTTTTTAAAAACCCAAATCTTTATATATTATTTATCCAAATTATTTTGTTGGGGGGAGAGAGAGAGCTTAGTGAAGGGCAAAGAGAGTTAGATCTTCCTCACAACATACATAATTTAAACTTTGGTTTTTGAGGTTAAAATTTGAATTTGAATAGTTTCTTCATTCTTTTATATTTGAAGGAGGTTTGAACATAGATTTTGATGGGTTTGTATATAATTGAATTGGAAAATTGTTGTTTTAAATTTTGAGTTGACACCATGGCTAAATTGCACTATTTCCATTTGATTTCCGCACCTTGAAGGTGTTTGACAAAATGTTTCAATCAAAATTTACACTTAAATTTAATGACCGAGGTGTATGAATAGTTATTAAAAATTGGTGATTGTTAGGCTCAATTTTTGGTAGATAATTAATGTGATTAGTACTGAGTTATTGGCATTACCTTGTATTTCTTGAAAATTGTGCTAAATGCCACAATGATTCATCTTCCTCACAAACTTCGTACAAAATGATTTAGTGGACGAGCACTTTAAAGTTTGGTGGATTTTAAAGGTGTAAATAGAGGTTCACGAGTTAAAACTTTGGCCAATGATGCTACGTATTTTCACAATAAACATGACATGACTTTTTATAGAAAAAGTTTCATAGTATGTAACTTTCTAATGTATCATTTTATTTGGACAAAACATAAATAATACAACTAAATATTATCTTAAATGGTCCTATTATCACACTCTATACTTAGCCAATCATGCTATGTCAAATGAGTCGGTATAAATATTATGTAACTTTTGTAAAAGAAGTTACATTATATGTGACTTTTTTGACCGATCAATTTATTTTACAAGCATCATGAAAAAATAGAAAGATTATGGCTAAATGTCATTTTTTTTAACTCTTAAAAAATGTGGTTATTTGATCAACAAGAGAACTTTACAACATACACCCATTTATTCAAGGAAGAAAAATAAAAAATCTCAAATGCAGAATTAAAAATTGCCCAAACAATTTTTCAACCAAAATTTAAAAGCAGCAATCATTAAAAGGATCCATCAAACTTCATTTCTTCATTCCAGTTGTAGCATTTTTAACTGCATGAGCTGCACCTTGTGCCTTGGCCTTCACTCCCTGTCCAACCTCTTTCATTGTTTCCTTGGCCGATTGAACAGCATTACCAGCCTTATCCATTATTTGGTTACCCGTTTCCTGAGCTTGGCCCTTGGCATGGGCAGCTTGGTAACCTGCATTCTGTGAATTATCCATCTTAGCTAAATGTCATTTAAATGTCCTATAATCACACTTTAAAGTTGATGAAGTATGCTAGTTGCTATGTCAACTAAGAACTCGTTTGATATATATTATAAATTAGTTTATTTTATCAAGTATAGTAAAAAATATTATACTGCAAAAGTAAATTTGGCAAATAAATTATTTTTTGTCAAATAAACTAATTTATAATTCATATTAAATAGGTTCTAAGTCGAAATAAAAAATATGTGACTATTTAAAGAAAAAGTTACATTATAACATATTACTTCAATTCACAATTAACATGACAAGACAGAAAAGGTACTTATAAATAGAGGGGATATATGTTGCACGAATTCGTGCAACATATATCTTCCTGAATGCCACGTGTCCAAATAATGTTTCCCCCAACTTTTCAATCTTCGCCCCCACCCCACCACCCCTATTTTGGGTCATGCCACGTGTCCAAATAATGTTTCCCCCAACTTTTCAATCTTCGCCCCCACCCCACCACCCCTATTTTGGGTCAAAAATTACGGCTAAAGCTGAAACTCCGCACCCCCACCAAATGTAATCACCCAACCTTTTCAGTAATGATAATAAATATTAATTTATTCTCTAATATTTATTCAACATAAATATATGTTAATAAAATTAAATAGTATTGTATGATATTTTGAATACATTAAACTTATACAAAATAATAATACACGTAATTTTAAATCATAAATTACAAAACAAATTTAATCTAAAGAAACGAGTACTGGTTATTGAAAAATCCAGACACATCGTATGGATACTGTGGGTTTGGCACATCGTAAGGGTAGTGTGAGTCCCAGACAAGTTTTTATTAAAATAATCAATCAAATAACACATGTAATTAATTTATCCCAGACAAGTTCTTTTATTGTGTCCACTGGTACTATAGACGCGACACGTTTATTGGCAGGTTGGACAACACATTTTCAACCTGTACAATGCGCCAAACCCACAGTATCCATACGATGTGCCAGACCCACAGTACTCATATGATGCGTCGGACAATAGATTTACGAATATTGACAGTAGCAACTTCGAAGCTGTCTCTGAATTTTTTAACAACCAGTACTCGTTTCTTTAGATTAAGTTTGTTTTGTAATTTATGATTTAAGATTACATGTATTATTATTTTGTATAAACTTAATGTATTCAAAATATCGTACAATACTATTTAATTTTATTCTACATATATTTATGTTGAAGAAATATTAGAGAATAAATTAATATTTATTATCATTACTGAAAAAGTGGGGTGGTTACATTTGGTGGGAGTGGGGAGTTTCAGCTTAGCCGTAATTTTTGACCCAAAATAGGGGTGGTGGGGTGGGGGCGCATAAGGGTGGTGGGGGAGAAAATTGAAAAGTTGAGAAAAACATTATTTGGACACGTGGCATTCGGGAAGATATATGTTGCACGAATTCGTGCAACATATATCCCCTCCTTATAAATATTGTCTAAGGATTTCAATATTCACAACCTAAACTTAGCCAAACATTTTATTTTAAATAAATCAAAATAAATG
The DNA here is from genome assembly GCA_030279155.1 of Forsythia viridissima. Lineage (NCBI taxonomy): Eukaryota > Viridiplantae > Streptophyta > Magnoliopsida > Lamiales > Oleaceae > Forsythia > Forsythia viridissima. Next base: position 37,449,305 of record CM059038.1, on the reverse strand, counting down.
TTATGTGAGTATTTTTTCGTTAAAGAGAAAGTGTGTTAATTAAAAAATAAATTTTACCTTGTAAATTAATTTTCACATTATTCCCTAAAAATAAAAAATTAGGTATTACCCCCTTGACGCTTTTACTTCTAGGCTGAATATGCCCCCCAAATGGCTCAGCTCATTACAAATTTCTAACTCAGTACAGTTCTACGTAAAGGGGGCAACGAACAGGAAAGCCAGAGGGTGTCACTTTCTGTAAGAAGAGTGTTGATATGGAGGCGGAAAAACACGAAGTGTACGGCGATGATATTCCCGACAAAGGCGATTTTGTTCCACAAAACGCCGAGGTCGAGATGTCCACCGCTGACGACAACGCTGTCAAGGTCCTACCTCTACCCTCCGTGCACGTATATAATATATATACATTTGTGTTTACGTATATGTATATATGCGTATACGCGTGAATATGATTGACTGGATCTGGGTGGATTCGCTATTTGCAGGAATTGGATGAGATGAAGAAGCGATTGAAGGAAATGGAAGAAGAAGCGGCGGCTCTTCGTGAAATGCAGGCCAAAGTTGAGACAAAGATGGTTGCTGTTCAAGGTTTTTTTTTTCCTTCTTCATTATTGGTTTCTTTCTTTATTTCTTTGAATCTTGTTAATGAGCTTCTTCTTCTTTTTTTTTTTTTTTTTTTGTCAAGATGTTGATTACCGGGGATTTGGTTGTATATTTATGGCGATAATTTTCAATAAATAACGAAACAAGCATATGGGTAAAGAATAGGGAAATTGTGCAAATGGTCCATGCCCTTTGTTTTTTGGCACAACAGTCCTTAACCTATGTGTTTTGGTACGTAATTGGTACTTATTTGATAAAAAAATAAATATGCCCTTGTTTTTATTTAGAAAAATTTTCATTTGGATTCCTAACCTTTGTAAAAAGTACAAATGGGTCCAATACTTTAATTTTTTATAAAAAATTAAAAAAAACTAACAAATTGATAATATACTAAACTATTTTATATATTTTACAAACTATTATAAAATAACTAAAATTTAAGCTCATAATTATTAACAAACTTTTTAATTAAAATTATTTTATTATTATTAAGTAATCATTAAAATCATTACAACATAAAAAGAAAAATATAAAAAGAAAAATAACTTTGTCACAAACTTGATGCTCAAATATTATTATTTAATTGAGCTATTTGTTTATTAACTACAAATATTAAAGCTCAAATTGTATTCTTCATATTTTAATTTATCGTTTTAATATCGTTCAAAAATAAAGAACACAAAATGTGTAAATTAATTTTTGTTAGTATTTTTATATTAAAAAAATGTAATAAGATTGGTTCGATGTTATAAAATTATATACGCCATTTTGTTATTTCTTTAACTTAATTTTTATTTAAGTTTTTTAGATCACATAACAATTACATATTCCTAAAGCGCAATAATTTTATATTTTTCTCTTGTGAAAAATTTAATTGACATGACTATAGGGATATATTTAATATGCTAAATTAAATATTATTTAATAAATGTATAGGACTTGTTTGCACATTTTGCAAAGATTATAAATCCAATTGCACATTTTTAACTATAATTAAGGGTATTTTTGTCTTTTTTATCAAATAAGGATCAATTGCGCACCAAAATATATAGGTTAAGGACTGTTGTGCCAGAAAAACAAAGATTAGAGACCATTTGCACAATAAAAACAAAAGTTATGGACCATTTGTGCCAATATTCCTAAGGAATATGTGCACATCAATAAATTTTAATATAGAAGAGCCAACTGCAAATGATGACTGACTTTGTGCACTTAGCTGGAGGAGCAATACTTTCAGCGAGGTTGGAAAACAGATGGGATGCCACACATTGATGTCATTATTTGAACTTCGCAAACCAAAATGTGCATGCAATAACCACATATCGTAAGCAGCTAGAGCCTCGAGGATAATTGTTGGAGATTTACTACAGCCTCTATATTGTTCTGTCCAAGCTGTTGGACAATTTTTTCACTTTCAATGCATACAATTGAGACTACTCAACATTCCTGAAAATCCACGTTGTTTACCAATATGGAGTAGCCTCGCGACGTTATCAGAGTTTGGTGATTTTAGATATTACAACGCAAACACCTCCACAACAGAACGATAAAATCTCTTCAAACTTTCAATTGTTGTGGATTCTCCTATTTTAATATACTCATCAATAGCATCTGCCGCTACACCATATGTCAATATCCGAAACGTAGCAGTTATCTTCTAAAAAGAAGACAATCCGATTCTACATAGTCTATCCCTTTTCTGTACAAAGTAGTTGCCACAACCTTTTACAACCTTAAGTATACATAACAATAACTTTCGTAACATTCGAAAGCGTCGGTGGAACATACCTTCATTGTAAAGTGGGTTCTCAACAAAAAAATCGTTGAACAGATTTGCATAAGCATTTTGTTGATTGCGATTAATAACTATATAACTAGGAATTGAGCCTCCATGGGTCACTTGGTGTTGTTGTTGATCGATATAGTAAGCGATAATTATATTATTGTTGGAAACAATCCGAGTTATCGCTTCCGTCCGTGCATTAATTGGTGCAATGTTATTCAGTCGTTCAACTTCGCTATCATTATCTCCGTCGAAGAGAGAAATCGAAAACAAAGACAAAGACGAAAACGAATTAGAAGAATCTTCAATATTGAAATTCATTTTTCTTATAAATTGGTGTAGTGCGTTTTTTTACATGTAAGAGTAGCTTTTTATATAACGTTTCCATAATATAATCATACTTTAACCTTATCATACTTTATCATATTTTATCTGATTGTGATACATATATTCTTGCTTCAACTAATTATTATTTTCTATAATCATAATGTATATAATCCTAACTTTATTTAATCATACTATAATTAATCATAAATATATTCCTATATTAACGAATCATAATTTATATAATCAGATTTTATTTAATTATTCTTTAACTTTATTACTTTATGTAATCATATTTTATCTAATCATTTTTTAACTTTATGTAATCATACTTTATCTAATTTTACTATAACTAAGCTTAATATATCTAACCATAGCCTATCTTCTACAGATCTTAACTTATCCTACTATCATAAAATATACAGAATATTATTCTGATCATACTTTTACTTTATCAGACATTATGTGCCAAATTTATCTTATCTTTCTGTAATTTACCTTTTAAAATAGTATATGAACCCTTCATTTTTTATTACCTCCAATTACTATTAGTTCAAATAAACGAACAGTTTCATACACAAATGAAAAAGACATACACTTGTATCGTGTATATTTTGATATTTCTAAAAATCCAATTATTTGTATTAATCAATCGGCGAAGACATTTTGGACTCGCATTGAGAGTGAATATAATAGCTCAAAACCAGAATATATAACACAAAATTGACCTTATAGAATCTTGCAATGTCGGATGTCTGTTATTATTGTTTCTGTTGGCAAATTAAGAGGATGCATTCGACAAATTGAAATTTTGAATCCAAGTAAAGCATTAGAATAAGATATTGTGAGTATTATTTTTAACTTTTATATTATAAATATTATATTTGTTCTACTTTAATTGGGCGTTGGGTGGGTCGATTTGGGTATTTCAATACCTGAAACCATCGGTTCCGGTTTGGGTATTTCATAAATGGAATTATTCGGTTTCACGTAATTATTGAAACTAAATCTGAACCGGAATCGTCGGTGCTACCCATAACATTTTTTTTTAAAATCACGAGTTGACAACATGTTTTGAATTAAAAATTTCAAACCTGTTAACATTAAAGTACATTAGATATTAAAACAAATTTTTAAAAATATAAACATTAATGTGAAGAATAGAGACCAAAATTGTAAACTTATAAATTATAGTTAGAAAAAAAAAATTACTTTTTATAATTAATGATTCATTTTGATTATAAAGGAGTTTCACATTTGCTGTCTCATTACGTGTTGAGCGAGAGATGAACGAATGTGTGAGACAGACGATAATGTTTATATTGAATATCTATGCAAATAGCGATTCAGAATTTGAGATTTGAGTAAATAGAATTATGTCAATTGAGTTTGAGTTTAAGAGTTATAATTTTGTACTTTTTGTTTGAGTTTTGGACAGTTGGACTCTTGTCTTTGGTATCGTAGTATTAGGTTGTGGGTTATTAGATTAAGGTGAATAAATTGTAAAAATTAAAAAAATTATAAAAAATAAAAAATTTGGTTACAATTGGGTACCCACAGTTCTAGTTCAAGAACCAAGAACCGACCTGAATTCGTTCGGTTCTCGGTTTCAGTTTCTAATTTTATTTTTATTTAACCGGACCGAAACTTTCGCTTCTGGTTCAATTTCGGTTCGGGAGGTTCGATTTTGGTTAAAATGTCCACCCTTAACTTTAAAATATAATTTATATTAATTTACAGATGAATCGAGTGAAGGCGTTGGTGTTACAAGATGATAAATTGAATAAATACTTGAAATTTGATCATGTTTGGCCCCTCTTGAAAGATACTGAGAAATTTAGGAATAACGTTAACACTGTAATACCAAGTTTACACAGACACAATGGTTACTATGCATCATCACAACTAGAGTCTCCCACTTTAGAGTCTCCAACATCATAATAGAATATCTTGGATTGTCTTTATTTTCTCCTCATATAAGTGAAGAAGTTATTGGTGGCACTTCGAATTAACGACTTATAGAGTAAAATAGGCAAAAGGAAAAAAGAAAAAATATGAAGAAAATACAAAAAATGATTACAGCAATGAGAAAAGATAATCGTCAATTGGTTAACATTGTCAAACAAGTTCACGAGGATAGGCAAGAATAGTTCCAAATCCAAATGCTTCAAGCTCAAACAAAGGCCAAAAAAGTGAACATGGTAGAATATCGAGAAGAGAATAAAATATTATTTAAAAATTTGAGTTCTATATTGAATCCAATTTTGTGTCAATCTGTTCGAAATGAACAAATGAGAATTATCCAAAAAAGAGCTCAACAAGCCAACGAATCTCAGAGTAGTTCAGGTCCATTCGGTCAATATTTTGATGGTCTTGGAGGATTTGAAAATGATTTATCAGACTATTAAACAATGGTCTTGTAATTGATGTTGTATTTTACTTTTATTTTTTCTTTTCAATGTCTACCTAGTCGTAATTCTAATTTTCCGTCCTTGTTTTCAATAATCGAATTTGTAACTTCTCAATTTTAATGAGTACTTTTTTTAAAATATATTTATTAGTTGTTATTTATTACTCGTAATACAATTTATTGTGTCAATAAAAATAATAATCAAATTAAAATAAACATAAATCACTTTATATAACAAAAATAATAAAATTCAAATCAATAAGGACACAAAAAGATAAACAAATTTTTGTACAATAATAGGAGGGCAAAGTTGGAATTATTTCTCAAAGCAAACCCATCTTCAAATGAATGGCGCAACACTGTTTACCTTCTCAATTTGGCGCGGAGAAATAGCATCCGGTTGGAGAGGTTTGGTACTCCATTTTGGAGTTTTCACTCCAATATAGCGCACGGTTGGAGATGGCCTAAGCTTGGTATTACAGTGTTAACGTCATTCTCAAATTTCTCGATATATTTCAGGAAGGGCTAAACATGATCATGAAGCATTTGTTCAATTTATCTTCTTGTAATACCAACGCCTTCACTTGATTTATCTGTAAATTGATATAAATGTATATGTTAAAGTAGAACAAATATAATATTTATAATCAAAAAGTTAAAAATAGTACTCACAATATCTTATTTTGATGCTTCACTTGGTTTAAATTTTCAACTTATCGAATGCATCTTTTCAATTTTGTCAACATTGGCAATAATAATCGACATCCAACATTACAAGGATCTATGAGGTCGATTTTGCATTATTTTAAGCTATTGTACTCACTCACAATGTGAGTCCAAATTGTCTTCGTCAATTGATTAATACCAATAATTAGATTTTGAGAAATATCAAGATATACACGACACAAGTGTATGTCTTCTTCATTTGTATATGAAACTGTTCGTTTATTTGAACTCATAGTAATTGGAGGTAATAAAAAATTAAGAAGTCGTATACTATTTTACAGGGTAAATTACATAAAGATAAGATAAATTTGGCACATGATGTCTGATAAAGTAAAAGTATAATCAGGATAAGATTATATATGTTTTGTGACAATAGGATAAGATAAGGTTTGTAGAAGATATGCTATGATTAGATATATTAGACTTAGTTATAGTAAAATTAGATAAAGTATGATTACATAAGGTAATAAAGTTAAAAAATGATTAGATAAAGCATGATTACATAAAATAATAAAGTTAAAAAATGATTAGATAAAGTCTGATTCATTAATGTAGGATTATATCATTTATGATTAAATAAAGTTATGATTATATATATTATGGTTATAGAGAGTAATAATTGGCAATGTTCAAAAAATCGGACCAATCATCGACCCAAAAAAGGCAACGGGTCAAGGGTCGAACTGGGTTGAACCGTTTTCAATTAAAAAATTAAAAATTAATCTAAAACTCTCACAAAATTTCTAAAAATAAGTTATTTGTAAATAAATCAACATTCGTAGACAAAATTACTCACAAAACTTAGCTTTAAATAGAGTTTTTATAAGTTTTAATTAAAAAATAAAAAAAATCCAAAAAAAAGTCATGTTTCTGCTGAAAATCGAACCGGTTCAACCGGTAAAAAACCCAGTTTTCGGTCTGGTTTTTGAACACACGATTTTTGCTGAAAATTGGACCGGTTTTGCGATCGGTTCTCGATTTTTTCGGTTGAACCGGCCGGTCCGGTCCGATTTTCTGAACACTGATAATTGGTTGAAGTAAGAATATATGTATCACAATCAGATAAAGTATACTAAGGTATGATTATATTATGGAAACATTGTATAACAGGCTAGTCTTACATGTAAAAAAGAAAACTCACTACACCAATGACCAATCTATAAAAAAAAATGAATTTTAATGCTGGAGGTTCTTCTAATTCGTCATCATCCTCGTTTTTGTTTTTCCTCTCCGACGGAGACAATGATAGCGAAGTTGAACTACTGAATAATATTGCACCAATTAATGCATGAATAGAAGCGATAATTCGGATTGTTTTCAACAACAATATGATTATCGCTTACTATATCGATCAACACCACCAACAAGTGACCCATGGAGGCTCAATTCATGGTCATATAGTTATCAATCGCAATCGAAAAAATGCTTATGAAAATTTGTTCAACGACTATTTTACTGTCGACGCTTTCAAATGTCACGAAAATTATTTTTACATATACTTTAGGCTGTGGACAGTCATGACAACTACTTTGTACAGAAAAATAATGTACTAGGTAGAATCGGATTGTCTTTTTTTAAAAAGATAACTGATACGTTTCATATGTTGGCATAGAGTGTAGAGGCAGATGCTACTGATAGGAGAATCTACAACAATTGAAAATTTGAAGAGATTTTGTTGTTCTGTTGTGGAGGTGTTTGCGTTGCATTATCTAAGATTACCAAATTCTGATGATGTCGCGAAGCTACTCTATATTGGTAAACAAGGTCGGTTTCTAGGAATTTTGGATAATCTCGATTGTATGTATTGGAAGTGAAAAAATTGTCCAACAGCTTGGGCAGGACAATATGCAAGTCGTAGTGGATCTCCAATAATTATCCTCGAGGCTGTAGCTGATTACGATATTTGGTTATAGCATGCAAATTTGGTTTGCCAGGTTTAAATAATGACATTAATGTGTTGGAGGCATCCTTTTTGTTTTCCAACTTCGCTGAAGGTATTGCTCCTCCAGCTAAGTATGTCGTACAAGAATATAATATGGGTTATTATTTAGCTGATAGTATATACTCCAAGTGGTCTATTCTTGTACAAACAATTCATGATCCACGTACTTAAGAAAAAAAAAATTTGCGATGAAACAAGAAAGCTGTAGAATGAACATTTGGTATTCTTCAATCAAGGTTTGCAATAGTTGTAGGACCATCACGGTTTTGGAATAAACATGTATTATATGATATAATGACTGCGTACATTATTATACACAACATGATTATTGAGGATGAACGTGATGTTAAAGTGCCAATTGGAGATTGGGTAGAAGCGCCATCTCTAAAAGTTGAAATAGTTGTAGACGAAGCTACTCGATTTTAAGAATTCCTTGCTTGACATCGGCAAATCAAATATAAAGAGGCTCATATTGCACTTCGAAATGCATTGATTGATCGTTTGTGGATGAATATACTAATTTCGAGAATTAAATGACAAAATTAATTATATTTTATGTTTTTTTTTTTTTTGGATATTTGTATCTTTGCAATTCAAATTTGTTTTTTGATATTGAGTATCGTTTGAGTATCGTACCTTTTTTAATTTTTTTTAATGAATGCAATAATTACGGTAAATAAATGTATTTTAATATTTATATATTTAATATAAATACACTATATAATTAAATAATTTTTGAAATAAATTATTGTTGAGAATTAAAAATATAAATATATGAGAATAGACACTATTCATTTAGTGCAACATTTGAAGTATTGGGTTGGAGATGACATATGGATTTGGTGTGAAAATTGCACAATTTTAGTGTAAAAGTTGCACCAATTTGAAGATATGGGTTGGAGATGGTTTTAACGTTGGTGTTTGCTGTGCTTTCCTTGGCAAAAAATGTACTAGCATGTAACATAATTCTGACATTATCTTTTTTTGATACAAACACAAGTTTATAAAGCAAATTTGCATTAAGGGTAGTAGCTTCTGCTACTATTACCAATTTACTGTTGTAGGCATTATTATATTAAGGCCCATAGTTGTTATGTTGTTAAATCTATGTATGAAGTGAATCAAGTGATAAGGTTGCAGTTGGTTTAGGCGTGGCATTGAGCTAATAAATAAATTCCAATTTTTTATTTCTAAGAGATCATACAACTCTTTTTTGAAAACATATCTTAAAAGACGTGGTTCGTTTTTGTGCTAAATAGTTTTAACCATGAGTAAATATTATCTTTCAAGTTCGTATGAGTCTCACACATGTACAATCTATAATTATTACCCATAAAATGTTAATGATGTATCATGTGTTTATTGCAACTCCGGTGAATTGTTACCAAGTTACTTTTACTTGCAAAAAATTTGGAAAAAAAAAAGGTGATTGTGATTCTTCAAACATTATTCTTGTTCAATCGATCAGCCAATCACTTTCAATTATTACAAAATGGGACCTAGTGCTGGCAGGAAATTGAGTTGCAGTTTAATGTTTGATCATTTGTGCATTCAACGAAAAGCAAGCTATGTGGATTCTACTTTTGAATTTATTCTGTTTGAACATGTATTGTTATCATAAATCATGTTTGGTGGAACATGGGTCTGGGAAGCTTTTATTACTCATGGGAATGCTAGTGAGGTACTTGTTTATGTGTGCTTGTGTGTGTGTGAGAGATAGATAGATAGATAGATGGGGGGCTATCCAAAATGAAAACATCGCAATTAGAGCAATGCACCTAAGCAGCTCATAAAATTTGACTTCGGGTTCTTATAGGTGAATGCAAATTGCAATCCTGTTCTCAGTGACTAATTTGTATTTTTATCGTGATAAAAGATCAAACCGAAAAATAAGGAAGGAATGGAGATCATTTAAGGTGAAAGATGGCCACAGCTCTTCACAGAATATCCTGAAATAGCAAAAACTGAAGGGAATTCACTGCCATACTTTTCCATACCCACCAGGAAGCAGATGCACAAGTAATAATTAGAAGAAGAAAAAGAGAGAGAGAGAGAGAGAGAGACTGAAGGGAATTCACTGCCATACTTTTCCATACCCACCAGGAAGCAGATGCACAAGTAATAATTAGAGAGGAGGGAGAGCTGTCAGGTAAGATAAGAAAAGAACAGGGAGTTACAAGAAGGAGAGAGATTTTAAATAACTGTTCTTGGATGATAGATCTTCTGACATGAATTATCACAGAATTTTGGGGTTTTCCTTAGAATTAGAGTGGCACTGCGAAATTGTTCTTTACATATATTGTTTAATTCTACTGCATATTTTATGCTGATTCTACATTTTATATGATGTTTTGTGTAGCAGATCCAGCTAGTGCTGCTGTTGATCAGGCAAGCAGAGAGGAGATTGATTCAAGATCCATTTATGTTGGCAACGTGAGTACCAAATGCCATATTATCTTTGATGGTCCCTTTCCAAAAATATGCTTTTGAGTGCATCCTATTTTTGATGAAAAAAGAGCAGTAGTAATGTATTGTGAAGTTTTCTTGTAAAAATTGAACAGAAAAAATATTTTAAGCTGAATAAAGAAAAAACAAGGAGAAAAAGCAAAAGAAAAGGAAAACAAGGGGAAATAGTGAGTGCTAAATAGGGGCGTGAATTGATTGAAGGAGCTTTAAAAATCTGTATTCTCATGGCAAAACTAGTGTCTGTATTTGTCAACTCGACATTTCATCTAGAGGCTATAATTATGTAGTCGTGATGCGTAATAAAATTACCTGAACAAGAAGACAAATCCTTGTGCATTTGAAGATGAAGGCCGGTCCTTGTCATGCCAATCTCTTTGTCCTAGTTTGATTGCTGATGGCAGGTGGTGGACGATGCGCAATTGGTTTTAGAGCCTGATGTGGTGAGGTGTCATTACTTCGGCCTTGTTAGATTCTGTCCCATTTTTTCCCAGATCATTGTTGATGAATCATTCATAAAATTTCTTTTAACATCCCATACTATTAAAAGTAACTCACTATAGTTTGGTATGGTTCTGATATTTTGTGGGATTAAGTAATTATTTCTCTATGGATTAATTACTCGGGATTCGTTTAATGTGGAGAAACATTATTATTTACTCTTCCATCAATAATATTCATTCTCGCCAAGTATTTAATCATTTATTGTTGCAGAGTGGTGGCTGCAATTTTTTAATGCCTTACAAGAAAAGGGGAGAAATAATCTCTGCATTATCTTCTTGCTCTTCAGTACTCAGAGATTTCTTTTTATATCATCCTGTTTCTAGTCTTAAGAAAAATGTTAAACCAAAAAGGAACAATCTCTCTCACGTAATTTTGCCCACCCCTTTCATTTCTGTGCCGGAGGAAATGGCATTCGAACCCATGATACAATCTTCTTGTATGTCGATTTAGCAAACCAATGCCTTAAGCCACTCAGCCATACCTCCAAGTTGAGTTCTGGTTCAGATTGTACTTTAACTTTTAGTTTGTCTTGTTAAAAGCAACGTCACTGTAAAGCAAGTATCAGTTAGTCTATGCTTGTTGGAAGTTAATTTAGACTTGTCATGAATATTGAATAGGATACATTGAACATTGGTAGTCACAGTAATTAACTAATTATATACCATTGAATTTATAAGATGGATTGTGAATACATTATACTATTAGAATTCATGAATACACAGCAATGTATTAGATCTAAAGTGCATGCATTCATCTTACATGTTACATAAATTAGATCTGTGATTCATGTATACATATTACATAGAAGCTTGGCTAGGTTGTATTCAAGTATGGAGTATGAAAAAGGGATCAAAAAGTTGTAAGAGAAACAAGCAATTGACAGAGATACTTCTTGTTTAGTGGATTATTTTTTCTCTTGGAGTCTTTGTGATTGTTTGATTTATTGTGAGCTCACCTTTGCTTCCAACAATGCTGCAACTCTACTCTTCTTGTAAAAGATTCTGATTTGGAGAAAGTGAATAGTGAATCATCAGTTTTGAGAACTTGTCTATCTATTTATTTATTTAATACTGTTATTATTAGTTTTCTAGAATAATAATACAATAGTCATGTGACATTAACATTGAGAGAATGTTAAGAAGGTGACTCGTGGACATGAAGCCACCCCCCTTTCGCATCCTTGGGATCATACTATGTGAGAAAGAAATAATTGTATCTAAATTGTAGAAGCTTTACTGGGGTTATCATTTCAGTATAATGTATTTTTTGATTTCTGGTCATTATATGCCAAAGTTTGAGTTACAGTTGTTCCCCAGTGAGGATACATTGGATGACTTTGGGACGTTGGAATTTTTTAAACCAAGTAACATCTTATTCTATGTTTAAATATAGAATGTAATAATTCAAGTGGGTAGTATAATAACTGTTAATGTGAAAAAGTCTGTTGGAATTGTTGGCCAATAAGTTCTTCCGTAGCATGGACATGTCACACAGTGGGATTCTTCTGTTGGTTCTGATTGCAACTTGCTATGCGCATCTGGAAATGCTGCAGCACGTGAATTGATAATGTGCTTTAGAGATTTTGATAGTGGAGGCACTAGCTGCTTTTCTTGGTTGTGGTAAGTGTTGAAGCACTAACTTTCCTTTGCTCGGCTGTTGTTTGCATGCTTACTGGATTCAAGAAATCACATTGAGATATAGACTTATTTGTCTTAGCATATGTTTGGAAGTGCTGAAATTATAATTTAAATGCTTATATTATAAGCAGTTGGTAAATGTGTGGATAAAAAGTGGTTGTAAGTAGTGGGTCCCATAAAATGTGTGGATGAAAATTATGTTTGACTAATTTGACCAGCTGAAATTATAATTTAAGTTATGCCAAACATATGCTTAGTTGTCTTGCACATACAGCATTCTTATATGTGTTAATGATAGGTTTGTTGTCAACATGTGTAACCATTTGGATGGGTTTGTGTCTCTTATGGAGGAAGGATATCTGCAAATTTAGAGTATAGACAATGGTGTCTGGTCCTGACTCAGGATGATAATGATTCAAAAACTGTTCAAATAGATAGCATGGAGATAGTGTAACCACGATTCATCAGTTTGGCATTAATTCTATGATCTATCTGCATTGAAAAGTATTTGTACAGCACAAAAGTACAGAACATTGTGAGTAAATGTATTTGAATCAAACACTAGTAAATTAATTTTAGATTATCTTGCCATTTGTTGAATCTTGTCTTGCAGGTTGATTATGCATCTACCCCTGAGGAAGTTCAGCAGCATTTCCAATCATGTGGAACGGTAATCCGTGTGACAATTTTGACAGATAAGGTTGGGAATCCTAAGGGTTTTGCATACGTGGAATTTCTCGAACGAGAAGCTGTTCAAGAGGCCCTCCAGCTGAATGAAACTGAATTGCACGACCGTCAACTGAAGGTTAATTTCTTTTTCCTTCTAACAGTAGGAGAGAGAAACAAATTTATTTTAACAATTCACTTTATTGCCTGTTACCTTAGATGATCTTTATGGCACGGCACAGCCTGAACTTTTATGACAAAACTAATAATCAGATTTCCATTGATTATTTTTCATTGGACAGGTGTCTGGAAATATTATTGATTTTTTTTTTTCCAGTTCTTGGATATGTGCTTTTGGTTTCATTTCGCCTTGTCATTGAATTTGTTTAAATATTTTCAGGTTATGGTGAAAAGGACTAATGTTCCTGGAATGAAGCAATATCATCCTAGGCGCAATCCTTACCTGGGATATGGATACACAAGACCATATGTTCCCCCTTATTTCTACTCTCCTTATGGCTACGGGTGAGTTTGGTACTTTTTTTTCAATTTGACCTCTCAAGCATGATTTCAATAAAGAAGAATGAATCACCAACTTTTTTAACATGCTTGTAGGAAGATCCCAAGGTTCAGGCGGCCAATGCGCTACCTGCCTTACTACTAAAAATGATGGGTTTGGGTAACCTTAGATCTACTATCATTTTACATCGAAAGAGACTTTGTAACAGTCATGCTATCATATGCCTGTGATGTACCATCTATCTAGTAGTAGCTTCTCTTTGCAGACAAGATGGGGGGGAAACCATTCTTTTTAGTTGTACTTGTATTTGTTTAGCTTGTTGCTATTTACAGCACTTTTAACTATAGGATACAATGTTAGTCATTTACATCAAAATTGGTTGATAATTAAATGTTTCCATATTACAGATATTTCTTTGTTTTGTACCCATCCCATCCCCTTATTAGTGGACAACGGCTTCAATCAAATTTTAAATTCTTTTTTTTTTTTTTTGTGTCAACACACTTTGAATGTTTAGTAAAATTTTTTGTATATTATAAGTAATGGGTCATACGTAATATGTGGATAAAAGTTGTGGGTCTTACGAAATGTATGGATAAAAATATTGTTCAACTAGTTTATAAGTACTTATAAGTACTGATGAACATATTCTTAGACCAGCATGTTTGGTATAGTTTATTTTAAACTTTCTTTTTCGAACTCATTTTTAACTACAATAGGATTAACAATTTTTATAAATTTTTTAATCATGCAATTTAAATTTTTAGAATGCTACTTTCATACTCTTATCAAACATACATTTAAATCCGAGTTTGGGGGTGGGGCCAACGACAAGGTTGTGCTGCATCGCAATCATGGAGAGAGAGGGAGAGAATCATGCAATAAATAATTAACTGGTTTGGGCCCTTTGATCGTGCAGTTTCGTTGCAAAAAGTGCAAAAATGAAATAATTGACCGTACAGGCGCATGAATCACGTTTAAGATTTTCGTTTCATATTTTATTGTAATTTGTGTTCATATTCGTCGTGCTCGTGCAGTAGAATTTTGTGGGAATTTGTCATCTCCCTGTAAACTACGTCCATTTTATTTATTTATTTATTTATTTTGATATTCTATTTTAGTAAAGTGGGAAGGAAAAAAAAGGAAACATACGAATGTAACTAAGGGCATGATTTTTGAAAACACAATATCTTGATGTATATATAGACACATAGTTCAATTAGTAAAAGAATTTTCAAGAACATTTCGTTTTTTAACACAAATGTTTTTTATGAATCAACAATAATATGCACATATATATTTTTATTTGTTTTTAAATTTGATATTTCTTATTTGACAAATCTATTTTCACTAATCTTGCTCTATCTTTCACTCTCTACTCTAAATTTTTGGGTTCAAATCAAGAATATTTTAGATGGAAATTACTACTTAAAAAAAAAAAAAAAATCGATCTTCAAAATCAGAACCAGACTGCTATTAAAAAAAATTTGTACTACAAAAATTAATTTTTTTTCAGAGCAGGACCGCCCCTAGTCCAAATGGAATCTAGTTAATTTCTTGTACTTCTAATTTACTCTATGGTTTTAGAAAGTAATATTTTATTTATTGGGATTTCTATTTAAACAAATATTGAAAAGAATCAAGTAAAAGTAGTTTTTTTTATGTTAATTATTCCCATAATTAAATTTAAGAGCAATCCATCAATCCACGTGGTGCCAACTAAATAATCGAGTCTTGGGTTGGTGAGTATGGATCCGGCCAGACACCTAACCAGAACCACGAAATTAAAAACTAAACAAATAAAATTTATTTATTTATAATCAAATTAAATGCATTATTGAGCTGGAGAAGAATCTTTTTATTGTAAGTTAATGGATTCTTTAAAATTATTACATATATAAATAATGTTTCTCGTGTATTTGTTGCAACATTACATTACTTGATGGTTATAAAAATATATATAAATAATATTTGGGATTTTGGTGTTCCTAAAGTATGCTTTAGTGCATTTTTAGTCCCCAACCTTTTATTTTCGGCTAGAAAGTTTCTAAACTTTGCCATTAGGTACAAAATGGTTGAATGGATGGATTCTATCCAAAATGTCTGTTAGTTTGGCGCGTGGGTTGCACCTTCCTTTTTTATAACATGGGCAAATTTGTCAATTTTAAAATAAAATAATAAAAAACAATTTTAAAAATTAAAAAAAAACAAAAATAAAAACAAAAGAATAAAAAATCATCTTTAATCCACCCCACCCTACCCACACCCCACCGCCGCCACCACATTGGAGAACTTCTCCACCTTCCATTTCTCCTGCCATTTGAGGTGGGAGAAATCATCACCTCTCCCTTTGCAATTTCTGTTAAATATTGAAGCTAATCTTTAAATTCTCTTTGCAATTTTTTATTACAAAATGAATGACAAATTTGTTGATTTTACGGCAATTTCCTTCATCTCCTTTACAGTTTACTCGCTCCAATTTCTCCATAAGTAATTCATTTTTGTTTTTCTATTTCAATTTCAAAATTCTTGAAATCTCTCTAATTTTTTTTTTTTTTTTCATTTTTAGGTGCACATTTTGTGCCAACAATATTGGTCTTAAAGTGTACTCGCTACAATTTTAGATTCTTCTTCCCAAATCATTCCTTTCATCTTTTCCCTATATTCTTCTTATTTCCCTCATTTTCACACTTCTATAATACTCATTTTCTATGTATTGCAAATCTCAATTATTGAGCTCAAATCATTTCTTTATATTCCTCTATGCAACCTATTTTTCCATGTCAGAATAATTTCAAGAATTTGAAGTAATTATTCTAGAAAATGTGGGACTTGAACACAGGAATACTGTAATTTTTTAGTTCATTTGAATTCTCGAGAATGGAGAAATATTAAGGGAATGAGAAACAAGTTGAAGAAGAAGAAGAATTCAGTTTCGGAGAATATCTCGAAAAATGTGTCTGGAAATTCATGGTTTGGGCATGTGGATTCAGCGAGATGGTGATGATGGATAAATGGTCCCACTTCACGTCATAATCGAACGGTATGTCGCCGGAAAAAATGATGACGTGTATACTTTTGTTTCCATTTTTTTTCCAATTCTTTTTTTAACTTTTGGTTAGTGAGTTGAACAATTTAACCCTGCAGGTAAAGACAATTTAAAAGAGATTTGAGACCACGCACCCAACTAACAGCAAAATTAGATGAAATCCGTCCATTGAAACCAATTTTGCACCCAATAGCATAGGTTAGGGACCTCCTAATCAAAAATAAAAGATTAAGGACAAAACACACCAATGACATACTATTAGGGACTATTTGCGCCAAAATCCCATAATATTTTTAATTCTCAAACATTTTAAACTTTCAATAAGTTAATTTAACACGATAAAGTGTAGGGGAAATTTCCCTAGATGTCGCCATCTCCCAATTTACATGTTTATTTTACGTAAAACCGGCTATTAGTTTTAGTCACAGCTATAAATAGAATAATCAAATTAAAATAAATTGAAGTTAATAACCAACGTAAATAAACATGTCCAATTAATTTTTATATATAGCGCGCCTTTGATAAAGAACAACAGATCTAGTTTGCACATGGCCATTTAAGATCCGTCTAATATAATAATACATAATTCTCAAAAAAAGAAAGAAAGAAGCGTGTTTATGTTAATTGGGTTGTAATGCATAATTAAATGTTCAATAATTGCAAGATCATATAAAAATATAAAAATCAAATAAAAATGGGACCAAAGATTTAATTAAACCGTTCACATGTTCGTGGAAGATGTGGTATAAGAATTCTTATTTTAAAAATATTCATGTGAAAATTAAAATAGTCGTGATTCACGGGTGGTTCATTTTTTTAATTAAATAGAAATAATTTAAAATATGAACTGACACAAACATTAGGCCCACTAGATAGTATTTCACGTGGCTAAACACAAATTGATTAAGGATATGTCAATATGGTATGATGTCGGGTATCCTGTCAATTTTAGTAGATTCCAACCGTTGTTCAAAATTTTATTGAATTGTATTAAAAATTAAATTTGGTCAAATCTGAAGAACTAGCAAATCATTCTTTAAATAATTTTAGTAAATGAAATATTATTCATTAGTTCTTGAAGTAGAGCTCAATATTTGGCTCGCACTTAACAATATCTCGAGTTTATCTTATTTAATTGGTAAAATAAATTTTATGTAAATGATTTTGCATAAAATCAAAAGTTATCGATCTTAAAGTAGATTTCAATAAAATCTACTTTCAATTTTAATACTAGAAAATTATTTCCAACTGTCTAACTTTAGATTAAGAGAAATATAATAATATTTCAATTGAGTTCAAATAAGCCGGAAAAAAAAAAAAAATGAAGACCGTTAGTGTGATTTCATGATTTCACTCAAGGTAATTAAATTCACACCACATTTTAATTATAATAAAAGTCTTCAACTATTATTCATTTTTATATTTATATTCTTAAAAGTTTTATTTATCACATTCCTATCATCAACATATTAATTTGCACGTTTTATTTTTGTATTTGATAATGATTTCTGTTCAAAAAATTAATTAAAAGTGCGTAAAAATATTTGTCTACTTCTCGTATTTTTAAATAAGCAAAGTAAATAATAAGTACAAAAGTTTGATAAAATATATTTATCTTATTTCAATGCATATTAGCATAATATTTGGATAAAAATCGCCATTAGAGACGAGAAGTGAAAATTAATTGAAAGTTAATGATTAAAATGCGACGAAAAAATGTTAAAGACATAAGTGTCAAAATGTCAAAGGTTGGGGGACCTCTATTGTAATTACAATATTGTGCAGATAATAAAAACGGTAGTGTGTATATAATTAGTCTTTCACTCATTTTTAAAAAGGCAATTTGCACTTTTGGTCTCCAACATTTTCAATTTGTAACAAATCTACCTCCATAACTTTTTTTTTTAGTACCAGACATCTCTAACCTTTTAATTTTTTGCAAACCACGTCCATTTTTTTGCAAATCACGTCCACATTGACATATTTTTGACGATTTTGCCCTCCTTTTAAAATAAACAAAAATAAAAATAAGCTAAAAACAACAAAAAATAAAATAAAATTGTAAATGAAATCTCATAACTTTTTAAAAATATAAAAGAACAACATCTTCCCCCCAAAAATCCATCTCACCCCACCTCTTTCTCTAGAATTCATTTTCTCTCTCATTTCTCTCTCTCTATAATGGCCACCAAAACTCCACTTCAGAGTGCCATTCCATAGACTGCGGGAAGAATATTCTGGTACTACCTCCATTGAATCCTAAAAGCTTAGATCCAATTTTGTATAGAGCTGATATTGGATCATGAATCTCCATTTCGATAACTGTGCATCCCAGAGACCAAATATCAACCGCGAATTCTTGTTCTTCACCGCGAAAAACTTCTGGTGCCATGTACGCCGATGTACCGAAAAATTTGGATTTGCCGGCAACGGAATCATCATCTTCATGTATCAATTTAGAATACCAAAAATCTGCAATTTTGAGACATTCTTCTCCGATCACAATATTCTTATCCTTAATGTCGCCATGCACCACTCTATTCAGGTGAAGATAATTAAAACCTCGTATCATTTGATGTGCGTAAAATTGAATGATTGACTCATCTAATGAATACCCATGCTTTCTGATTTGATCGGATAACGTCCCGCTTGGAAAATACTCCAAGAAAAGATTGTATACATGCTTATCTTCCTTGCAATTAATATCAAAAAAGAGAGAATGAATTCTAGAGAGAGATGTGGGGTGATGTGAATTTTTGGAGAAGATGATGTTCTTTTATATTTTTTAAAAGTTATGAGACTTCATTTGCAATTTTATTTTATTTTATTTGTTGTTTTTAGCTTATTTTTATTTTTGTTTATTTAAAGAGGAGGGTAAAATCGTCAAAATATGTCAATGGGGACGTTATTTGTAAAAAATTGAAAGGTTGGGGATGTCTGGTGCTAAAAAAAAAAGTTATGAGTAGATTTGTTACAAATTGAAAATATTGGAGACTAAAATTGCAAATTACCCTTTTTAAAATGCTAGTGGTATTTTCCAGTTATATGTTGAATTATTAATTAATTTTAATTATATAATTCAACTAAATAAGAAATTCAACAATTTTGATGGCCTTCGGCTAAAAGTTTTGATGGTCATGTGAAAACTTGTTATATTTTGACAATTATTTTGTGGACAAATTTATTTTTTGAGAATTCTAATAAAATTTGAAGATTGTTTTCCATATTTTACAACACTCCCCATTTGATAACCATTAGTACAATAACTGTCTCACTAAAAACTTTGTTTGATAAAAATCCAGTGGGACAAAATATCAAACGAAAAGAAAAAAGAGTACAGTTAATTGTAAAAGTTTTTGGAGTATTAAGAAAATGTTGCCTCATTAAAACCTTGCCAAGAAAATCCAGTGGGACAAAACTTGGACTAAGGAAAAAGAGTACAGCTACTCCCCTAATATTAATTACTGAAAATCTTTGAGTCGACGCATCCCAATTTCATGCACCAATTTCTTGAATGTAGATGTCGGCAATGCTTTTGTGAATAAGTCAGTCAAATGGTCACTTGAGCGAATTTGTTGAACATCAATGTCACCGTTTTTCTGAAGCTCGTGTGTATAGAAGAATTTTGGAGAAATATGCTTTGTCCTGTCTCCTTTGATGTAGCCTCCTTTGAGTTGTGCAATACAAGCTGCATTGTCTTCATACAATATTGTTGGACTATCCTTTGTTGAAGCTAATCCGCATAATGCTTGGATATGATGTGTCATGTTTTTCAACTATGCACATTCTCAACTTGCTTCGTGCATTGCAATAATTTCAGAATGACTTGAAGATGTTGTTGTCAAGGTTTGTTTCACAGATCTCCATGAAATAGCTATTCCACCACGTGTAAATACATATCCTGTTTGTGATTTAGCTTTATGTAGATCGGAGAGATAACCTGCATCTGCATATCCCACTAAAGACGATCCTAATTTTCGTGAATAAAATAATCCCATGTCAACAGTACCTTTTAGGTAACGAATAATGTGTTTAACACCATTCCAATGTGTTTGAGTGGGTGCAGAGCTATATCTTGCAAGGAGATTTACAGAAAAAACTATGTCTGGTCGAGTACAATTTGCAAGATATGTTAATGCACCAATTGCACTTAAGTATGGTATTTCAGGTCCAAGAGTTATTTCTCCATCTTCAAGTGGGCGAAATGGATCTTTTTTCACTTCAAGTGATCGAATGACCATAGGTGATGTCAATGGATGTGCTTTATCCATATAAAAAACGCTTTAAGACTTTTTCTGTATAAGAAGATTGATGAACAAATAATCCTTCTGGGAAATGTTCAATTTGCAATCCAAGACAGGATTTGGTTTTTCCCAAATCTTTAATCTCAAATTCATTTTTTAAATAATTTGCAATTTTGTTGATCTATTCAAGAGTTCCTATAAGGTTTAAATCATCAACATAAACTGACACAATTGCAAATCCAATATATATTTTCTTTATAAAAACACAAGGGCATACATCATCGTTTTTATAACATCCTTTCAACAAATATTCGCTAAGGCGATTATACCACATTTGTCCGAATTGTTTTAATCCATATAATGATCTTTGTAATTTAATTGAGAACATTGTTTTGGAGAGTGAATCATTTGCTTCTGGCATTTTAAATCCTTCGAGAATTTTCATGTGTATGTCACTATCAAGTGAACCATATAGATATGCAGTTACTACATCCATAAGGCGCATATTGAGTCTTTGTGACACAGTCAAACTTATTAAAAATCTAAATGTGATGGTGTCCATTACGGAAGAATATGTTTCCTCATAATCAATTCCAGGTCTTTGTGAGAAGCCTTGGGCTACGAGTCGGGCTTTGTATCTTATAATTTCATTATTTTCATTCATTTTTCTTACAAAAACCCATTTTTATCCTACAGGGATTACATTTTCAGGGGTTCGAACTACAGGTCCAAACACTTTGCGTTTTTCTAAGAAATTTAACTCCGCCTGTATGGCTTCTTTCTATTTTGGCCAATCATTTCTATTTTGACAATCTTTAATAGATTGTGGTTCAGTATCCTCATTTTGCATAATATCTAGTGCCACATTAAAAGCGAAGATATTGTCTATGACAATATTGTTTCTTTCCCATAATTTATGAGATAATAAATAATTATTGAAATCTCATTATTTTCAGATACTTGTGGTTCTTCAGGAATCACATTACCAGTGTTTGATTGATCAATCATTTCTACCATTACATCATTAAAAGTTTTTAGTTGGGTTTTCTCTTGTACCTTTTTCTTTCGAGGTACAAAGTCTTTGACACCAACTGGTCGACCACGCTTTTGGCGTATTTGAGATTCATTTGCTATGGCAGATTGTCCTACAAGGACATCAATTTTTGTAGGAGTATTTTCTGCTAGAACATATGACTTTGTCACTTTCTTTATATCAACGAATACATCAGGTAATTGGTTTGCAACTATTTGCAAGTGAATGATTTTCTCAACTTCTTGCTCACATTGATTACTGCGGGGATCAAAATGAGATAAAAGTTGTTTCATTCCAATAAATTTTACCTCGTTTTTCATGATGTAGTTTTTCCCCTCCCAAAGTTGGGAAAGTCATTTCATCAAAATGACAATCTGTAAAATGAACAGTAAATAAATCACCCGTTAAAGGTTCAAGATACCTAATAATGGATGGTGAGTCAAACTCAACATAAATTCCAAGTCTTCGTTGGGGACCCATCTTTGTATGTTGTGGGGGTGAAATTGGGACTTGGACAGCACAACCAAAAACTCGTAGATGAGAAATATTAGGTTCGTGACCAAATGCAAGTTGTAATGATGAGTATTCATGATAAGCAGTTAGTCTTATACGAACTAATAATGCAGCATGTAATATAGCATGACCCCAAACAGAAGTTGGGAGTTTTGTTTTCATAAGTAAAGGCCTAGTAATCAATTGAAGACGTTTGATAAACGACTCTGCTAAACCATTTTGTGTATAGACATGAGCAACTGAATGTTCAACGACAATCCCGATTAACATACAATAATCATTGAATGCTTGTGATCTAAATTCACCAGCATTATTAATACGGATTGTCTTGATTGAGTAATCGGGGAATTGAGCTCTTAGTTTTATAATTTGAGCAAGTAGTCTAGCAAAAGCTACATTTCTAGTAGAAAGTAAGCAGACATGTGACCATCTAGTAGAAGAATCAATTAATACCATAAAATAACGAAATGGTCCACATGGTGGGTGTATCGGCCCACATATATCTCCATGGATTCTTTCTAAGAAAGTTGGAGATTCAACACGAACTTTCGTAATAGAAGGTCTAATGACTAACTTGCCTTGTGAACAAGCAGCACATGGATAATCATTGGGTAAAAGAATCTTTTGGTTGTTTAGAGGATGTCCACGTGAGTTATTAATTATTCGGCGCATCATTATTGCTCCTAGGTGTCCAAATCGATCATGTCAAAGCATAAAGCTTTTTGGTTCAATGAACTTCGAGTTCGTGACATAGTTTGATTCAAATGTTTTTATGAATGTATAATACATGCCAGATGAGAGTGCCGTGAGTTTTTCTTTTATCTGCTTCTGGCCAGATACAAAATAAATTATGCAAATATATTCACAATCATTTTCTTGCATCGTCTCAATATGATATCCATTACTGCGGATATCTTTAAAACTAAGCAAATTTCTTCTGGATTTGCTTGAATAAAGTGCATCGTTTATATGCAATTTCGTATTGTTTGGTAAGATAATACAAGCTCTTACGGAGCCTTCAACGATATTTGATGTACTAGATATTGTATTAACATTATTTTCTGCTAATGTTAAGTCCAAAAAATATTTTTTATCTTGAAGAATTGTATGATTAGTTGCACTATCAGCTAAACAAATATCTTGACAATTCATCATGAATCTTTCACTGAAAAGGCTCAATTAAAGATTCCAAGTTGTGAAATAGTGGAAGAGATATTGACCAACTTGCTGTCGTTTGAATTTTCTTCACGAAGTAACACTGCTTTTTTTTTTCTTTATTATCAACTTGCTACCGTTTGGATCTTCTTCACGAAGTAACGCTGCCTTTTTCTTTTTCTTTATTATCTGCAGGATTTTGAATGATTTAGTTTTTAATTTAATTTGAGCAATTATTTTGAGAAAAAAATTTCAAGCTTTCGTGCTGATAACGTGTTATAAATTAGAGAGAAAAGTAGAAGAGAATATAGAGAAATTGTGTATTTCATTATGATAAAGGATCCATATATATAGGGTTTCCAATACATGTAAACTAGGTAAGAAATCTCTAAATATGGTAATCAATATTGTTTTCCATATTTTACAATAAAATTGATTTTGCTTTTATTCTCGGAATTTAAAGAATTATTAATCAATCGTTGACTGTCTTTGAATAAATTTATATTTTTAATTATTCTTTTTTTAAAAAAGAAAAAAGAAAAGACCGAAATAACATGAAAAAGCACCGAGAGAAAGGGAAATGTCAAAAATCATGAACTATGTTATAATTGCACGTTTTGTTTAGTTGGGTCGGTTGGTAATGAATACAAAATACATTGGGACCATTTTGCCGACTCCGTGTCACTCAAGTGCATGAAATGTGTTTATGGTGTCACGTGAAAAACCAATATTACCCCTTATATTGCAGGGATGACAATGGGCGGGGTTGGGTCAGCCCCTTCCCATTCCCATCCCATTGCAAATTTTTGAGAGGTTAGGTGGAAATTAAAATTTTTTCATTTATTGTTCTATTTAACTATTTAATTAATTTATATATTATTTCTATTTTTTAAATATGATTTAAATTCAAAAATAAACTTAAAAAAATTTCAAAACAGATTCAAAGAATTCGAGACAAAATGTATCATTATTTTAAATAAATGAGTGTTTTTTAAGAACTTAAGTGCCAATATTTAAAAAGAATATCTAAAATGTAATTTGAAAATGAAATTATATATTGTTATGCGCAATGTTTTAAAAGTGTAAAGCGTGACTAATCGTGAAAATCGAGTTTTAAACTTTTCGAGTCTAGGCTTCGAAGGTAATGCGTGAGGCGTGGCTAGGCGTAGATGCCACGCTTCACACTTAGGCGGAACCTATGTGAAATTTAGACGAATTTTTTAGAATAGTAGTTATGTGTTGTCAAATATTGAATGTGAATCTTCTTTCATTTCTTTAAATTAGAATGGGAGTTATGTATTAACATGTTTTTTTTTTTTTTTAGTTTTTTAATAAGAAATAAATTTCCTATCTATTTTACGTTAATTAATATTAAATGTTAAATCAAAACTTCATTACTACATTTCAACGCATTTTTACCGTAAGAGATAATTGAAAGTTGTTCACTTCATTACTACATTTCAACCCATTTTTACCGTAAGAGATAATTGAAAGTTGTTCAGTGATAGTTCTAAATATAGAAATAACAATTAGTCGGGTCAGGTAGATAAGAATATTAAACATTTTCATTTTCTTCTTTTTTATTTATTTAATTATAAATATAATTTAATTTAAAATTTTAAATACATTAAAAAATTGGCATAAGAGGAATTCAAAACGAAGACTATGTTCCTCGTTGTTGTTCCAATTTATTAATAGAACAAGGTATTTTGTGATAGTAGTGATGAAATTATTTTTTAAGTATTTATATTATAAGTTGTTAGTGAATGCGTGAATAAAAAATATATGATAAATTGTGGATCATATTAAATGTGTGAATAAAAAATATGTTTGATTAATTTGACCCGCTCTAATCAAATATATGCTAAATATTACCCTTATTAATTTCAATTTTATCAAATTAAACGAATGACTATTAAATGAATAGAAGCGATATATAATTTATGGACTGATAAAATTTGACGACAATAATATTTTTTTTTTTTTTTTTTTTTTTTTTTTTTTATATCCAGGTATTCCAGTTTACACAAGACTATGTCCTGGACCACCCATCCCCGGCCCCTCAGTAATAGGTGGAAGTAAATCGCGGTATATGCCCAAGTTGACCAGGGTTCGTGCACCCTTTATACTCCTGGCCCCAAGGGAGCCTTCTTCCAAGGATATTACATTACCAAGTTGCTCCACCCATAATTGAATATTACATCACTCAGCTGCTCCATCCAAGAATCGAACTCCCCACCCTGAGGTTGCGAGCCTCGCTTGCCCG
This sequence comes from Forsythia viridissima, assembly GCA_030279155.1. NCBI lineage: Eukaryota > Viridiplantae > Streptophyta > Magnoliopsida > Lamiales > Oleaceae > Forsythia > Forsythia viridissima. The sequence goes on along the minus strand of CM059038.1, from coordinate 37,423,467 downwards.
TCCTTTGCCAACAATGCCCGTCCTTTGCCAATTTAACGACAATAATTGCTTGGACCTAAAATGGGAAAGAAGAAAAATAAAGAGTAAACCTACTAACACCCACCAACGCGCCACCATGTTTACCTAACCTTCGTATGCTTCTTTGACCCTTAGAGAGACGCCACCAACCAAACTATTATCCCTCTCTTCTATATAAACCATTCTGTAATTCATTCATTTCTGCAGTCAGAAAATCTTCTCTGTTTTTCTTTCTCTCTCTAAATTTCTTGAAGCACAAGGAGTTAGGTGAGAGAGAAAGCAAAAAGAAGCACCATTAGAAACAATAAATCAAGAAAGTAACAACAATGGCTCTGTCAAATACTGCTGCTTTGTCCTCCAAATTAATCATTCAATCCCAGTCTCTCTTCCCCGCCTCCCAATCCCACCACCACTCCACATTGTCCGTTAATCCAACTACTTCCGTTCGCCACCCCATCTCCGCCGTGCATGCGGCTGAGCCTGCCAAAACACCCATCATCACCACCAAGAAGCCATCCGGGTCACCACCGTCTTCCGCCGCCAAGTGGACCCCGGAGAGCTGGAAGACCAAGAAGGTTTTGCAGCTTCCCGAGTACCCTGATCAAGCTGAGTTGGAGTCTGTGCTCAAGACTCTTGAGGCTTACCCACCATTGGTGTTTGCTGGGGAGGTCAGGAACCTGGAGGAGCGGCTGGGGGAGGCGGCAATGGGCAGAGCCTTCCTTTTACAAGGTGGGGATTGTGCTGAGAGCTTCAAGGAGTTCAGTGCTAATTATATTCGTGACACTTTCAGAATTCTGCTTCAGATGAGTGTGGTCCTCACTTTCGGTGGCCAAATGCCTGTAATTAAGGTAATTCATTGATTTATGGATTATTTTAGATTTTGAGTCCTGATTATTTTAGGGGAATACTTTAAGATCTGTTTCCTTTTATGGGTTTTTTTTTATTTTAAATATAAATAATTGAAGATTTCAATTTTACACTGGTTCTTGTTTTAAGTGAAGCAACAAGAATTCTACCCATCTAAAGTTGAAGGCGAGACTGAAATAATATTAGCCAAATTGTATATTTTTTTAGTAGGCCTTGAACAGTTGAACGTAGAAACTTGAAATAATAATTCCCTAGTTCTTGCCACTTGAGTTAAGCTTATTTGGCTAATTGTGTTGGCTCTTAAGAATTTCGCATTTTCGGATTTGTTTGATAAGGGAGACTATATAATGTTGTATATTGTTGGGCGGTGTTAAGGAAGAAAAGGAAGTTGAATCTTGTCCACTGTCCTGTCCTGTCCTGTCCCATTTTGTTAGATTTATCCGAATCGGGTTTATGATCTTAAATTGTTGGATTAATTACTTTAGGTGGGAAGAATGGCTGGTCAGTTTGCCAAGCCAAGATCAGAACCATTTGAGGAGAGGGATGGAGTAAAGCTGCCAAGTTACAAGGGAGACAACATAAATGGTGATGCCTTTAATGAGAAATCTAGAATTCCAGACCCTAATAGGATGATAAGTGCCTATTCCCAGGCTGCATCGACCCTCAACCTTCTCCGAGCCTTTGCTACTGGAGGTTATGCTGCAATGCAGAGAGTGACTCAGTGGAATCTTGATTTTGTTGAGCACAGTGAGCAGGGAGACAGGTGAGTTTCAATAAATAAGAATTCAAAACTTTGCTCTTTATCCTTTACATACAATTTCCTATATGTGGTTTATTAGGATCTCAGGCTTTCAGCTAAGGCTTATCAGACCATTTAAGATTCTTTGTTATTGGAATTTTCATCAGGTATCAGGAACTGGCTCACAGAGTTGATGAAGCCTTGGGGTTCATGGAGGCTGCTGGACTTACCATTGACCACCCTGTTATGTCAACAACTGACTTCTGGACTTCCCATGAGTGCCTGCTATTACCTTACGAGCAATCACTCACGAGGAAGGATTCAACTTCTGGTCTCCATTATGGTTGCTCGGCTCACATGCTCTGGGTTGGCGAACGCACCAGGCAACTGGATGGTGGGCATGTTGAATTTTTGAGAGGAGTTGCTAATCCCCTCGGTATAAAGGTATCTATCTTTCTTATAAAAGCAGAGGGCGCAATCGTTTTGGTAACTCTTAGTATTACCTTGTTATTACATGTGTTGGACTTATGTGACACCTTTAGTAAATCAATAGAATAGTTAGTAGAACATAGCACCACTCTTTATTGACATTTGCCTGTTTTCAATTGGCGGAGTCTACCTAGGACTTCATTGTGTCCTACTGTGCTTGTGACTGAAAACTAGTTTTAGGAGGAAAAAACCATTGATTCGATCACTCCTGACACATTGGCTTAATGATAGACGTGGATTTTTTCCACTAAAATCTTGTCAAGTTTGGTTGTCCTAATCTCAACTTTCTAACTATAGTGATGATGAGTTATACAAGCTAGATATGTCTCAGGCCGAAAAAACAAATTATAAGCAATATGTTCATGTTATTGTTGTCCAATTATCTTGATGTCAACTTTATGGTATTTGGTGATATGTTCTCCGTTCATATTCGTCCTTGGTACCCCCGACTACCTTTTTATAAAATTCAGCAAGCGGGTTCTACGTTTTCTTGTTCTATGATGAAACTCTGTAATTTATAACATTCCTTACAGCATCCGTCTGGAGGATGGTTCTACTTGTATCTATGACGGGTCTATTTGTTTTCTATCTATGATGGTCCTGATCAAGGAAAATGAAAATTTTAATAAATCCATCATTGCTTCATTATTTCTTTTCGGATTTTGATGGTTTTGATGCCAATTGGCATGCTGTATATGTTCCTTCTCTTGTCAGCTTTGGAGACTGGTTCACATGATATTTCATATTTCACAGCCGCAATCAGTTGGCTAAGATGGAAATTCTTTTGCAGGTTAGCCAAAAGATGGATCCAAATGAACTTGTTAACCTGATTGAGATCCTGAATCCCATTAACAAGCCTGGAAGAATAACAGTCATAGTCAGAATGGGTGCTGAGAACATGAGAGTCAAGCTTCCTCATTTGATCAGGGCTGTTCGCAGAGCAGGACAAATTGTGACTTGGGTGTCTGACCCAATGCACGGGAACACTATCAAGGCACCTTGTGGGCTCAAAACACGTGCTTTCGATTCAATCTTGGTATAATCTCTTTTCTCGATTTTCTGTGACTGTTTGGATGCCGTCTTGATTGATAATCCTGGTTTGCACTCTCTGGACATAATGCATCATAGTTTTTGAAAATGTTATTAGAATCTTATTTAATTATAAATGTAGTCCAGATCATGCGAAAAACATCAAAAAACACTAAATCTTTTGAAGGGTCTAGCAACACTTTTACCTCCAGGCTAAATCGGCCATGCCAGATACAAAAACAATAGAGTTCACGTCTTATAATAATTTCACCTTGCAAACACTAGGAGTTGTTTAACCAGCTGAGTGTCTTTCAAGCATCCTCAGTTGTTGATCCAAAACTTAAACTATTGCATCTTGTGTTAAATTGGTGATGGTAGGTGAACAGCACAATTATTAAGCTGCAGTTAATTATTAAGACTGCAGCACTCCTAATTCATGGGATATCACATTAATGTAACGTGTTGCAAATACTAAATATTTCTTATGATTGTCCAAGGATCTTTCAAGCATGTCCTTAGGTGTTGGTCCAAATCTTAAATTATTGTGTGTCATTAGTTATCCGAGTATCTTTTCGGTATCACGATTTGATGGTAGTTGAACAAAAGAAATATCAAAGTACAGGGCACATGGATGGACGAGAAAGTTGTTTTTAATGTGTAGGCACGTGCTTATGTGTTAATGAAATTACAACATTGTAATGATTGGAATGAGTGTTGTAATAACATATGCTGTGTTTATTTTGTAGGCTGAGGTGAGAGCATTCTTCGATGTGCACGAGCAGGAAGGCAGCTACCCCGGAGGAATTCATTTGGAAATGACTGGGCAGAATGTGACAGAATGTATTGGAGGATCAAGAACTGTGACTTACGATGATTTGAGTTCTCGCTACCACACACATTGTGATCCAAGACTAAATGCTTCTCAGTCTCTTGAACTCGCCTTCATCATCGCTGAGAAATTAAGGAAAAAGAGGATGGCATCTCAATGTCTCCCTTCTCTTAGCCTGTAGGCAGCTTTATGATTTATTAAGCATTTCTAATTAGCCGATAATGCCGAAAAGTTTTCAAGGTTATTCACAATAATCCATTGTTTGGCCACAAAGCACCATATGAGAGAAGAATGGAGGTTGATCAGCTGCTTGCTCCATTATGTAAACTTGCCAGTTCAAATTTATGTGACGTTCTGAGAGTTGTAACTTTTGAGCTACCTTTGACTGGAAGTGGCAAGGAGAAAAATCTAGGATTGTGTTTTGTGGAGAATAATGAACTTCCGTATTGGAATTTGTCATATTAATGTTTTTGTTTGACAAGAGCACTGGCAGCGAATTCAGGAATAAAGTGTGTTCAGTTCTAATTATTTTCTGCCACCGTTACTTCTTGTACATCTATTTCGTTGATATTTGATATTTTGTGGTTATCGTGTATGGCTTGGCTCGACTCTTGACCCATATATTGTTACCGATGGATCATTTTCGGACTGTAAATTTAATTATAAAGATATTATTCTGTACAAATTTGATATATAAATATCACTGGAATTGACTCGTGAAAATTGTTCTATTCCATCTGTTCTATCTTTAAATCTCAAATCAAATCAATATATATGAATCAAGTGTTTTTTGTTTTTAATGCTTCTTTAATTTTTCTATATCTATATTATTATCAATTTTTTTAATTTTTTTTTCATTTTCTGCGAGATTTTATTTGTTTTAACGGACTTGAAGATAGGTCAAGATTAATATTTTAGTTACCATAAAGTAACATAATTCGGTGACTTGAAATTTATCACTATAAGGGATTTTCATCTCTATTTATACCAATAAAAAAAAAAAAAACAAATGATATACGTATGTTTTCACTATTTTTAAAAAATTCTCTCAATCTCCTCGTCTCTCTCCTTCTCAATTATGTTACTCTTTAGCATTTACCATTGTTATTTAAATATCTCTTTCTCAACCTTATTCCTTCTCATTACTTACCACTGTTCACTCACCAACTTCTATTAATCTCTATTTTTTCATCTTTAACACGAGCAAACTATTATCTTATTCACCTAATTTTTATTTTTCTACAATCGGATTAATCGGTAAGCGGTATAATCAATAGTGTATGGTGAATGCATGTAATGTTTGATTTCGCTAAACTCGGTCTTTGGCAAATTTTGATTAAAGCCAATAAAATATTTAATTAAAATTAATTATTGATTTTGATTTAAATTTTTTTAACTTTTAAGGAAAACTAAGCAAATGTTATATTTTTCCTTTTTCACGCGTAGATTATTTCCAAAATACAAACGCAATCCAATTGAATTACTAATTTACTACTGAAAGTCAATTCTCCATTATGATTTGACATTCAGTTAGGATTGTCACGTTAACTTTAATAATACGGACTAATTGAAAGATCAATGACTCAATCGTAACAAATTGAAGATGTGTTACCTAATTGAGATTTTTATAAAAATTCAAGAGTTTTAATATTTCAATTGTCACTGTAAGGTGCGTTTGATTGTAATACATTTTTCATAAAAAAAGTTTTTTTTCTACCTATTTTTCAATTAACTATGTTTGATAGTCACATTTTTCCATGTAAAAAGTATTTTCTCACCTATTTTTTAACTACGCGTTTAATTAATTTTTATTTTTTTCAGGTAAAACGTTTTCTTATTTACCTTAAAAATGCAACATTTTCCTTGAAAACAATGAAAATGTTTTCTTAGGGAGGGAGGAAGTTTTATTTTCTAGGAAAAATTTGCCATCATTTTTCTTAAAACAATTTCTTGACAATTCAATTCCCTATAATTCATTTTCTTTCCATCCAAATTCAATACTTACAATCAAATGTATCCTAAATTTTTAAAAATGTTTACTTGCAACCAAAATTTAAAAGTTTTCGAGTTGCCATTAAACTTTTCAAAATGTTTTGAACTTTAAAGATTTTCTAGTTGCTAGTGAAGTTACCAAAGTGTTATCTCATTGTTTACTCCATCACTCATTGTTTTAGAAGTTAACAAACTTGTTGACATACTAAACAAATTTTTCAAGTAACATGTTTTCGACGTTAGTGTACATCACGTCACTAAAATTTTGAATGACGTACATTTTCGAAATGTCGTTTTATTGAATGACTGATACATAATATTTTGGTAAATTTAGTGATAACTCGAATTCAATAATAACTAAGAAATATTTTTAAAAATTTCCGGTACGGCTAACATATTGAACCCAAAATTGAGTGAGCAAAAATGGAAATGAAATGCTTCCATAAATCTGTGCACGAGAAAATCGAGTAAATTTAACAAATGTTCATCCAACTTTACTCACCATTATTACTTGCTCACCCAATTTTAAAACATTATCTATTGCTCACCTATCTATATTGAATCATAGATAATCAGTTAGCAATATGTTAGAGGTGTCAATACGGGTCTGCTTGGCCGGGCTGACCCGCTTCCAATGAAGTCCGTGACCGTCCACATTCAAAAAAGCCCAACTCGCAGTGGGTTACGGGTCGGTTCAAACGAAAATTGAACACGAACCTGGCCCATTCAGGAACCGCATTCCATGTGGAATGCGGTTCGGCTCAGTTCGTCATGTCTGAATAAAAAAAATTAATTTTTTTAAACTATTAACTTATTTTACTTCAAAAAAAAATGTTTATATTTATAGCAAAAAATGTGTTAAATTGCTAAATAAATAACAATGAAAAGTGTGACACACAATTTTTTTTTTAGTTATTTTTTTTTTCTATTTTTTTCTGTCTATAGAGGTGTTGCAGGTGATTGGAGCAGCTTGTCAATCCTCACAGTCACGGTTCTCTGCCGTGACTTTTTATTTTATTTTATTATTATTTTAATTAACTGGGCCACCGGTTAACAGCTGGCCCGAATGATGCTGAATCGCCAAATCAACTAGCCTGTGAACATATCGGCCCGCCCTTCTTAACACCTCTACAATAGGTGATGAAATTGAAATAATTTGAGATAGATGGGTGATCAATGAGTAATATATTAAAATTGAGTGAGTAAGTCGTAATATTGAGTAAAGTTGGATCAATATTTATCATGATCGTAGGAATTTTTCTCTGCTGGAAGAAAAAAAGAATATATACGTCAATATGACTCTACGTTTTCAATCTCCTTTTCAAACGAAACTCTCACTCAATTGATCTTTTCCTTTCTCTACTCACTACATCAATCTTAAAACCATAACCATTACAACTCAAATCGTCATCTTTGCCCATCAATAACAAAGGAGGTTCCAATCTCAATGACACATTTTCATAAATCCTACGGTCGGATCCCACCACAGGGAAGTGGTATACTATTTAAATCTAGTCCGACAAAATTTATAGTGTACAATATTTTAGGGGTGGCAATAGGCCGAGCCGTCCATTGCCAACCGAGCTCGGCTCAGTTTTTTATTTTATTTTTGTTTTGAATAATTTTAAAATAAAAAAGAAAGAAAGTGTCAAAAATATTTTATGTTAAAAATTCAAAGTTGAAAACCCTCATCCTTTTTCCGGGCCTGAGACTAGATACTTTAAACGTAGACAGAGTTAAAATTATATACAAACAAGTTGTTATGTGTACAATTTTTTTTAAAATAAGACAAACAAAATATCAAATACGTATGCAAATAATACTTACTACAAATTCAAGTATTCCATATTCAAATCATTAAGTTCTTTGGATATCATTATGCCTACTTTGTCTTGGATTTGAAGTTCAGCGTCATCTCAATCATTCAGACACAGTAAGCTTTCTAATATGTCAACTTTAAGTATTGACATGGAAACAGATAGAACTCATCCACCTGTACTAAAAGTAGAATCCGATGCTACAATTGATACCAGAGATGTTAATAGATCACGTGCCATTTTTTAAAGAATTGAGTATTGACGTTGATGTTGTTTCCACTATCGTAGTATATATAAAAAAAAAAAAATTCTATTCGTCATCTAAAATACTAAGCATGTCGTGCACGGAATACCTAACTAGCTTTACAGGTGTATCACTATAACGAAAAAAGAAATAAGCAGAAGAGGAACCACTAATATGTTGATCACTCCTATGTGAACTAACGTAACTTTATAAGTCAATGTCATCAGTTGACGAAGTATATGTTGGAACATGGGATCGTATGACGTTCTTACTGGCCTTTTCAGCATAAACTTCATACATTGGACATAAAATTTGTTTTAAATTATCACACGTTAGTATATTCTCGTACGTTAATTTTTGTAAAATTGCCACTATTGTTACTTTTTGTACCATTTAAGTTAAGTTTAGAATCCATAATACATGCTAATGAAAATAACATAGGCAACTATTTCCAATATTTTTTAAATTTAGCTTCCACAACGTGTATAATATTAAAAAAAAGAGTAAAATTCTTATACATATTAAAATTGTTAGCAATATAATAGAAATAATTTAAAATTAGTAGAGTAGTCGGATAATATACACCTGAACATGCATTTGTTGTGTCAAAATTGTTTTTTAAAATTTTTCTAATATAATCATATATTTTCCAGTTATATGTTTACAAATTATATTTGGGACCGTGTGAGTATCGGGCGTTATAATATGTAGTAATGCAATCTTCATACTCTTCACAATATTCATGAGATATGTTGAATTCTACCTATGACCAACATCAGTACAAAAATATTTTTCTTACAGTACATTTTCAACACATAGACTAGCAAAAATTTGTTTTATTGCTAGTGAGATCGTAATATAATTAATAGCATATCTAATTTTTTCTAATTCTTCTTCTATAAATTTTAATCCATCTTTCACAATTAAATTAAACACATGATATACACAACGAATGTGAAATAAAATACCATCACTAGATTAAAATATTGAATTAATTTTTCAATTTAAACGTTATAACTATTAATATCATTTATAATAGATTCTTTCTTTTTATTATACAAAATAATAATGTCTTTACGAAGAGTATTATTAGAAACATAAACGTATTTTGGTTGAAGATATTTTTAGATGAAGTTCGTGAAATGAGGATTTTCCACCAAACTTAGTAGAAACTCGGCATTTGCCACCAATTCCGGCAGTCCTTTGCGACGCATGCTATCTTGTGAATATATCAAATTGTTTAGATTGTGCTCCTGGAGCCGGCTTTGGGAGATCCAAACTAGAGTTGTACCTAATTTGATTCCAAATCTTCGTATTTAAATTGATATTTTTTGAAGTGTCTATTTAGATAGGTTGCGTATATCCTCTTTTGCCATACTAACTTCTCTTTAAAGTGTTTACACGATACTTTGTGCTCAGAGACTCCATTTATTAGTTTACCAGTCGACATCAACTCAAATGCTGCCAGCACATAGACTTTTGTTTGATGATTTTTCGTTTAGTGCTAGAACCGGTGGTTGTATGTGTGTCGACATCTTTTTGAATGTCATCAAAATCAATTAGATTAGTGCTACCTCCAAACTTATCAACAATATCGTTTGGAATTAGAATGGTCTTAATCACTTCAATTGTATGCTTTTTGGAATAAAATAATAAAGAGAAGAATAGAAGATGAAGATATAGTAGAATGTAGAGAATTAGTAGAAGAAGTAGAAAATTAAAACATAAAAGTATATGCTAATATTTAGATAATGAGATTTAAGATACTAATTAAAAATTAATATTGAGAGAATGAAATTTGAGAATTGTTGTTGAATTGAGTTTATAATAAATTGAGAGATTGAATACTTAAAAAATTGAGTTTAGAAAAATAAAAATTTTAAAAAAATATACAAAAAATGACGCGAGCTCGTGCGTGGGCAGTGTCCATAAGCCAAATACGAGCCAGCTCAAGATGAGCGGCTCGTTGAGTCAACTCACAAGCCAGTTCGTTTTTTTGTGGAGCTGAACAGGCTCGGCTCTCTCTTTATTTTGGCTCGACTCTAGAGACGAGAATCCATTATGAATCGAGTTTTGATGGTTCGAGCTCATTGTCATCCCTACTATATTTCTCGGCGCCAAATGTTGTAAGCATCGACACCTTCCCCGTCCGATCCCCCTCTATCTCTCTTTCACACGCGCGCACACGGAATTGCCGTTTTGCTTGAACTTGAGCTTCTCCTCAGCTCGTTGAAATCCCCCCGAACGCTTGATTCAAAATCATGCAATTGTTTACAATCCAACTCCGCCACACAAATTAGTCCCGTTATTAAAATCACTCTACAAAGCAACAATGCCAATCGCAGTTCAATGTCTCTTCACAAACATGAATCCTACCTCCTTCCATATCAATCTTTCGCGAACCCATTTCCCAGAATCGCCCAAGTTACCGTTTTTACTCCAAAATTCGGAAACCCGGTTCCCGAATTCCAAAAATTTCTCCACCCATTATCATCTTTTACCAATGACAAAAATCAGAGCCTCATTTCAGGAACCATATGGAAATGCAAAGAAACAAAACAGCAGTAATGGAAGCACGAGCGCTGACTTCAATTTAGATGAATTTCTTTCGATTATTGAATTCCTTTGCCTCGCTGCCTCGGCCGCGATTTCCGTTTACATCGTTCTGAATTCTGTCACCCAGAAGAGTGTTATAGGGTGGTTGGGGAACAAGATTTTGGTGTGGCAGTTTGTGGCATTAGTAAGTGGAGTGGTCGTCGGGGCAGTCATAAGGAGGCGGCAGTGGAGGAGGATTTGTGGGGTTGGGTTTTTAATGGGGTCAGCTTCCGTGGTTAATTTGATGGACAGGGTAGATAAACTGGAGGAGGGTTTGCGGAGCTCGGCAACTATCATTCGGGTTTTGTCGATGCAGCTGGAGAAGCTCGGAATTCGGTTCCGGGTTATTCGAAAGGCTCTGAAAGAGCCTATTGCCGAGGTAATTTGTGGTCTTGAATTTGTAATCAACTAGTAATTCATTTGTTGATTTTGGTTTCATAAATGTGAACTGCGTATGGTATAAAATGGATTAATTTGTTGAGATTCAGGGTGAACTTTAAAATAAAAAGAATCTAACTTTGCTTTCTTACATTAAAAAAAGAGGCCCTCGATATATGAATGCAACTTAATTGTTCTCGTAATACGTTCTTGTTTATGGAATATTGGGTTTCTAATTCATTATTTCCGAGTGTAAGTGGGTGTTGTAGGGAAAGGGGTGAGAGGATTGTTGAATTGCCATGGGGAATTTCATGATCAATTGGGTTTTGCGTGTGAACAACTTTCTCCAATCATTCAAGGGATAGTTATAAGTACCAAGGTAAACTTTTGTTTGGCAAATAGTCAGTATCCTCAATAAGAGCTAATTTATTTTATAGGATAATGAAGCAGAAGTTTTTAAGTAAGATCTACTTATTTACTCGCATGATCTATTTTTAATTCTGCAATATTTATCAGTCCAAATTCTTCCAGAGGGGGGGATGTTTCCTGAATACTGAGGATATGGGATTAAAGATGTTATAAAATTATGTACGAAGAGGAGATGAATTGCATTCTAAAAATTGAGATAAGGGGGATTAAAGATTACTAGTCATTCTTTCCATAAGCCGTAGTATTTGTCCCAAAATTTGACTCCAGTCGCTTTATATATGGTATTCTTGGTCAACAGCCTTATGAAAGGGATGTGATAGAGGTTGACTGGTTGAGCTTTCTTGATATATTTTTTGGGAACTGCTGTTCTTTATTTAGATTCGAAGCCGAATGTAGTTTGGATGAAGTGGGTTATTAAATGGGAAATACAGACAGATGGTTTTATCACTTTTTTATTACTATAATGTTGGAAATTAGTCTCTCTTCATGTACCCGAACGTATTGCCATCAAAATGTTGCTTTCCTCGTGGAAGGCTGCAGGTGCTGAAATTTGCTGTTGAAGAAGTAAAATACATAGTATGAGAATATATCTGATGCTCAAATGCCTGTTAGGTGGTCTGACATCTTGTTGTCAATTTCTGGAGGTTAAGTCTGCTTCTTTCCCCTTCTCCACATCTCTCTCTTTTTTTCTTTTCTTTCTTACTCTTTTTCTTTGTTTATTTATTTATTTTGTGTTGTGTGTGTGTTGAGGGGGGGTTGAATCCTCAAACTTGAATTTCTATACATGCTATGCAGACTGCAGCATTGGCCCAGAAGAATTCTGAGGCCACTCAAGCATTGGCAGTTCAAGATGACTTTCTAGAAAAGGAACTCAGTGAAATTCAAAAGATTTTACTGGCTATGCAGGTATATCTTGTCCTTTCACTCGCCACTCTAAGTTCCACTCTACATAACCGTATTTGAGGTTTTCACCTCATATGGCTCCCCATTCAATTCTTTTGAATTCATTGGATCCTTTTCCGAGTTCAAGAATCCCTCCCTTCACTCATTTCTTTTCTTTTCATTCCCAAATTGAGCTATAAACACCTTCACAATTTGAAGTACGTGAAACTGAACCATACTATTATTAGGTTCGTCATTTGAGGCTTGTGAATGTTAATGGGAGAGTAAAATAATTCCTAGAATGCCATTAATGTCTATAATCCATAAACAACGAGTCCAACCTAGCATCTTATAGCCTTTACAATAGCACAAAGTGTCTATATATAAGAATACCCGCTTTCTCAGATATTAGTGTGGGTGGGGCAGATTGAAGTTTAACAATTAAATTGGAGAGTAAAATTATTCCCAGTGTGGAGCCTATATTTCTGAGTTTGACATTCTCTGTGTACTTTGGTTGTTCCCCAAGAGCTTCATATTTCGTCCAAAAAGACCTTAAGTATTGAACAGCATCTCTTCTTTAACACTTAATGTCATTTATGTTTCCCTTTTTTTGTGGTGTAGAAGGGTAAAAAGAAGCAAGATTACCACATCATCCTCACCTTAACAACAGAATCCATATTGTGGAGGCAACACTCTTGGTCATTTTGCTTCCCTAGCATAGTGGTGAATATTGCTAGTGAACAAGATAAACAATAATATAGTTTTTGTGGAAAGACACTGATCAAAACGTAGTCATTTTTTCGTTGATATGTGTAACCAACATGCAGCCTGATGTGGTGATTTGGAGAGAGAGGATAAAAGGCATTTGTAGGTGTTGCCTACCCTCTTTAAGTTTTACCTGGAATAGAATGCCATCCCTATTAGGTTCAATGAGTGAATTATATTTTTGATAGTTTTTCTAGGTAAAAGCCTTTGTATGCCTCTTGAATTCCAGGTTTATTCCCCCTCCTTGTTTAATTTTAAATTCATCAGAAGAAAAAAACTAACGTAAATAATTTGAATTATCTTTTCCCCTCTCCTGTAAATAATTCTCTTTCATATTTCTTTTTCTAATTCATAAATGATTCATTCCTCATATTTATTGGAAAAGAAGAGATGACTTGAGAATTTAGACAGGCATATTATGGGCAACACAAGTCGAGTTGAGCCTCCTAAAATCATGTTGAGTATTTATTGTTTAGGTATATTGCCATAAGTTGTGATGTTTGATAAAAGATGACTTAGATTGAAATAAATGTAATTTGCACAAGCTCGTAAGATCAAGGGTTTTGGATTTCTTGTGGCCTGCAGTTTTTCTTCTTTGCGAGTGGGAACATTTATTTCCTTCATACATTGCTGGTAAACTTTATCCAGAAACAAAGAAACTTATAAAGATGAAATTCTTTAACTGCCTTGTTCCAGCATAGGACAACTTATAACAAACGAAGCGTAGTTGCATATTTGAAATCTTGAAACTGAATATATATGAATAAAAAACATCCTATCAAGAGTGTTCATAGTTTGGTGGGTCATGTTGTGGGAAAGGTCATAGATGTTTTAAATGTTGCCTAAGAAGTAAACATGCTGGGAAATCTTGCAAGTGATGTGCCTTCAGACTAGGACATGATATGATGTTTCGTGAAGGTACCTCCTTTCAAATCTGAACCTTTTTGCTTACTCTGACATTTGGTGGAGGAGAAAATTGCAGTTTGACATGTATAATCCTTTGTTTACCTATTTCTTCTCTATTTTTCTTTTGATTTTGATTTTATGTTTTGTGGTGAAAATTTTTGGCTGGGGAGGGACCCTGTTTGATGCTTTACAAGTTAAAAAATGGTTATTCTGAGAATAACAACATCAAGATATCATCATGTTTTTGCTTCCATGTGGCAGAAAAGAGGGCTAGTGTTACTTGGGCAATTTTTATGCGGCCAACTAATCAAAACAATGTTTTAGTCTTGTTTAAATTTCCAAAGCGTGTTAGCTTCTAATTTCATTCAGTCTTCTATTCCCCATTGAAATGGGTAGAAATCACGTATTTCCGTTATTCTTTTCATGCTAATTCAGTTACCTGTATTTGCATTTGAATTTTTAGTCTTTAACATGCTATATCCTCTTCTCCTTTCTAAATGCACTTTTTGAACCAGTGTACTTGTATTTGTATTTGAGTTTTGTATCCTTACTACCAGGGAACATTCCACATCCACAACCTTAACATTAGAAATAATACACTTCTTTTGCTTTTTCTTTTTGGATCAATGAAACTGGTCTTGGATCTTTACGGATATGTGTTTGATGGGAATGCTATTCATAGCCAATCAATTGGTGAACAATGTGAGCCATTATATCTGCCACACTTTTTTTTTTCTTCTTATTTTTCCATTGTTAGAAGATGAGCTGTTTCAGCTCATGTTTATATGTGCTTCAATCAGTGTTTCTGTACGTTTTTCAGTGAAAAAGAAAAGAATTGATAGATTTTGATTTTAGTGTTTTCTTTCAGCTTTGGGACAATAAGTAACACATTATTTTCGCAAGATCTTTTTCGGTTCCCATGTCTTCAAATTGCAAAACCTTTTGCGCCGTGGCCCTGTATCAAAATTAGTTAGAAATATGTTAAATAAATTGCTCAGATATAGCAGAACAGTTTAATGGAATAACATTTGATTTGGCTCGTCTTATTTATACTTAAAAGTAAGATCTTAAATTACTAATTTGGTGCTGAACTGACTTCTATTACTTCGCCAACTTTACTGTAGGAGCAGCAGCAAAAACAGCTTGAACTCATTCTTGCAATTGGGAAGACTGGGAAGTAGTGGTAGAGCAAACGTATACAGCACGAAGACCTGAATAAATCAGTTCGTCCAATTTAGTGGTGGATGGAGTACCACATTAAGAAACAAACCACATCCAAACTTTGGCCAGGCAGAAGGAAGCCAACATCGACAGCCTGCCTACATTTTCAATAGAAACAGACTGGTTCCGAGTCTTTTTTGATGATGGGAGCTGAGGATTCGGTATTCTTTAAATGGTTGGACTTTGATGGTTTATATTAGGTTTTTCTGGGAATCGAAAGTTCAGCCAGATTATCGTGCTCTAATTTGTTGCAGTAAAATTCCTTGCGGAAGAGGGAAGATGGAAAGGAAAGGAAGGTAAGAGTATTTGGTTCCTGTTGTTTGAAAGAAAACAGGTGAATGTATCGAAAAAGCATTATTAATGGAATTTTGGAGTAAAATCTGGGATTATTCATAGCTTCATACATTATGTAGTAGATTATCTTGGGTTAATTGATGTTAGCTTAGAAATGCTGCCTTGTAGAACTACAGCTGAAGGGAGTTCATGAGATGGGAGCATAAGAAAGAAACATAAAAGTAGTCACTGATTGAATAAAAGTTAGTCAAGATACCGTACTTTAATGCGGGTTTGATGAGTTGGATCGAACACAACAATTAAACATTTTGTCGTGATTTTCTTTCTTATTTTTGACATGTCATGTGTAGTCTAATATATCAAATACACTATAAACTTATTGTTTAGGTTGACAACGAAAGTTCTGATTTTTTAATGTCTAATTCTGTATTCACGCTCGAATAAAACACAAATAGATGCAGAAGGTTTTGAATCAAGAGCTCGAACATTAAATACATCTAAAGACTCAAATAGAAGATCAAACGAACTAAGGTATGTTTGATTTTGATTAAAATAAAATTTTTATAAAAATTGATAATATGTGTAGTTTAAAAATTATAAAAAATTTGTGAATTTCAGTAAAGTAAAGTAAAGTGTGTGGTTAAAATTAATTGTTGATTTTGACTTTAATTTTTTTATCAAAACCAGAATTGAAATCAAATAAACTTTAAATATGGTTTGAGGGGGTTATTAGATATGTTGTAAAGTTGTCATTCTAATTGATAAGTTGCTAGTTTACAAATCACGTTTTAGTTTAATGTACATGTACAATAATGTAGAAGTATGCTAGAGATAAAAAAAATTTAACAAATTTATATACAAATTATGATTGTTAAGCATTTTTCGAAACCGTTTGACAAAAATTTTGATTAAAATTTGTTTTAATAAAAATTAATAAAATATGTAATTTAAAAGTGGGTAAAAACTATTAATCTCATTAAATATTAATATGTATTTAAAATTAATTGGTGTTTTTTAGCTTAAAATTTTAGTAAATTTTTAAACTAAACCAAACTTTTAAATAGAAACGCACTTATCGTACTTCCTTTCCATTCTCCTCGCTTTACCCCGGCCACCCCCCCACTTTCGATTTCCTCCTCCGGCAGTCCGGCTCCGGTACCTTCAAGGTGAACGCAGAATCACAAACACGGGCTGAAATGGAAGGTCTGAAGAAGCTAGAACAAGTACAGAGGACGATCCATGTGCTCCAATCTATTGGCATTATTAACCCTTCCAAAACCAACAACGATTCCGAACGCTTCCTCGCTAATTTCACCCTCCTTTTGGTACCTACTTACCATCACTTCCCTTACCCCCCCCCCCCCCAATCGCTTCTCTATTAACCTGTTTAGGATAATAATACTGTAATCTTGCAGTTGACAAATTGAATGTAATGTATTTAAGGCGCTAATCGCAACGAGTGTTTTAGAGCTTGCTTGTTTTGCAGTTATAATTGAATAAAAGAGAAACCTTTGGCTTTTGCATTTAGGCGATTCGACCATTTAATTAGGAATTAAGTTATATTTATGCGTAATACATATTTGTCGTAAATGTATTGTGAAAGTTATTCAATAATAAAACGGATGTAGGAAAGTTATTACGGTTCATACTTTGCAAATGTAAAAAAGGGTGAGTACGTATAGGTGGTAATGTCACCAGAACTGATGTGAATTATGTTGAAGTGGCCGATGTCAAAATTCTTCATTCTAATATGTACTAGTCACGAGAGAGAAGAACTTTCTTCCTACAAGTTGTTTCTCCTTCCTTGTGGGTTTTTGTTTTGGTTTAACTATGTGACTTTAAACAAATACTAATTGATTGATTGAGCTCTTTCCTCTTTCTGATCTTAACTATAATGTGTTGCAGATACAACATTGTGGTGAGCTTGACATTAGCGCTAAGTGTCAATTGATTGCTGAGCATATGGCGAAGGTTTGGTTACTCTGCTTTAAATTCCTTGGCATGTCGAGGGGCACTATAAGTTCTGCACATATTACTAATTTTTTTGTTTGGCAGATTTCAACTGCCTATCTCATGGGAGCATTGCAATGCATTAGTGGGGAAGGTATGTTGCATTTGAAAGCAATGCTGGTGGTCGTTTTACTACGACTATTGTTATCAGAATTCTTATATGTAACTATTCCCCCATTGATTTTTTTTCCATGTGTACCGGGAACAATTCTTTGAAAGTTTTTGGAACTAAATTCCATAAAGAATCTCACATAATGTAAACGAAATTTAAAATTTTATATCTTTCTATTGTTCCTGATCACTTTTTTATGAGATGAAATTACTACAACAATAACAACAAGAAGAACCTAAGCCTTGTTCACAATAAATTTAGGGTTGGTGACATAAATCTTTTTTTTCCACTTGTTCTGTAAAGGTAAATCTTAAGCAACTACAACAGACCATGGTAATATTGGTCTACCCTCCCTCTTCTGACTTGTTGTACCAATATCGCGTCACTCTTAAGAACGAGAGATAGTTTTCTACACAAAACATATATCAACCATCGAAGTTGTCTGTCCCTTGATTTATACTCAATGTGTGTAAGATCACTTGTTGGCACATATTCTCATTTCTTATGTTATACATTTTGTAATGACCACACATCCAGGATTCTGTTTTGCTCCCTCCGGGATTCTGTCCTTGGCCAAATCCGCTCTCTCCAAATCTGTTCCCAGCCTGAAATGTCCTATTCTCCCTCACATAGATATTATAGTCTTGTGCACATCCTGTAACTCCGTGATCTACAGTTTTGATAGAAAGAAGAAGACACATCTTGTAAAATACCCAAGAACAGTTGTGAGCTATAGCTAATTCTCTGGATCATAAGTAAGGGGAAATTGCTCTCCAGAAAGAACAATGGACTCTATTAATAGCCATGCCCTGCATGTCATCTGGACTATGAGCCATGAATGCAAGTGGATTTGGACGTCAAGATAGCTATTAAGATGTAAAAATTTGACTATCTGAACTTCATCCATTGTTGCTTAGACATAAAATATTTTTGCAGGTGAAAATCAGATTGAAAGTGCTGTATCACTGCATTGTTACCATAAAGAAGATCCTGCTCCAGTGCAAAGTATCTCTGATGAGATTGCTATGGTTGGGCTGGATGCAATGCTAAGAGCAAGTTCAACCCTAGAAGATTTTGTGAGTACTAATTTGATGCATCTGAGTGATTTCTTTCTGAAGAATTTTTATATCTTCCCTTGTGCTGCTTAATAATCTATTTAGTATTACAATTTTACACCCCGCCTTTTATAGTTGGTGGTGATTGTCTTGTGTAGGGATGAATTGGCCACTCAAATGCTACAATATGCCTTCTTTCACTGAATGGATGCTTACCTACTTGGTCTCTTATTAATTCACCAGTGGCAGTTATTTTTGTATCTAATTTTACAAAAAGGAAAAACAGAAGGCCAATTATGAGCATAACTTGGAGAAGATCACTAATGTGAACTTTGTTCTTGCAAGATTTTTTTACTTACGACGAGTGAAGTATTGTTTACAACCATCTGCAATATGACACACGAGATTTAAGTTTTTGCCGTGTATTAAACCGTCAAGTCCAATTAAATTGTGAAGCTGACAGCTTACATTTGCTCCCTCAAAAAATGATCTCCTCTTCTATCTCTGTTCTTCACCTTGGACTGGTAATATTGTTGAGAATATGCACAAAGCAGTCTCATGATTGTAACTATTATTATTCTTTTGTGACCAATGTACTCTATGTTATATAATTAGTAAATCATGTTCTGGTTGCTAAACTTTTATATAATGGTTTTATCAGCCACAATGATATATAATCATTTCAAATTAACAGTGCAGGTCATATTTTATGTTTCACAAAATGGACGGGAACCAGCCACAGTCAATTTTCAGACATTTACCAATGCTTTCATTTACTGAAAGTTATATTTATCAGGTAAGTGCCTTAATAATCACGAACTCCTATTGGTGGATGGAAAATATATTGAGCAGTTTTTGAGTATATTAGCCAAAGCTGGTCCTGCAGTTGTAAATCTCTGTGTCATGATCCTACAGAAAACTGAATAATTTTCAAGCTGGTGGAGGAACAGATTATGTTTTACTAATGTCCACCATCTTTTCTTTTTTGTTTTTTTGTGTTTTTTTGATGAGGAATTAAATTTACTCAATGGATAAAAGAATAAATGGCTTTAATTTCCTGAGAATGCATCATTATTGTGTCAGATATCAGAAAAGATGGAGCTTTAGCTACGAGGTTGTACTTATTCTTGTGTTCTGATTGTCATGTGATTTTGGTTATACAGTTGGATAATTTAAATGAGAAGCTACTGCAGTTGCCTACTGGTGAAGTTACTGTTTTGGATAGAGATTATGATGTGAGTGCTTAATGGAAAACTCCTTATAAAACTAACTTTCAAATCAGCATTTGATTCTCCCATTCAATTTTGACCGAAGTGCAGGAAGATGAACGAAGCCCGAGTGCTACATCTGTGAGAATGTTAAGACGTGATCCCTTTAGACCTCTTGTTATTTTACTTGAGCATCATGGGCTTCTGACAGAAAGGTACATCGTTCTTTCTGTTTTACTTCGACTTCTTCTTCTTGTTTGATTTTTTTTTCCCTTTCTGATAAATGAAAATGTAAGCTTTGAGGTGATTAAATTTCTTCGTTTGATTCACCCCTTAATGCATTCAGGATTAAAGAAGAATTTAGGTGTGGAGAGGAATACTGGGCTCTGGAAAGAAAGCTATGTTGTGCACTAATGAGTGACAATGAGGTATACCTTCATTTCCTTTGCCTCATTTTGCCAAGACATCATAATTAATCACTGCCACTTGTTGTTCAAGTTGATGTGTTTCTTTCAGAAAAGAGAGAGTTAATTGATAAAAACAAGAAATACATATGGAGATGATGAGAAATTATCCTTGAAAGATTGAAAAAAGATTACCTCAGTATATCCCTCCAATATCTCTGTAATACCCTGTCAACAAAGTATTTAAGAAGACACATTTATCAATGCGAGATCAATGTTTTACATGGCTGGTTTTGATTGAAAATATGCTTACACAGATATCAATTGAAGACGCAATAAGGGCTATTCATCTGAAATCCTTTGACTATTGTGTGCTCAACCTTCTATTATATCACATGAGAGGTGAAAAGGTATTGTTTTATAGAGCATTTTCAATTGTCATATATTTGCTTTTACAATGAAATGCTGTGCAGCCATTCCTACATTTCAAAGTAGTCATCCAAGTTATCTCATTTGATCTTTAATTAGAAAAGTATATGATATCGCAGACAATTCTGTAGGATTTCTGACTATGATTACCCTATATCTCTGTTTATTTAATGTTGGTTTATGCTTGCAGTACTACCTTACATCCAATTATAAATTTGAGAGAAGGTAGGATATTTATTAAGCTTAATAACAATTCATGTTATCATTCTTTGTTAAGAGAACTAAGACAGAGTAATTCCATGTCATTTTCGTAATAGTAGGAACAAGAATGATAATGGAGTTGATATGGATCACGTTGTCCCAAAGAGTGATTGTTTTGGGAGGTTCAATTATTTAACAAGGAATGAGGACTTGAAGAGATGCAATGTATAGGATCCGAGTGGGCTGGATGAACTGGAGGACTGTTATAGAAACTCTACATGATAGGAATATAGTTATAAGGTTAAAAAACAAGTTTTACGTAATAATCTATAGCTAGTTTTCTCTACGACCCCGAATATTGTACCATCAAAAGGACAATATATCCATAAGATGAATAAGAAATGAAGATGTTAAGATGGATGCGTGGCTACACTAAAATGGTAAGATAAGAAATAAAGCATATATAACAGGTTAGAGATGGGGTAGGTAGACCAAAATTACCGTCACTTGTTGTGGTTGTAAAGGATATAATTACAACGAATCTTTCAGTTGATGCCATGTAGAGATAGACTGAACAGAGCGATAAAGGAGGATCTGTGTAGCTGAATCTAGATTTACTGGGAAGAAGACTTAGTTTTGTTGTCATCGATTAGATTTCTTCTCGAATTTTCGTACACTCAGGCTTCTGTATAGTAACGCAGAAAGAGATTTGATAAATGGTATGGAATAAGCCTGGTAAATATTTTGTTTCTAAATGGAAGTGATACAGTTCACTGAAATTATTCTCTTTTGGCTGTTGAAGGTAAATGAATTGCATATGGAATTTCTATCCCTTTCAGAGTTGCTTGTGGAAGTATCAGATGACCTGTAAGTGATTCTTCTTCTTCTGATGGTGGTATTTATTATTATTATTTTTTTTGGTGGTTTCTGCTTGGGGCTATAACACACTTCGGATGTTTATATGGTACAACTAAGTGCAAAAAGTTCAATAATTTCATAATGCATGTAAGAAGCATAAGTTGGATGATTTTCATTGATGCATTACAAGAAAATGCTGCAGATTTGATTACGAGGTATGTCTTTGTTTTGATCTTTTATTCCTCTTGTTACTCGTGCTTACCGTGTGCACTCTGTATTTGCTTGAAGCTAAAACTTTTATTATTCTCCGTAGGATGACATTTTGAACAATAATTTCAACATTCTGCGCATGTTTGTCAAATACTATGGAGCTTCTGCAGCACCGGCCAATCTGGTCAGTATTAAATAAATATTTGCTTATGCACAAATGGTTCTTATGAATGAGGTCAATGCAAGCTTCTTCGTATACTATCACTTGAGATAAAAATCAAATTCAGATCTTCCAAAGGCATTTGATGCTCATAAAGACAAATAATGGGTCTGCATTTCCTCATGATACTAAATTTCCGACCAGCAACCTCTAGAAATCCTCCATTTAACTTTGTCCGTTTGGAATATTTACTAAAGTCTGTCACTACATATATTTTAAGCAATCATTTGATAGAACAACCACTAATCTGTTACTCTTCTTTTTGTTGTGGTACTTGTTTCTTTGAACCAAAAAGTCATATTGCTTGTCCCTGTACAATGTTAAGACAATTTCTCAAGCTCTCAACTGACTTCTAATTGGAGAATATTCTTCCAATAAATGAATAAATGTTCTTTTTTTTTAAGCAGCTAATTTATTTGTTTATTCTGGCTAGATCTTGCTACATGCATAATTAGGAAAGAATTAAAAACTCAGTTATTTGCTAATACTATCTCGGTTTCGATCTCTGCACATACATGTGTGTGTGATATTTGTACGTGTCCATAAACTGGACCTGGACTTGATTACTTCTCTTCGTGTTTGAAAATGGGCTCAGTTGAATGATCAATGAAGTTGGACTTGACTGTGGCTTTAATGTGTAGCGTAGTTCACTCATGTACATGGGAAAGAATAAATCTGGAATGCACACTCAGAAAGTAATAATATTCATCTTTAAGTGGTACTAGAATAATTGGGTTCTAAATTAAATTTGATCGTTTTAGATAATGTATTTACTTTGGGAGTGTAGAAAAATGTAATATTTGATAATTCTTTATCATTGCATATTTGATGGGTCATTTTTTAGCAAAAACTTTATTACCTTGTCATTGTATTGAACCTTTTTCTTGTCCCAAGGCAAAATTCATAACTGAAGCAGAAGAAAAGTACAATCATTTATTAAAAGAATTAGGTCCAGAACTGTCACTGAAGTATCAGAAAAGATGTGAAGAAGCTACCAAAGAAGGTAATGTCATTTTAGGAGCTGTGGCTGCTGTAATCGTTTTATATGCATACAAAGCAAACGACTCCCTTTCCCTCGTACTCAATGTCATTTAAGTTTTTAGGTGGAAAGACAAGTGGTCCTCCACTTGGAACATGGCATGTACCAATGGTGGTTGAAGACGAGGCCAAATATCGGATTGAATTTTCGACTTCCTCCAGGGTTGTTCAGTCTCCCAGCACTTGATTCATCATGATGGATATTAGGTAGGAATTTTGCAAGATGGATGCAATCTTTGTTCCATCAACTTAGGGCTGAGAAACCATAAACTCTCAAGCAACTTGTTATGGGGCTGAACACCACAATAATTGACTTTGGAAAGTCTGCAGAGGACTTGATTGCTTGTGTGAACGTGCTCCACCTTTGAAATGGCATTAAATTGTGGCCCATTGTTACTATCTTTCACACTTGTATTCAAGAGTATTGGATAGTATGAAAAAAAAGAGTGAAAGAAATTAAAATATTGTCAAATCTACTTAATATTGTTTATCTATTTGGTAAAATTTTTTTGTAGGTTATAAGCAGTGGGTTATGCGAAATGTGTAGTTAAAAAGTGGATAAAAATACAGGTCTAGATATGGCAATGGACCGAGCCGGGGCCGAGCATGCCATATAGGGTCCGGCTCGGCCCATCTAAAAAAAGTGGGTTCAGACCGGTCCGTGGTCTGCAGGCCACATGGGCCGAGCCACGGGCTGTTCCGTGGACCCTCGTGAAATTCAAAAATATATATATATATATATATATATATATATATATATATATATTGTAAAGTTAAAAAAAAAAAAAAGGAAATAAGGAAATATAATTATTAATTGTAATTTTTGGTCCCTAACTTTACTTAAAGCTAGGGTCCCATTTGGACCACGGACCATGGGCTAAGTCCGTGGTCCACAGACCAGCCAACGAGTTGGCTCCATGGGCCAGTCCGTCAGGCCGAGTAGTGTTTGAAAAAGCGATCCGGCCCTGGGGTGTCCTTGCTTTTTTGCCATCTCTATCTAGGTCTTACGAGACACGCAGATAAAAATAATATTTGACTAGTTCATAAGTGTTTATATATACTGACAAACATGTTCTAAGATATGGTTTATGTTTTTCACTAGGCAAAAGAGTATGTTAAACTTGTAGGGAGATTGGAGAGGAAGTGTGATGTAAACAGTTTCTCAAATTTGATTTTATTTTCTCAAAACAATCTGTGTATCAATTCTGACAAATCTTGCTTCAAAAGTCTCAAATCCTTTTATGTAGGTGTGCAACTGATCAGATGTTGACAATTCTGATGAATCTCTGATACTGATTTCGACTAAAAATGACTAAACAATTTTTAATATTCTTAATTTTTATTTTATTTTTTTGTAATCAATTCTAACTCCAGGTTGGAATTCTAATTTTTATGTTTGTTAGTATTTATAAGTGCTTATAAGTTGATTAAATTTTATTTTTATCTATACATTTCGTAAAATTTACAATTTTTATTTATTTTTTATTCACATATTTCGTAAGATACAAAAAAAATTATTATTATTATACTCTTTCTCATAGTAGTGTACGTTTCCTCTCTCCAAACATATTGTATATTTGTAAAATTTAGGTAAAAAATTGCAAACTATAATCACCAAAATCAATTGAGCAACTCAAAGTCACCAAATCTTTAGAAAAATTGCCCCAATAAGGATTTGAATATAAGACCATCACTAGATCCGATGTAGTAGCGGAAGTTTTAGATCCAAAGTGTGGAAGAGATTGGTGAGATTTTTCTCGACATCGATGAATCCCTTCACCATCACTGGAACCAATACATGTATTCCTTGCTTCTCAATTACAAGACACTTCGAGAGAGAAATTTCAAAGCAAAAGTTAACTTTTCGCAACCTTTTTTCTTGAGTGATTGGATCTATTTTGAGTAATTGTGATGATGTTTTTAGTGCATTGCTGTGACCTTATATAAATCACACATTTAGGTCACTTTGTGAGTGATTGTGACATATTTCGAGCAGTTCCGATATTTTTATTACCTTGTTATGATTTTATATAAATCATGCATGCAACCCTTTTTGTGAGTAATTGTGACTTATTTTGAGTCTTACGTGACATCAACCTTTTATAAGTTGTGCATCCAAATATTTTTGTGAGTGATTTTGATTGTGACCTATTCTCATTAGTTGTGACAATTTAAGTGTATTGATGTAAATTTATATAAATCATGCATTTAACTCCTTTGTGAGTGATTGTGATGTGACTTTATATAAATTATGCGTTCAACTGGATTATGGAGAAATTATCTTTATATCTGCTTTGAATCGACAGTATGAGGGGGAAGTTGTTGTGAGTTGGTCACCAAATTATAGAAGCAAATGCTGCGAAAATTGGGGGATCAAATCGGGAAAGATGATTAATTAATTGATTTGCAGTCCCAAGATTTTTGCTGATTTACAAAACAGAAAGCTGAGTGATTAATTATAGGCTAGTTTCAAGACCCGGTAAATTTCTACAGTTTCAGCAACAATCAAGAAGTATTACAAGAAAGTAACAAGTCTAGTAAAATTGCAATTAAATAAAAATAATAGTGTAAATATATTATTTACCCCTTTTTATATTTAAGCGGGCACAAGAATTACAAACATGCAACATTGAGAGCCCGTGCTCATTGATTGTAGTTTAGTAGTTTAGTGCATGTTTTAGTACTACTAAAATCAAAGAGAGAAGGAAAGTAAAACTTCCAAATATGTTTGGTAAGTTGAACTCAATAAGACTGAGAAAAACCCAAAGGCGACGATTAATTATTATTTATCGAGTCTAATGTACCAAATCTATGAAAGATAGAAGAAAAACGAGCGTCCAAAAATGTACATTCATTTCTTCGTGCATACCTCCTCCGACCCTTCAACCATCCACATACAATAATAGCAAAAAAAATTATTCCCATCTGATTTCCTTCTTCACAAATGACACTCTTGTTCAGTACCATCATATGATTGGCTACAGTTTAACACATTTCTTCGTCCCATTAGTATACATCAAAGTATCCCTCTTACCCAAAAATAATGCAAAATTCAAAATAATATGTATAATATTGTTGGAAGTAGAAAGAAACAAGTATTTCTTATTCAATTAATGGCAGCAATTATCCGTTAGTAGAGAGCACTAGCAAGATACAGAGCCAAATTGTTACATGTTTATATTCAACAAAGCATGTAAACTTGTAGGTAGTATAATAAGCACAAGCACTAGTATTTATTATACCTTAAGGAGACTGTGGCCAATCATATCCAGCATCGACAGCATTAAAATCGTCGTAGAACCACATTTCAATGTCCTCCTCCAAAGGATGTTCGTCTTCCCAAAGATCATCTAACATCTCGGCATAATCATCGTCCATATCGCCAGCCACGAAGTCCCAGGCTAGGTAACCAGATGAGCCAGAATAATCCGAGCAGTTCTCCCAACCATTCATGTCATAACAATCAAGAACTAATGGTCCAACCACCTTTAATTCCTTGAACTTCTTCACAAACTTCTCGTCTAGATTAACATTCCAACAACCTCGTACATCAAGTAATTCGAGTTGTTTGCAGTTTTTAAGTATCTCGATTACACTTTCTGTGCCAACAAGCAAGTAGGCAATCTCGAGATGCTTGAGTCTAGGCATTGTCGTAGCAATGGCAAGGGCTTCATCATCTTGGGAAAGTTTGTTGATCACTTCTAGAGGGTGCATTATTCGGCGCAAACTGGTGAGAAATCTACAGTGCTTCCCTATGGCTTCAAGGGCTTCGGCTCCTATGTTAATGCAGTAGCTCAAATCTAAAAAAGTAATAGTCGAAAGCATCCCAGCAGCCTTTTCCATGATCGAATCATTTAAGTAACTTCTTGGTAATCGCAGAGTCCTGAGAGATTTCGCACTTGCAAACAAAACAGAATAAATTGAAATAATCTAAATGTGAATTGCAGATTAATCTAATGTGTAAATCACACTTACGATATGATAGTGGTGAATGTTAAACACAATTTAAGTCGAGTAAACTTTATTTAGTAATAAAAACATCATATTAACCTCAAATGTTCAAATTACAGAGATAACAGGACAGATAAAAGGCTAATTATAAAACTATTTCTGAAATCTAAATAAAATACGACCGGAATTGTCGGACATTTCCAGCCAACTACACTGCAAAGACTGATAATGATGAGACTACTTGGGAAATCATAGTTCATTAAACCTCAATATAAGATCAACACAACAGCAAGTCGGCATAATACTTACTGGTTTGCAATGAACAAAATGCTTTGGTCACTCGAGAGCCCGGAGACACAAAGTTTCCGGAGTGAGCCACCACTTCTCGTGACAAGCAATCGAACCATTCGGTCTACAATTTCAGGTTTGCAGTTTCGACTCCATTCCTCGATGTCTATCTCTTGCCAACAATAAGGCCCCCTTACTGCTTTTCCCCAAGACTTGCAAACCCTCGGTACTACAGTAAGTACCTCACAAAGTGACAGATTCTTGAAAATTAAGCCAAGTGCATCCGGTATTAATTCATCCCATCGCCTAAAATCGCCTCCCTCATCCATTTACTCAACCTTTTTCCGCGACGAAAAATGGTATACAAAGTCTAGGAAGAAAGAAAATGCAGGCTTAGGGAAGAAATTCAAGATGAACTCCTCACTCCGAATCAAGAAAATTTTCCCCTTAATTTCAGAAAAGAAATCTCAAAATAATTAAAGATATTGTGAAGGGACAGATACTGTTGTAGTAGCAGATAGAAAAGAATAAATCTACAGTTGTACACATTAAACTATACGTAGCATACTGCTAAAAATCAAAGCCCGAGAATCCAAACAAGAACATGAATGGGAAATGGACCATATATAAAAGAAAGGTACCATCTTTACAGCAAAATTCCACACACCATTAAATAAAAATTAAAAAAATCATATCAGATGTGAGTAAAATTAATGAGATTCACAGGAAAGTTCAGCTAAAAATGGCTTGAAAGACCATATTGCACTTCATTATATAAAACAAATTTTCAAGAAATGTACAGATCAGCGATGACAGATAGTTAAAAAAATGCAGAAAACAGCAAAATGCCAAGTTAAAGAAGAAGGAAATATGATCAAAAACCAAATTTAGAAGGCTAATTTATTTGAGAACATCAATTAACAAGAACACACCAGTTAAACAGTTAAACCAGCAAAATGTAAAGATGGGGAGTGTAAATAAAGTAATGGTTATAAAGAGAGGATGTCCCATTAAAAAATGGTTAAAAAAAGAGCAGAAAATTACCAAGCTTTTTGTACTCTTGGATCTGCGAAGGCACACCGGTTTATCCGCCTGAAATAAAGGGTCTGAAAGAATTCTTCTCTCTCTCTCCTCTTATTGTAGAGAGAGGAAGAGAGAGTCGAGTAAATGAAAAGAAACTATCGTATCTTGCGTTTGTGTGCTTAACTGATGCAAGATAACTTTATTCTACCAAGTGAAAAAGTAAAGGTTTTTTTGGGGAATTGGATTACTTTTGTATGTATTTTAAGCTTTACGTGAAAACACCGTCAATGATTAATAAAAGCTGAGATGGAGTATATGTCTATGTTTCGTAAATTATTTCTTTTTTCATTTTTTTAATTATAATTAGTGGGTTTTTGCGTGTCTATTTAGTAGAATTTAAAAATAATTTTTAAAAAAATTTTAAAAAAAATTGATAAAATATATATTTGAAAAATTGATAAAAATTTTCAGTCCCACAAAATATGTAGTTAAAAATAAGTTTAAAAAGAGTCAGGTGTGGTAGAAAATAGCCCGTTTGGTGGTTGAAAAGAGCCCGTTTGGTATTCTATACCAATTTACTTCAATAAATTGCTATCATCATTTAATTGTTTAGGTTAAAAGGAACATTTTTGTTGGGTGTTGCAGTTGGCTTCAACAAGTTAAAATAGTACAATTAATTTTAATTAAGTTATCGTTTCTTTTCTCATTCTTTTACCTCTTATATCTCGTATTTCTACATCTTAACCCTTTCTCGTTTTTACATTTCTATTTTCCTCCTTTTCTTTCTCAACATCTCTCCAATCTTCAATTACTAAGCAAAAATTCTTGAAACGTAAACACGTGAAGGAAAGAGTATTGGTCAGTTGATAGTCAAGTTTAATCCAAAGTATATTGATAAAAGTTCGTGCCATATTTACATAGTTTTAAACATTTAATTCATATTTATGTTAGGTTGTAAACTATGCACATGTTGGACCATCCAATTGAGCCAAACAAGAATAAAAATGATTTACACAATTTTACTAAATTAAATTTAATATTGACATAATTTTTTAAAATTAAATTATTCTACCCAAAAAAATAACACGTTAGATCATAACCTATCAAATTGATATAACAATTAAAACTTGACCAAATGAGTTGGTCGAGCTTGAGAGCTCAGAACCCGTTCTAAAAAATCCGATCCAAGCTCACTACACAAGCATACTAGACAAAACACAACTTGTTTGATATAATTTGATAAAAAGTTAATGAAATGTTTGATTGAAAGGTTAATAAAAATTGTGGGTTCATAAAATGTGTGGTTAAAATTAATTGTTGACTTTTGATCACAATTTTTTAATTGATTAAAATCTGAACCAAACAAATAAATAAATGTTCAATCAACGTCATCGTACCCATTTGAAGTTCTCAATTGTCAATTTGATATAACGTCCACTTCAACTTTCGAGCCCATGATGCAACCTAATCAAACAATTAATCTTTTACTCACCATCTGACCATGTTTTACAAATTTTTGAGTTATTCGGAATGTTAACATAGAGCATCCATGTCGATGCTTCGTTTTCATAGTTGTCTTCGCACTCAATGAGTGGACAGAGAGTGAAACAATAATTTCATTCAAATGTCAACAATTTGCATTGTATACCATATAGTAATAAAAAATTTAGAAATAAATAAAAAATAAAATAAAAATAGATAGAAACATAGAACATGGATCCATTCAATGATTCTGACCTAAAATTACCTTTCATGTGTAATTTGGAGTTTTCTATGTATTGGGCTTGCATGGTAACAATTTCTACGAGTGGAAAAAGTACAACTCACATCAACATAGTTAATAATGGTAGTACATTTTCGAGCCAAATGACATTTTACTCCTCCCACTTGCAGATGCGGCCATAAATAATTGAACTGGGTTCATTTCGCCTATCTGTCATTAAAGTTTGTGTAAAATATTAAATTGATGTTAAAGTTTTTTTCTTACCCAATCAATCACTAAAATTATAAATAATTTCACAAATAGTCACTTGAATTATAAACTAGATTTAGGGGGAAAAAATTCTGCATTTCTCAATCTTTACCTTCTTTTGCACCTCTGTCTTCAACCTTTATATTTTTTGACAATCTTATCTCTAATCTTTAATTTATTCGTGCCCTTAGTCCCTACTGAATGTTGTGTTAAAAAAATCTGTTAGGTGAGTGTTTAAGGTTGAGGTTAAGACATTTTGTGTGAGCCTCAACCATATACCATTGCATATGGTTGAGGCTAAGCTCATGTTTGCCAAGTTTAAATTATAATTTAAAATGATTAAATTGGTCAAACGTATTTTTTATCCATATATTTTATAAGACCCACAACTTATTAGCTATTTATTAACTACACATTTTTTTAAGTGATGAAAAGTTATGGGTCATATAAAATGTGTTAAACACTACCAAACATATTATAAGACATTTTGTTTTCGATACTGTTTTGAACACTATTGATCATATTCACATTTTTTCTCCTTAAAACAAGTTCTGTATTTATTGTTTATTTTGCTCAATATTTTTTTATACTAATTCTTAATTGGAGTTTGGTCCTAACATAAACTGGTGGTCGCTGGAATAATGGTGGTTGTCTGATATGGTGGTGGTATGTGGGCGATGTGGTGGTAGTTGGTTGCTGTAGTATGCAGGTTTTGGTGGTTTGTTCTTGGGTGGGAATCGGAATTCTGTTGGATGAAAAAATAGTCAATTTTTTTTAAAAAAGAAAATTTTTTTTTTTTTGGATAATTGCATTAAAGGTCCCCAACGTTTCAAAATCGTTATGGATATGCCCCTAACCTAAAATAATAGCACCAAACATCCCAAACATATGAAGAAATAGGCATCATAGGTCCCTATTGACAGTTTACATCAATTTTCTCCGTTAAAACTAAAATTTAGAATACATGCGCTATATATCTCCAAAAAATGCGAGTGAGAAACTCTCCTTTTGCTAATGGTTTCTCTAACCTCACAATCACAGTCGGCCACCTGTCAATCACAAATGTTCACTAGCAACAGGCTTTACACTTTCTGCAATGATTTGCCTTCCCTCAACTTCTACCTCCACTGGGCCTACGACTTGGTCAATTCTATCATCTCTCTCATCTTCATTGCCACTCCGACAAGGCACAACGAATGGATTGCATGGGGCATAAACCCAATTTTCATCGGCATGGTTGGCTCCCAGGCCCTGATCGCATTCAAGGACTCCAAGGGTGCAATGACCGTTAGAACGTACAATATCACTTCATACAGCCCTTCATCAGAATCCAATGTGTGGTACTAGGTAAAGGAATCGGCGACGGGATTTTCCGGCGGGTAATGCGGATTTTTGCTACTATTGTGTTGTCGAATAAGAGGAAGAGTACGGTGAACCACGTGTGGCAGGTAGGGCCCTCTGTGACATCAGGGGTGCCCGACAAGCATGAATTTTAGCCAGCAAATTTGAACTCCAAAGATAGCCTTGATTTTTTGAAAGGACAGAGTACCGCTTCTACCGATGGAGACTCAAGGACCAAGAAAAAGAATGTAAGAAATTGCAAATTTATACTGTGGTGTAAGTTATACCAATTCATTCGTGTTTTGATTTTGGGTTTGATGGAAAATTTTGAAGAAAATTCAACTTCTGGGAAATTTTACAATTGATCTGCTTTTGTTATGGATAACAATTTGTTTCATTTCCTCTATATAGCACGTGTATTCCAAATTTTGGTTTTAACGGAGAAAATAGATGGAAACTGTCAATAGGGACTATGATGCCTATTTCTTCATACATTTGAGACATTTTGTGCTATTATTTTAGATTATGGGCATATCTTTAACGATTTTGAAATATTGGAGACCTTTGATGCAATTATCCATATTTTTTAAAACTATATCTACGTTTATGGACAAATTCATCTTTTAACATTCCAAAAAATGTCGACTAAGGGGTATCAAAAATTGAAATGATGAAAATAAGATTGTCAAAAAATAGAAGTTTAAGATAAAAGTACGTAAGAAGGTAAATGATGGATGCAAAAGCTGCAATTTTTCTTTAGATTTAACAACCACTATTAATAACTTCAATGATTAATTGAGTAAAAATGCTTTAACAACTAATTTAAAATTTAACAAAGACTCCCGTGACAATTAGTGACATTAATCCAATTGAACTATGTTGATGTGTATATATAAGAGCATCTAAGACACTTTAATGAATAGATAAAATAAATTTGTTAAATAATCAAATATGGATAATGTTTAAATAAAATTATCTCCAATATAATATGACGGGAATTCTATATGTGATAAAAAAAAAATAATAATAAATATTATCTAGAGCTCTATTTAAATTAAGAAGTTTTATTAGACATACTCACTAAGCAAAATTTTATAATTCATTTCCATTCTATCCAAATTTAGATGTTGATAGTAGATGTGGTAAAATTGGTCTGGCTGGAGGGCCGGTCCATATACCCCGAATTTTGGGTTGGGCTGGCCCTAACCCTGGCCCAAACAAAATTGGGCCTATATGGCCCGACCATCCCGACTAGCTTGGCCCAAACTTTTTTTTTTTTTTTTTTTTTTTTTTGCTCCTTAACATCATCACTCACAAATTTTGTAAATAGCCCCAATATAATTCAAATAATATCAATCTAAAATGGCATAAGCTCAAGTCTTCAACTTAAATTGTCTTTTTTTGAAATATTAGTCTAAAAATCCCAAACTCTAACATAAAATGTTTAGATTTAATTAAAATTTAGTTTAATTCAAGTTCAATCCAAATTATGTTTGATGTGACAAGTAAATTATTTATTTTAAATTACTTATGAGTAAATTTTTTAATTTAAGTCAAACATGCTTATATCTTAAAGCAATAAGACTAGCATGTTTTTACTATTTACATTTTTAAAAAAAATGTGTCAAGAAATAGTTTACAATTAACCAAAAAAACATTATTATTTTAAAGAAATTTGATATTTATCTATTGACAAATACATGAGAGTCCAATTTTCTAAATTAATCTCTTTAAAAATCTCAAAATATATATTGTCTAAGTTTATTTAAGATTGTATTTGATGCAATGTATTAGATTGTATAAAAAATTTTAAAAAAAAAGAAAATATTAAAATTAAGATCGAGTTGGCCCAATGGACTAGACTGGACCAACATATTTCTAACCTGCACAAAACTGGGTTGGGCTGGCCCATTTGCCAGCTTTAGCTGAGCGCATGTTTGGAACATTTTTTTTAAAACTTTTTTTTGTCTAAACTCATTTTCGTCTAAACTCATTTTCAACTACATATTTCGTAGGATCCGTAATTTTTTTTCAACCAAATATTTTATCAATTTATTTTTTCCTAAAAACTAATTTTAAACCCCACCAAATATATACGCAATTTAAGAAAATAAAGATACAAAATTATTAAGTTTTAGATAGAATTGACTCGAGATTAATTTTAAATTTGAGTGTCCGTTCCTTAAACATCAGTATCACATAAATCGATCAATTTACATACAATTTAAACAACAATTTATAAAATACATTAGAAATGCTCATAAAGGAGATGAGGACAATGTGTTATTGTTGTGGCAGGATAAGTACAATTTTGTATTTATCTGGGCTCACAAAAAGGGATGATTATGAGTACTCTTATTTATTTTCAGTTTAATTTCATGTTGTTTTACTTATTATTTTAAGAAATAATCAAATTCAAGTATTAATATGATGAAAAGACCAAAAAGAGCGCAAATAGAAGAAAAGAGGATGTAATTACAAAAATAAAGAGACTTGAGGGACTCGGCGTGTAAATATCAAAGAAAAGAATCCAAGAAAGTGTCCAAGATAACCATGCGATCGCATGGTTATCCAAGGATGCGATCGCAAGAGGTCAATTTCTGCTTCAGAACCTTAATTGATTAAACCATACGACTGCAAGGTTTTTAACCATGCGATCACATGGGTATATCGGGAAACAGTTTGACAGTTTTCTGATGGGATTAGAACTCTACAACTCCAAAATAAAACAACAACTTAAACACACGTCCTAGAGGGTTGGAGAACATGATAAATAAGGCAGATAATAGCCATGCGATCTCATGGTTATCCAAGGATGCGATCGCAAGAGGTCAATTTCTGCTTCAGAACCTTAATTGATTAAACCATACGACTGCAAGGTTTTTAACCATGCGATCACATGGGTATATCGGGAAGCAGTTTGGCAGTTTTCTGATGGGATTAGAACTCTACAACTCCAAAATAAAACAACAACTTAAACACACGTCTTAGAGGGTTGGAGAACATGATAAATAAGGCAGATAATAGCCAGAAGAAGGGAGACGAATTTTGGAACAAGATACAAGAGGAGAATCGAAGATCAAAGCACGGGATTGAAGATTCTTCAGCCAGAGTCACGGGTTTTATTTATTCTTTTTTCTTTTCTTTCGCCGAAGCATGAGTAATACAATTCTTGTATAATTTTCCATAATCATGTCCGGCTAATTTACTTATTTCTAGGATGAACGATGAAACCTCATGTTTTTAATTAATTAGAAATTTTTCCGTTTTAGTAATTAATTGTTTATGTGTTGATTATTCTTTATTCATTATTTCTATTATTTTAATTCTTGATCACCATTGGAATATATTGTGATTTATATTGAAGTCGAGAGATTCAATATAGATTAAACACGTGGTATTGAATAACATAGGGTCCAATAATAGATAGAGATTACTATTATGCTCTATGAAATCCATTTATGTGTTCATGAGATTTTAATGCATATGTTTATGTTCGAAACTTAATTAGAGATAATTAGGTTCGCATATCGTATAGAATTGATTGACCATCGAGAGAGATTTTTGATTATTTTAGGATCATCGATTTTCAATTCAAGGTAATTATAAGCTAAAGCGATTAAACAGATAATTGATTAAACAACGTGTAGGTGGATTCGTGAATCCTAATGTTAGTATAATTAGATTTCGTTCTCACAAAGTTATTTTAATTGTTTGATAATTTAGAGTTAATTAGAATAGTTTAGAATCACAAATCTAAATCAAATATTTTTTTTTTTATTGTTAAAATTTAAGTTATAAATTAATTGGTTAAATTAATATCTAGTTCTCGTGAGTTCGACACTCTACACATCATTATATTATTTGTTAACGATTCGTCCACTTGTGAGATTTAAATTGCACAACATGGCATTTCTCATCAACAACAGTAAAGTCGTGTTTGGCACAAAGGTATAAAAGCGTTGACAAGCCCAACTTGCCCATCCTTTTTATTACGTATCCCATTGCAAGTCAACTTGACAAGTTAAAAAATGTGAGACAAAATATCACGTGACGAGCTGGACCACCTAGGATTTACTGTTTTGAAATATTTTTAGGACAAAAAATACTTGAAAGCGATCTACATGAACTGTCACATGCAGGCTGAAATTCAGACCCATCACAGACCGAACCATTTTTTATGGTCTGACCTAATTTACTGATTTACATCTGTAATTTGGTAAGTAGAGATGAAATTATTCCTTGCTTGATTGCAAGGAAACTTGAGAGCATGATGATGGCTTGGCCAATCTTGAAATTTTTACTTCATGAATAATTTTACTTATAGATAGTATTGCTTTTCTATTTTTTTTTTTTTAGTAAACATGCTTCAAAAATTAATTATAATTTATGAAATAGTTACTTATTGATTAAATTTTATGTTTTAAACAGAGGATTATTGAATATTTCAAATTTTGAGATTTTAATTCTTACAAAAATATATAATAATTAGATTTGTGTACATCTTATAAAGATATGGAATTAAATTTTATATATATAAAAAAAAGATTTTAAATTTTTTGCTTTAAATTTTTTCTAAAAATTTGAATAATCAAACATGTAATATTCAATTTTAAATTGAATAATATTATCTAGTACGAATTGTGCTTAACATCGGTCTAAGTAGCAGTTGATGTCGAACTTACATTTAATTGTCCAATTAATCAAAATTACATTTCAATTTTATCGGACAATTAAATACGGATCTCACTTTTACTTAAATTGATGTTAAATAGCGCTACTCTTTTAAGCCTAATCCACCCATCCACTACTAATGTATACCACATATAAATTTAAAATTAATGAAAATTAAAATTGCACCCTGTTTATAAGCTGTAATTACTCTTTTAAGAACAGCTTACACACCCTAACTGTAAGACCCTACAATTTTTAGGAATTTTCAAATGATATTTAAGATTTCTTTGTAGAATTTTTTTTAGGAACTTTTAATCTTGTGGTGTTTAATAAATATAATAGAAATTTATAGTTGCAAAAATTACCTTAGGACTAAAAATATAATTAAGAAAAATAATAGTCACAGTTAAACTCATGACTCCTATAAATATAGGGATGTTATTTGAAAGGAAACTCTATGTTCAAGGAAGCATGTTGCTCGGTTGGGGATAATTTCCCTGTCAACTTGTGATTTTAATTGTTTTTAGATAAGTACAAATATGAAAAATTATCTCGTAGAGCAAGACATGGATGAAGCACGAAAAATGAGGTAACGATCGACCCCGTAGAGGTGGGATCGACCCTCATGTGATTTTGGTGGGTAGGGGTCGTGAAAATTTGATTGGGGTTGACACCTTAGTGATAGACATGGCATTCTGGACGAAAATGCAAACAACTTTTTGTAAAAAACTCTAATTTTGAGATCTATAAAATGTATTGGACTTCTAACTTGATAAGATTTCTAATAACTTGATAAGATTTCTAATGATATATGAAATGTTTCGTGGAGATCTATGTATCACTCTTGGCACTCTAGAGTCTCTATGTGTTCCGCGCGTTAGTTCTCATATGTCGACTCTCTATCTCTATTTTCACCTCCGAGACCCCCTATTTTGTTATTGTTTTGACTCTAAATATGATACATATATGATGATTCTTGGTTAATTTGAACTTCAGATGGATGACCTATACGAAATATGAAAAAAATAAACCTTAAATATTAAGATAGATGAAGGATAAAAGTAAATAATAGTTCAACTACAATGCAAAGTAATAGTATCTCGATCATGACATGCTCTTATGTTATTACATGAAATATATTATTGTTGTTTAAATAGAGATATGTGTTATCAGTTGTCGTATGATTAGGTATTTGAGATAGTTTGAGATTATATAATATAGTTATACATTTGCATATGGATACATGTAGGAGTGGCAATGAGTCGAACCAAGTTGAATTGGCACACCGAGCACCGTATACTTATGCCAGACCTTGTATATATTATATCTAAGGGTTAATTACACTAATGGTCCCCATTCTATCATATTTGTAACGATTTCAGCTCCATTCTTTTTTTAGCAGATATCATCCACATTCTTCTATTTATTATCAATGATGGTCCACAAATAACTATTTTTTACTATTCTGACAATTCTTTAAAAATTTTGCTTCTTGACTTAAATAAATTAAAATGATAGGAAAAAAATACAATGAAAATATTGCAATTAGGTCCTTAACCTTTTCAAAAGTATAAATAAATCATAAACTATTTTATTTTATTCAGATAAGTGTTCTTCTCCACTTTAAAACCCTAACCACGCACCCCCCTCCCGCCAACCCCACTGTCAGTTTCTGTAAATTTTCTCATTTCATCAATGGCGGCTTCTTCTTCTATCTGTAGACACAACGTGTTGGTATCCCATCCCATTTCCTCATTCCACTCCAATAAGCTATACACTCTCTTCCGCTTCAGCCTCCAAAAGGACTTCTTAAATGACAGAAATGCCATTGTCCTTCGCTGCTCCCTCCGTGGCAATCGACCAGAGTATATCCCCAACCATATTCTTGCCCAAAGTATGTGCGTATCTTTGACACCACACTGCGTGAAGGTAAACAGTCTCCCGGCGCCACCTTGACCACCAAGGAGAAGCTTGACATCGCCCGCCAGCTTGCCAGGCTTGGCATGTATATTATTGATGTGGGATTATCGGCTCCTCTGAGGCCGATTTCAAGGTTGTAAAATTGATTGCCTTGGAGGTCGGAAAATGTTGATTCCGGTGATGGTGATGGTCTGGCTAGGTCGAAAAATGATGATTCAGGAGGTGCACGTGCCAGTTATAGGTGGTCTGGCTAGGTGTAACAAGAGGGATATTGAGAAGGCATGGGAGGATGTGAAGAGGGCAAGAAGCCTAGGATTCGCACGTTCATTGCCACCAATGGAATCCATATGAAGTACAAATTAAAGATGACACCCGAGCAGGATTGAGAAGGCAAGGAGTATGGGGGTGGGGTGGCAGAAGATAGTTTAAGAATAAAATAAAATAATTTAGGATTTATTTGTACTTTTGAAAAGGTTGTAATATTTTCATTGTATTTTTTTTCGATCATTTTAATTTATTTAAGTCAATGGACAAAATTGTCAAAAGAATTATCACAATAGTGAAAAATAGTCAAAAGATATTGGGATCATCTGTGAGAATAAATAGAAGAATGAGGATGATATCTGCTAAAAAAAATAGGGATGAAATCTTTACAAACCTGAAAGAATGGAGACCATTAGTATAATTAACCCTATATTTAATAATATAGTAGCCTGAGTCTCGATGAGCAACGATGGATATTCTCTGATCTCCTAAGTCTTGGTGGGTGACTATCGATCCACAACACTAGATTTGTAATGCCATGTATTTATTTACATGATTATTGTAATTTATTATGATGTGCGTATTAATATTACAATTAATTCTTAATTAATGAAATTACACTTTGTAACTAACTATTGTTTTGCATAGGAATATACAGTGGACACCCTAAACGATCGACGTGCCTATTAATTTAAATTACAAGACGCTTTTAATTATTTAAACTTGAATTAAAGTATTTAATATTTTTATTTATTATGTATTTATATCAATCTTATCTAGATTAATGAACCTAGACATGTCTCTTGAACATATCCATTTTCTTTCATATGAATTAAAATCTATTTAAATTAATCTACTATATAAGGTATGAATTGGGCTCAAAAACAGTGAATGAACCAATCCAATAGAGTTATATTTATATGTTTTGCATAATTGACTTTTTTAAATGGGGATCCTAAAATTGAAAATAGGAAACCTTCTTATTTGAGCACTTTTCCTTATGAAATAAAAACCATACCTTTCATTCATTTCATTTTTGAAGATTCTTCTCAAACTTTGATGAACTTTTCAAAGGTACTCCATTTTATATCATTTTATTGTTGGAGTTATATTTAATTATTTTATGGCTTTGTGCATTTTACTTAATTTATAGGAAATAATGGTTAGATTGGGCATATGCATACTTGTGTGCATATATATACACGTATGTGTCTATATATATATATATATATGTGTGTGTGTGTGTGTGTATTTTTTTTTTATACATTCCTATGAGATTGTCCATTTATTAATTTAAAATATCATTACTCATTTATGGAATTTGAAAACACTGCACACACTTTCAATGTTTCACAAATAATTCAAGTTTTATTGATTTCTTACTATTAAATTTCTAGCCGTGTTTATTTGGCTCTTCTGTAAATCTATTACATCATATCAATAATTTCTATGTTGTATTTTATCCTCTCACAAATAAAATAATAATTAAATAAATTGAAGGCGTATAATTATTTATTGATCTCTAACTTATATTTTTACTTACATAGAGAGAAATTTAACTACTTTTAGTTTTAAATATTGAGGCTAACACTCTTTTAATAGATTGTATAAATTTTTTAGTTCAAAATAATATTGTTAATACGTGTAAATATTTATAAATTATTTGTCAATAATATTACTTTGATAATATATAACTTATGTCAAGTAGGTCATAAGAGTTCCCTAATATTTATAAATTATTTGTCAATAATATTACTTTGATAATATATAACTTATGTCAAGTATGTCATAAGAGTTCCCTAACATAAATATAATGCTTGCCATTATTAAAGATTTAAATGGTTGCTTACCAGTAAACTTTTATGAGTAGCCAAGCATGCCCAGATTGTTTTCTGCCTACATCATAAATAAATATGTAGACACTGTTGGAAAATATATTGGAGGAAAATAGATTTTCACTAATGAAGTGAAATTGAATCCCACATTACTTGAGAAGTGGGATTGGAAGAGGAGCCTTAAAAGGGATTACAATCCCACATCGGTTACAAATGGAATAGTGGGAATTTATGGAGAATATAAATATTCCATCCCACATTGGAAAATGGATAAAATATGAAAATGTGTGGAAAACTTAAATAGTTGTCCCACATCGGATAAAAACAAGATTGTGGACCAATTTATATATGGTTAACAATTTGTAAGGTGTAACCATTTGTTGCATAGAGAATCCTCCGTGGCCTACGCGCCCGCAGGGGGGGTGCAAATCTTGGACCGACTTGGCCTTCGAGCCTTGAACTTGTGTGCGGGCGCGACCTGCGTACACGAATGTCGGATCGAATGAACCAAAAATTGGCCACAAAGTGCAGGCCACGTTTTGGAATTTTATTTTACGTTTTTTCATTTAAAAACGTAACTCCAAAACTTATATCCATTTATTCTGTAACATCAAAACGTTTTGTAACTCCAAAACGTCTGGAGTAAAGGCAGTATACTGAATGCATAAGGCTCCTCCTTGCCTATATATACAGCAACAATCTTCAGTCCAAAACACAACAATTCTTGCTCCACGAAATCTCTCTGCATTCTCATTCCTGACTACTTCCAGTCGCTTGGTGATTCTGTTCCGGCATATTCTCAGTTCGACTGCTCAGTTGCAGTTCAAGCCGCTGTATCCTGGGAAGCAAGCGCTCGCGTTACTTTGGTGAGGGGGCGAATTTTGCTTTAAGGACACTGTGTTGAACACAGGCCTCGGCTCCAAGGCGTTGATTTTATTTGCCTATCCATCGCTGTCATTTTACTGCTTTAAGCATACTGTATATCTGCTTTAGGACACTGCTTTGTTTTGTTCGCTGTTTAACAAATTTATGTAACAAACTTAAAGCAAAATTCGTTTTTTTTTTGTTAAACAGTTTACAAAACTGGTTTTAAAAACACATTTCTTACTGTTTTCAAATCAGAGTCCTAACTGTTTTCAAAACAGTTACTGTTTTCAAAA
The DNA here is from genome assembly GCA_030279155.1 of Forsythia viridissima. Lineage (NCBI taxonomy): Eukaryota > Viridiplantae > Streptophyta > Magnoliopsida > Lamiales > Oleaceae > Forsythia > Forsythia viridissima. The sequence goes on along the minus strand of CM059038.1, from coordinate 37,381,800 downwards.
CAGATTCCTTACTGGTTTAAAAACAGTTTTCTTAAACTGCTTTTGATTTATTCTATTTCTGTTGTACTAATATTCTGATTGTTTCAGAAATGGAAAATACAAGTACCAATAATGTTGTGGCATCCGAAAATGAAAATGTGCCTCCAATGGTGTCGAATCTACCGAATGTGGCTCAGGCTGTGGCTATGCCAAGTTCTGATGTGGCTCAAGTAATGGCTCCAGTAACACAGACTGTGGCTATGCCAAGTCTAGTTGTTGGCCCAAGTGGGACTAAGACTGTGGCTATGCCAAGTCTGGCTACTGGTCCAACTGTGACAGTCCCGGTTAATCACGGGGAAAAGCCGGAGAAGTTCAACGGTTCGAATTTCAAGAGGTGGCAACAGAAAATGTTGTTTTACCTCACGACCTTGAATCTTGCGAGATTCTTGACTGAGAATGCTCCAGTGCTCCAAGAGGGTCAAGGAGACATTCAAGCAATCAGTGCAGTGGATGCTTGGAAGCATTCTGATTTCTTGTGCTGAAATTATGTTATGAACAGTTTGGCCGATTCATTGTATAATGTATACTGTGCAATAAAAACGGCTAAGGAATTATGGGAGTCTTTGGACAAAAAGTACAAAACCGAGGATGCCGGTGCCAAGAAGTTTCTTGTTGGCCGCTTCTTGGAATACAAAATGGTGGACTCCAAATCTGTAATCAGTCAAGTACAAGAATTACAAGTGATCTTGCATGAAATTCATTCCGAGGGAATGGTTGTGAATGAATCCTTCCAAGTGGCATGTATAATTGAAAAGCTACCTCCTGCATGGAAGGATTTCAAAAACTACCTAAAGCACAAACGAAAGGAAATGAACGTTGAAGAACTAATTGTGCGACTTCGAATTGAAGAAGACAACAAAAGTTCTGAAAGAGGGTTCAATCCGGTTGTGGCCAAAGCCAATGTTGTGGAGTATGGTCAAAGCTCCAAGACCTACAAGAACAAGTATGGGCCATCTGGTGGAAAAGGGCCCAAGTTGGGACCTAAAGGTGGAATCTCTAAACAGAAGTTTTCTGGAAAATGCTTCAATTGTGACAAGATTGGTCACAAGTCTACGGAGTGCCGTTTGCCGAAGAAGAAAAAAGAAGCAAACATGGTTGAAGATACATCTGTCATGAACCTTGCAGCTGTCATTTCTGAAGTGAACCTGGTGGGTTCAAATCCGAGAGAATGGTGGATAGACACCGGTGCCACCCGACATGTTTGCTCCGACAAGGAGATGTTTAGTGGTTTTGAAGAAGCAGATGGAGAAAAGCTGTATATGGGAAATTCAGCAACCTCTGAAATCAAGGGCCATGGAAAGGTGGTTCTAAAGATGACGTCTGGGAAAGAGCTGACTCTAAACAATGTGCTCTATGTACCAGAAATTCGCAAGAATTTGGTGTCTGGCTCGCTGTTGAACAAACATGGATTTCGTATAGTGTTTGAGTCAGACAAAGTTATTTTGTCAAAGTCTGGAATGTTTGTAGGAAAAGGTTATGTAAGTGACGGGCTTTTTAAGCTCAATGTTATGGCTATTAAGCCAAAAATGAATAAAATGAAAAATTCTTCCGTTTACTTGCTTGAGTCTTCCAATTTGTGGCATGGTAGACTAGGACATGTTAATTACGATACTTTGCGTAGACTAATTAACTTAAATTGCATACCTACATTCCAAATTGATAATAAACATAAGTGTGAAACTTGTGTTGAGACAAAATTGACAAGGTCATCATTTCAATCTGTTCAAAGAAAAACTGAACCACTTGATTTAATTCACATTGATGTATGTGATTTAAAATCTATACAAACAAGGGGAGGTAACAAATATTTTATTACTTTTATTGACGATAGCACAAAATATTGTTTTGTGTATTTGCTTAAAAGTAAAGATGAAGCTATAGAAAAATTTGTTCTCTATAAGAATGAAATTGAAAACCAACTCAACAAGAAGATCAAAGTGTTGAGAAGTGATAGAGGTGGTGAATATGAATCACCATTTGCTGAATTCTGTGCACAACACGGAATTAAACATGAAACAACAGCACCTTATTCACCTCAACAAAATGGTGTTGCTGAACGAAAAAATAGAACATTGAAAGAAATGATGAATGCAATGTTGTTAAGTTCTGGATTACCTCAGAACATGTGGGGAGAAGCTGTGTTATCAGCTAATTACCTTTTAAATAAGGTGCCCCGAAAGAAAGAAGATAAGAGCCCCTACGAGTTATTGAAATGAAGAAAGCCTTCCTACAAATACTTACGAGTGTGGGGGTGTCTTGCCAAAGTGGCGGTACCTACACCAAAGAAGGTGAAAATAGGACCAAAAACTGTTGATTGCATATTTATCGGATATGCACATAACAGTAGTGCTTATCGATTTCTTGTGTATGATTCAAAAATTTCTGATATACACAAAAATACGATAATGGAATCAAGAAATGCATCATTCTTTGAACATGTATTTCCATACAAGTCCAAAGAAGAAGCGAGCTCTTCTAAACGAACATATGAGACTATGATTGAGAATAGTCAGGACCAAGAAGTAGAAGAGGAAGTTGAGATTGAACCAAGACGAAGCAAACGAGAAAGGACAGAAAAATCTTATGGTCCTGATTTTCTGACTTATATGTTAGAAACTGAACCTCAAAGCTTCAAAGAAGCTGTAAACTCTTCAGAAGGACCTCAATGGAAAGAGGCCATTAAAAATGAGATAGATTCTATTTTGCAAAACCATACATGGGAGCTGGTGGATCTTCCCCCGGGAAGCAAACCACTAGGCTACAAATGGATTTTCAAAAGAAAAATGAAAGCAGACGGAACTATTGATAAGTACAAGGCCAGACTTGTAATTAAAGGTTACAAGCAACGAGAAGGCCTTGACTACTTTGACACTTATTCTCCGGTAACGAGAATAACTTCCATTCGGATGATATTAGCGATTGCAGCTTTGCACAATCTCGAAGTACATCAAATGGATGTCAAAACTGCCTTTCTAAATGGAGATTTAGAAGAAGAAATTTACATGGAACAACCTGAGGGATTTTCTGCACCAGGACAAGAAAACAAGGTGTGTAAATTGGTGAAGTCATTATATGGCTTAAAACAAGCACCAAAACAGTGGCATGCAAAATTTGACAATGCCATGATAGAAAGTGGATTTAAAATCAATGAATGTGACAAATGCGTTTACATCAAAGACACGGAACATGGTTATGTCATTTTATGTCTTTATGTTGACGACATGCTCATCGTTGGTAGCAACGATAAGATGATTAAATCTACTAAAAATATGTTGAATTCAAAATTCGACATGAAGGATATGGGTTTAGCTGATGTGATTCTTGGAGTTAAAATTTCAAGAACATCAGATGGACTCGTTCTAAGTCAGTCACATTATGTGGACAAAATTTTGGAAAAATTCAATAATGATGATACTGGCGTGGCTAGAACACCGATAGATACAAGTCAACATCTATCGAAAAATAGAGGCAATGGTATTTCTCAAGTTGAGTACTCTAGAATAATCGGAAGTCTTATGTACTTAATGAGTTGTACAAGACCAGATATAGCTTACGCAGTTAGCAAACTGAGTAGATATACCAGTAATCCAGGGTCTGACCACTGGAAAGGAATAGTAAGAGTACTGAGATACTTGAGATATACGCGTGATTATGGACTGCACTATACCAGATATCTCGCAGTTATTGAAGGATATACCGACGCTAATTAGATATCTGATATCAAGGACTCAAAGTCTACCAGTGGATTTGTATTCACTTTGGGAGGTGCAGCGATATCGTGGAAATCCTCTAAACAAACAGTTATTGCGAGATCTACCATGGAATTCAAGTTTATAGCTCTGGATAAATGTGGTGAAGAGGCTGAATGGCTACGCAATTTCTTAGAGGATATTCCAAGATGGTCAAAACCTGTGCCAGCAATTTGCATACATTGTGATAGTCAATCTACAATTGGAAGGGCACAAAGCAACATGTACAATGGTAAGTCTAGACACATACGTCGTAGACATAATACCATAAGACAGTTACTCTCAACTGGAGTTATCTCTATTGACTATGTAAAGTCTAAAGATAACATTGCGGATCCGCTAACCAAAGGGTTAAATAGAGAGTTAGTTGCAAATTCATCTAGAGGAATGGGACTTAAGCCTCTGAAAGAATAAGTTATTGTAATGGAAACTCAACCTAACTGACTGGAGATCCCAAGATCTAGGTTCAATGAGAAAACCTAATTACAAATACTTAATAGGATCACTGTGGGGGTTAACTCCTGTCCATTCCTGTAATAACAGTGAGGACCGTGGAAAGAGGATAAGCAATAGGCTTTTAATGATTCTTATGCGTCGGAAATCCGAGCGGAGTAATGCGGGTTACTCTTAATTAAGAAATCACCTATGTGAGAGAGAAGTGGGGCCGCTTCGAAGGGAATTGTGAGGCTCAATTCTTAATAACTCTCACTGAACCAGGCATATGTTCATGGCCACAAACGAACATACCAATGAGAACTGAAATGTGTTAGGAAGAATCCTGTGTGAGGTACATCATCGTTTACACAAAAGGCAGAATAGTTCAAAGACATCGTGTCTACTAATCAGCTAGTAAAGTAAATGTACTTTAACAAGGGAAGGTTCAAAGGTAACTCCTACCTATCCTATGCAGGTTTCAACTATGGAACTTTATCATCAAGTATTCCGTGTCTCTGTCAATTTCCTTTCATGTGGGGGATTGTTGGAAAATATATTGGAGGAAAATAGATTTTCACTAATGAAATGAAATTGAATCCCACATTGCTTGAGAAATGGGATTGGAAGAGGAGCCTTAAAAGGGATTACAATCCCACATCGGTTACAAATGGAATAGTGGGAATTTATGGAGAATATAAATATTCCATCCCACATTGGAAAATGGATAAAATATGAAAATGTGTGGAAAACTTAAATAGTTGTCCCACATCGGATAAAAACAAGATTGTGGACCAATTTATATATGGTTAACAATTTGTAAAGTGTAACCATTTGTTGCATAGAAAATCCTCCGTGGCCTACGCGCCCGCAGGGGGGGTGCAAATCTTGGACCGACTTGGCCTTCGAGCCTTGAACTTGTGTGCGGGCGCGACCTGCGTACACGAATGTCGGACCGAATGAACCAAAAATTGGCCACAAAGTGCAGGCCACGTTTTGGAATTTTATTTTACGTTTTTTCATTTAAAAACGTAACTCCAAAACTTATATCCATTTATTCTGTAACATCAAAACGTTTTGTAACTCCAAAACGTCTGGAGTAAAGGCAGTATACTGAATGCATAAGGCTCCTCCTTGCCTATATATACAGCAACAATCTTCAGTCCAAAACACAACAATTCTTGCTCCACGAAATCTCTCTGCATTCTCATTCCTGACTACTTCCAGTCGCTTGGTGATTCTGTTCCGGCATATTCTCAGTTCGACTGCTCAGTTGCAGTTCAAGCCGCTGTATCCTGGGAAGCAAGCGCTCGCGTTACTTTGGTGAGGGGGCGAATTTTGCTTTAAGGACACTGTGTTGAACACAGGCCTCGGCTCCAAGACGTTGATTTTATTTGCCTATCCATCGCTGTCATTTTACTGCTTTAAGCATACTGTATATCTGCTTTAGGACACTGCTTTGTTTTGTTCGCTGTTTAACAAATTTATGTAACAGACACATGGTGGATGGTTTTGCTTCTTTCAATTATTGGCAACTTTATATAAATGGTACAAATGTGGTCTCTTGGATGTTATTTTCGTGATTTTCACCCATTTTAAGGTTGTCTTTCAATTTATAATGTTAAAGTGGTACTTACGATAGGATTTTACATGGTCGGGCTATTATAAAAAAAAATAAAGATAAATGATATATATAATTTCTTTTAATAAATGGAAATGACTTAGAACTCTTGGCACGTTGATTTCGCGGGTAGTTTGGGACATCTCCATTTGCTAATTAAAATACAAATAAAGATCCAAGTAAGTAAACCTCTCCTAGAATTCATTTGTAGAGTGCAATGTTAAATGTTTAGATTTGTTACATAAATGGCTATTATTTGAACATGATATACTTTGACATAGTTTTATATGCATTTATATGCCATTAATGTCTCATGCGAGATATTGTTGCATGTATATTCATGTTAATGCACCCACAAGCATGCATGAAATAAAGATTTAAATGATAATGTTGAAAGATATATTTTACTTTTAGAAAGATATGTATCCCAATTTTATAAAAGAAGTGGTGTATGCTTATGTCATGAAAGGTGTGATTGGAAAATGGGGCGTGGGAGACCGGTGCACCCGACGAATGACAATGTTGAATATTTAATGTTTAATGTTTAACCACTTTGCAGTACTAACGGTAGATGAAACGAATTCCAAATAATAATGGCCCACTGTATTCTGATTGGATATGCGATACACAAAAGTGAGCTCACAATGTTAAAGTTTTTAAAGGATAAGAAAAGACGGGATACATATCCTAGAAAACTATTTGAAACCAATGCATATCATAAGCATACATTATCACGTGCATGAGGTTTGCTTACTGGGCGTTTGCTCATCCCATATTCTCCACTTTTCAGATAATAAGAGCTAGATGATTCGAGACGACTGTTTGGGGCGAGATTGACTCAGTATTGTTTAAATCCAAGTTTTATTTTGTTATTATTTCAGAAATAAGATGCCTTAGACCAATTAGTGTTATTGGAATACTATTCTTTTACTTATTTTAAATTAGTCAAACTATGAAGTTTTTCGTAATTATTGTATTCATTCAATAAAGAATTTGGGCATAAAATTTATTATGCAAATTAGTGTTTTTAATTAATACTATTGAAAGCCATTGATATTTATTTCGTATCTCGAAATAAAATAAAATAGAATAAATTTTTTACCCACTTTTCCGCGTTTATACCTTGTTGTTTAATAGTAATTAAATGATAACACTTTTAAGTTTAGAGTTTTTAGACTTGGAGTGTTACAAGATTACATGTTTTTTATTGGCTTTATTGATATTTGAGCTCTTACAGTAGACCATGGTGGGATGGGATTCGGGGTCCAAAGAGATAAAAAGACAAACAAGATATAAATTTAAAATCAAGTAAAGATGTGGAGAAATTGTTAGTTGTGAGAATGGAATCATAATAAAATAAATGATAGAACATCCTGCACATGTTCACATATAATCTTAATTTTGGAGTATTCATTCATATAGTTTGTTATAGCAAGTGTTGAAGGTTCGGGATCAACTCTTAAACGATGAAATGATTGTACACTGAGTACCTCATTGTAGTTTGGTAGGTCAATCGCCAATGAAGCCCAACAAAAAAGTTACATAGGGTCTTATACTTTAATATTCATCTTATAAATATTGAAATATTGGGTAACTACTACAAAACGTCCATATCTTTCAAAATTGTGTAAATCATTCTTAGTTATGAAATTTTAGCATTTTCACTCTCAAATCTACATTTATTTGCACAAAACGTCATTTCTGTCCATTATCATCCAAAAAAATACGTTAAGTGGCTTTCTCAACACGACTCGTACCACTTTAGAAGAGTACTTTCTTCCACACACATATTTCTCATTTTCTTCTGCCTAACTGATCTACTTCCTTAATGGTAGTTGTAATTATTTATTTTTTTAGTGGTTATTCATATATAAAATAGGGTAAAGCATACCATATTTCACCAAGAATAATAGCAAATCGATTGTGCAGACGCAGCATCCAAATTGAAATAAAGACTTCGTGGACACAAGCAAATTATGGTAGACGCTTCCTTACATGCCAATGTCGTTTGGTAAATAATATGAAACGGAAAATCTCAAAAACTCTTCATCCACTCAAACAACAAAACCACAAATTACAAATGCAAAAAGGCAAACAAAACACTTTCAAACTTACCAACAGATGTCTGAGGACAATTTCGACAATGCACGCTTGGAAGTGGGAGATTTTGTCAGCGAAATAGAAAAGAAAATGGGGAAAATTTTATTGTTCATGTGTATCGTTTTATTTCTCTCCGTTTGAAGAGTAGGAAATGAGAAATAATTGTATAAATAAAAATACTCTTCCAAAGTGGTACGAGTTGTGTTGAGGAGGCGACTTAACGGAGTTTTCTGAATGACAATAGATAGAAAGAGTATTTTGCGCAAGCAAATGTGGATTTGAAAGTGAAAATACTAAAATTTCATAAGTAATGATGATTTGCACAATTACCTTGAAATATAGAGATTTTTGTGCCAATTACCCTAGAAATAATTTAAAGAGTTGATCTCTAACTATATCTTTACTCTCTCTATTTTAATTAAAGATTAGTATATGAATTCTAAACCATACTTTTTCTATCAATTAAATCCAAATTAAGTATTAATACAATAACATCAAGAGTATCTTTTATTGAAAAATGAACTTATATTGAAGTAAAATAAGATGTTAAAATTAAAAACCTACTTTTTGTACAATTAAAATATATTATTAAATGATCTAAAATTATTTTTATATTTATTTCTAATTTTTTTTGATATAGTATTATTTTATTATTTTATAAATGCAATATTGAAATTAAATAAATACATAGAAATTTGAAATAAATTGGATCGTGACAACAACTAACTTCCATTAGTCAACGTGTAATTATATTCACACTACAATTTTTATTGTCAACATTGTATTTTTAATTACAACGAATGTCTTACATTCTTTGATATTTTGGCACTTATGTTTCTAACTTTTTCTCGTCGTATTTTTTTCATTAACTTTGAATTAATTTTCACATCTTGTCTCTGATGACAATTTTCATCCAAATATTCTGCTCATGTGCATTGAAATGAAGGAAAAATATTTTGTCAAACTTTTATATTTATTATTTATTTTGTATATTTAAAAATACGAGAGGCAGGAAAAAAATTTGCCTTCCTAATTAATTTTTTGGGCAGAAATCATCATCAAATACAAATATAAGATGTATAAATTAATAGGTTGGTGATAAAAATTTGATAAAAAAAACTTAGGGATATAAATACAAAATGAGAAATAGTTAAAAACCTTTATTACAATTAAAATGTTTTGTGATTAACAAATAATGCAGCGTGAATATAATTATTTTTAGTGAACACTAACAAAAATTATAAAATGACCAATGTATCCATATTACATCAAATAAATAATATATTTTCAACAATTCTTTTTTTTCTCTTCAAATTTTCATTCCTTTACCTTCTATATCGATTTGGAAACAATAAACATTCGATGCCTCCATCACCTCCTTTCTCCCACACACCTAGGAGTGGCAATAAGAAGCCCTATCTGAACTCGGCTCATGATCTACTAGGTCCTTGGAATTGAGACCAGTTTTTTTGTCCACAAGATATTTGTTTAAAGAAATATAACGAAACATAAAAAATATAAAAATAGAGAAAATTTTATGGACTGTCAAAACTTTCACTATATGAAAAATCGTTACAATCATATAAATTTTACTAACCAAAATTCTTCTAGTATCTTAAGAAAAATAATATATTAAATTTTATCACACCCCATCAATTTCTATTCTTTATATAACCAACTAAGAAAATAAAAAAAAAAAAACAACTAGAATGATAGGCTTACAATTTTTCTCTAAAAAACCCTTAAGTCACACGTCTACAAAAGATAATAAACCACGTCAATTTATAGTTAACATATGACCTAAATTTTTTTCAAATTTCGATTGCCAATGTTTTCAATATTTGAAAACTTGTTCAATTTTAGTCACAAAATATAATATAATACCATATCATATCATATTTTTTTACTTTTCAACAATTTGTGCATTTTTTTATTTTGGCAAATTTTTTTTAAAAAAATCCTAACACCAGGAGGCACTGGCTAGTGGGTCTCATGGGCTGAACTGAGTGGTACACGAGCCGATTCATCTTTTTTTATGAGAAAAAAAAATTAGAGCCCGAACCGACTACGGATCGCTCAACTCATTTGTCACCCCCAACCCACACCATTTCTCTATTGGACTTCGTAGAAATTTTCGGAAAGCTGGGAAAGTTAATTCATACATGGAAAAATTGATCAGAAACCCATGAAAGAAAAGAAAAAAGAACAGATAAACCTTTTACAAGAAAATGGAGAACATGAAGAGACCATTTACTAGAATTGCAAGTGATAGTTATGGTTTTCATTCGGAGTAAATTATAGTAAATATCTGTTTGAGATGGTACTTTAAAAAAGTAGTAATTTTCGAAAATAAGTTGAAAAATAGTTATTTTATATAAATATACTCTAAAAAATTAAACATCTACTATACCTTAATTAGTTAAATCTAACTAATACATTTTAAGTAAGTTACTTTTTTGATAGATTAATTTAAATTATAAAATAAAAATTTCAATAAGTTTTGTACTATATTAGTTTGGTTGTTTTTAAATCTGAAAATATATTTAATATAATTGCTCAAAATTTACTGGAAGAGTTTGAGTTTATGAATTAATGTCTGGTTGAAGAAAAAGAATATGGAAACAGAAAAAGCAAACGAAGTGAGTTGAGCAACTGTCTGAAAAGAATAGGAAAACGAAAAAGAAAATGTGATTTTTTTTTACACCCAATGGTTCAAACAAATAGATATACATAATTTTTTACACCAGAAAATTATTATTATTACAAATATTAATAAAAATTACTATTTTTAAAAATGACCTTTTCCATTAGTCTAAATTTCTAAGTTTTCCTTTCACATATACTTTGCACTAGCCCTGTTCTCCTGCACACATGGAGTTTTTCTTATCCTGCCCATTGCCTATATGGCACTGTGATGTCATCAATTTTGCACACATAAGCTACTGCCATATTATTAATTGTTGTTGTAAAAATTGACCATCAATTTTTTCTCATACCACACTTTCTCTCCACCTTTCCCCTCCCAACTGAAACTCGGCTAGCACAAATGGTGGTGCCACAAGAGACCGTTGTAGAGATGGCGGTGGGTTGTTGCGTCTCGGAGATCTCGATTTCTCGACAGATCTAGCGGCAGACATCGATGGGCAGGTGGTTAACCTTATAAACAGCGCAACCGGCACAGTTGCTTATGCGATTCATGTGCTTCAGGTCGGGAAAGTTGGATGGAGGAGGAGAAACCGGTAGAGCTAGAAGCAGAAATGGAGGTGAGGGAAGTGGCGGCCGGCGGTGGGTTTAAAAAAAAACTAGCACCTATGTTTTAAAAAAAATCGAACACATGTAAATGGGAAAAAAACTAGCACATGGATTTTAAAAACTGGAGGAGAAACCGGCAGAGCTAGATGCAGAAATGGAGGCGAGGTAAGCGGCATCCAGTGGTGGGTTAAAAAAAAAAAAACCAGCACCTGGGTTTCAAAAAAAAAAAAAACAGCACGTGTAAATGGGAAAAAAACCAGCACCTAGGTTTTAAAAACTGGATTGAAAGTGTTTTTTTAATATTGAATCTTGGCTTATGTATGTAAAGATTTATGGACATGGATTGGGTCCGATTAAGGGTGGGCGTCGGGTGGTTCAGTTCGGTTAGTAGAAGAACTGGAACCACCTGTTCATGTTCGGGTATTTTATAAAAAGAATCGAAACCACTCACTTTCAACTGGAACCGAACCGGATCCAGAACCATTGGTTCCGGTTCTACCCGTTTTTTTTTTTAATAATTGTCATTTTAAACTAAATGCACAAATAAACAAATTTTGTAAATTATAGGCACTAAAAAATAACATGAAAAATATTTAATTATCCAATCATACTCCATGATAATAATTAATAAAATCTACAGTACCACAACTACGTCTAATAGCATGAAAAACATCCAATAATCCAATAATATTACATCTAAATAGCATCCAAAAAGTGAACCAAAAACTAAAAATCAACAAGATTACGCAATATTATATAATGGAGTTAATTTGGTAAAAAATAATATGAAAAGTTAACAAAAATGCAAATCTGAAAATTAAAAAAAAAAAATCAATTTTTTGGTTCTTAATCGGGTATCCGGAACCGGTTCCTAAGAACTGGAACCGGTCCAGAACTGCTGGTTCTCGGTTCTTTTGAACCGGATCCAGTTATTTAGTGATAGGAATCGAACCGGATCTGCCGGTTCCGGTTCGAAAACTTCGGTTAAAATGCTCACCCCTAGGTCCGGCGTCGATTTCGCAATCGGAGGAGAGAAGATATTTAGGAAAAATGGAGAGGATAGGTGGAGAGAGAGTGTGGTGTGATGGTCAATTTTTTACAACAGCAATTAATGATGTGGCAGTAGCTTATGTGTGCAAAATTGATGACATAGCAGTGCCATATAGGCAATGGGGCAAGATAAGAAAAAACCCCATGTGGGCAGGAGAATGGGGTTGTACTCTGCACATTTTATAGTGTTTGAGTATGAAAATAGCAGGTGAAGAGATGTACAAAAACAGATCGACGGGATCATGGACTCAAATTAAAACTTTATGATAATTATGATTTTAATAATGAACAGTCTCATTTAATTGCTTGCTGTGAGGCGCGATGTGAATAAGAGGAGATTTTGTTGGAAACAGTTTTGTTTAGTGCTTGTTTGGTAGAGTTTAAAAGTAGTTTTTTATGAGATTTTGATAAAAGTTGATAAAATATATGGTTAAAATTTTGATAAAAATGGTAATTATATTCACACAACATTTTATTATAAATGCATCACATTTTAATTACATAAAAAGTTTTCAGTTTTTATTTATTGTCATATTTATGTCTTTAACTTTTTTCATCGAATTCTTATATTTAACATTCTATTAATTAACACATTTTGTTCTTACTGACGATTTTTGTCCAAAAGTTCTATTAGTGTGCTTTAAAACGAGGGACAAATAGTTAATAAAAATTTTGTATTTATTTATTTTTTTGCCTATTTAAAAATACGAGGAGAAAATGAGTCTTTTTGTTCTTTATTAATGAAATTTTTAGACGGAACCGTTATCAGAAATAATATGTGATAATTAATAGAAGGTTAATAATAAGAATACGATGAAAAAAAATATTATAGACATAAATTTAATAATAAGTAAAGATTATGAACTTTTTATGTAATTTAATTATAGTGCACTTATAGAAAAATGTGGTGTGAATATATTTAATCTGATAAAACCGTAGATCTCATAAAATATTTAATTAAAAATGAGTTTGAGAAAAAAAAAAATTTAAACTCTCTTAATTTATTTCTTTCTTGTGTAAAATTATGATTTGAGCCATAAGCATTCAGTAGTTCACAATAAAGATGGGATTGATTAAGGTTGAAAGTAAAGTCCTCAACTTTGTTGATTATGTGTCTCTAAATTTTTTTGTCGAATTTTTATTTTCAATTTTAATTAATTAACATATCTTATCATTGATTATGGTTGGTTTCTGTCAAAACATTCTGTTTGCGTACTTTAAAATGAAAAAAAAAATTGTGTCGCACTTATTATATATATATATAATATTTTAAATACGATGATAAATAAGCCATTTTTAATGTCTTCCCAATAGACTTTTTGTACGGAAACTATTATTAGAGATAATATGTGCTAAATAATAAAAAGTTGAAGATAAGAATGCAAATAAAATAAAATTATAGACATAAGTGCTACAATAATCAAAGATTTTAAGTACAATTAAAATATAGTGCAACAAATAAAAAATGTGGTCAAGTGCGGACCCACATGGGATCATGTGGGGTCAATTGACCCCACATATTTTGTACGAATAAAAATTAATTATTATTATTATTATTATTTTACATTTTCTCTAATGTGCCATTACTTTAGGCCTAATAAAAATAAAAATAGATTCACATTAAAAATTCCTCCACGAAAATTGGTCATTCATAAAAATGGGTCAATTCCCAATTAAAAATCTTCAATTCAGACAGAGACTTACTCTATGTCCAGCATATTTCTTTATCTCATCTCATCTCTTCACTCTGTCTTCTCCAAATTTTCTTTTTCTTTTTTAAATTTGTTGATTATTTTGTCGATTTCTTTGTGCTTCTAACTTCAATCACAACATTTGAGATAAGGTGACAGTTGAATGGATTTTTACATAGAAGCCTAATCCTAATACCGATTTCTTTGTATCTTTTTGCATATTTAAATACTAGTTTAGAGTTGGAATATAATTAGTTCAATTATTTGTTGAATTGTGAGAAATTTCATTAGTCTTTGTACATGTTTGAGCTGACATGAAATTTTTTTGTTGAATTTTTTTTTTTGAAAATTGTTAGTTGAAATATATGTACTATAATATAAGTGTCTATCACCTGTTTACTGTTCACCCTTCAACCAACACGACGTCGTTTTATTGATTTAGTATTCTTAATTTCGTCCAAATCTCACTCTTTTGTCCTAATCTTTTGACACTTTTTTTATATTAAATTAATATATTTTACCGCAATTTTTTACTTCTTCATCTTTTCTTTTCTTTTATATATATATATATATATATATATATATATATATATATATATATATATATATTAATGCCTTTTAGCTGTATTTATTGACTTCTTATATATTATAGTAAAGACATATTCATTTTTCCCTTAATAAATCATCAAATTTGGTACTTTTTTATCCCCAGTTGCTATGGAGAACAAATGACGAAATACAATTGATTCCTAAAAATGTTGGTAAATTTCTTTTTCTTTAAACTGCAGTTTTTGTTGTCCAACTTAAATATTTGCTGCAGCTTATACATTAAGTATTTTTACATAATTCCAGTTGGAGACGATATCCCTATGGGTTACCTAACCATTGACTTTGGTTTCACATAATTTCATGTTATATAACTCAAGTTATGGACAATTTTTTAAATTGCGACAGCATGAATCCGAGAAACTGCCTTGGATGTTTCGGTGAACATTTTAGTATGTCAAAACATGCCGTCGGATTATCAAATTTTTATATGTGATAGCAACATGAGTATTCTACGTTCTGTGAAAATTTCATATTGTTCGGTGATCGTTTTCTATGTCAAAGAATTTTTTTTTTACTCCATGACTGGGTGAATTGTTTCTCCAAACTACACTTTCTGTTGACCAACTCAAAACTATGCTGCACCTTATATATTAAGTATTTTTACATAATTCCAGTTGGAGACGATAGCTCTATGGGTTACCTAATCATTGGCTTTGGTTTCACATAATTTCATGTTATATAACTCAAGTTATAGACACTTTTGTAAACTGCGACCGCATGAATCCGAGAAACTGCCTATGGTGTTTCGGTGAGCACTTTAGTAAGCCGAAACATGCCGTCGAACTATCAAATTTTGATATGTGGTAGCTAAATGAGTATTCTATGTTCCCTGAAAATTTCATATTGTTCGGTGATCGTTTTCTATGTCAAACAAATTTTTGTTTCTCCATGACCGGATGAAGAAATTTTAGTAACACCGCCCTTATATTAAAAATTTTATTTACCTGGTCATGGAGTAACAAAAAATTCTTTGACATAGAAAACGATCACCGAACAATACGAAATTTGCAAAGGACATAGAATACTCAAGTAGCTACCACATATCAAAAATTGGTAGTTCGACAGCATGTTTAAGCATACTAAAATGCTCACCGCGAAACCTCCTAGGCTGTTTTTCGGATTTATGCCGTCGGCGTATCGGAATCGCTATTATAAATCAATCAAAAAACTTTAAGTAGTGTAAATATCTTCTTAAACTTTTGTGGACCTTGGTTTTGTGGTAGTTTTAGTGGATTCATATGTTTTGGTTACACGTTAATGATGTGAACTTGAAAGGTTTTGCTAAACTTTATGTTTCTCTAAGATGCAATTTCTGTTGTCCAACTCAAAAATTTACTGCACCTTATATATTAAGTATTTTTACATAATTCCAGTTGGATACGGTAGCCCTATGGGTTACCTAACTATTGGTTTTGGTTTCACATAATTTCATGTTATATAACTCAATTTATGGACAATTTTGTAAACTGTGACAGCATGAATCTGAAAAACTAACTAGGATGTTTCGATTAGCATTTTAGTAAGACGAAACATGCTGTCGGACTATCAAATTTTGATATGTGGTAGCTACATGAGTATTATATGTTCCCTGAAAATTTCATATTTTTCGGTGATCGGTTTCTATGTCAAATGATTTTTTGTTAATCCATGACTAAGTGAAGTTTTGAAATTTTTTTTTCCTTTTTCCTTTTTCTCCACATTGCCTCATAACTCGGCAAAATTAGTATAAAAAAAAAATACTTTCTCGAGTTACTCGAGAAAGTCAAAAAAAAAAAAACAAAAAAAAAAATTCAAAAAAATTTGTCGAGTTACTCGACAACCTCAAAAAAAAAAAAAATCAAAAGATTCGACAAAGTCATTAAAAAAAAAATTCAATCAAAAGATTAACTCGAAAAAATCATGATTTTATTTTTAATTTTTTTATTGTAACTCAACAAATTGTTGTCAAGTTGCCCGATAAAGATTTAAATTTTTTTTTTGTAACTCATAAAAATCTTAATTTTTTTTAACAAAAAAATAAAATCAAATAAAAATCAAATGGCCAAAATAAGGTAGTGTTACTAAAATTTCTTCACTTAGTCATGGATTAAAAAAAATTCTTTTGACATAGAAAACGATCACCGAACAAGATGAAATTTTCAATGAACATAGAATACTCGCGTAGCTATCACATATCAAAATTTGATAGTCCAACGGCATGTTTCGGCTTACTAAAATACTTACCGAAACATCCTACTGGAATAGGGAGGAAAAAAAAAATGGAAAAAGTCGACTAAAAAAAATGAATAAAAAAATTGGGCCTTGTTGGGATTTTTTTTTTTTAACCTTTGTCGAGTTACTTAACCAAAATAGAAAAAAAATTAATTTTTTTTCCCTTTGTCGAGTTATTCGAAAAAAAAAAAAATTTTCCTACCAAAAAACCAAAAAAATTATATTTTTCCCCTTTATCGAGTAACTCGACAAAAAAAAAAGGTTAAAAAATTGTCAAATTGGACTTTGTTGAGTAACTGGACAAAATGATAGTAAACATTAATCTTATTTTTAAAAAAAAAATTTGTCGACTAACGCGACAAAAACCAAAAAAAAAAAAATTCTAAAATAAAAAACATGTTTAGGAAAAATTTAAAAAAATGTTGTCCAGTAAAAATAAAATATTTACAATTTTATTTTATTTTTTTATTATTAGTTTTTATTTTGTTTATTTAAAGAGGAAGACAAAACAAAATTTGAAACAAAATTCAAAGGTCGGGCATGATCAATGCAAAAAAAAAAAAAATTATGGGTAAATTTATTATAAATTAAAAAAGTTGTGGACCAAAACTGCAAATTAGAAAAAAAAAAAAAAAACCAAAAAGTCACACAACAAATAAAAAAAACAAAGGGAACATTTCAAAGTCAAAAATAGATTTAAAAAAATGACTTTGCCGATTAACTCGACAAAGTGAAAAAAAAGGGAAAAAAAAAATTCAAAATTTCACTTAGTCATAGATTAACAAAAATTTATTTGACATAGAAAACGATCACCGAAAAATATGAAATTTTTAGGGGACATAGAATACTCATGTAGCTACCACATATCAAAATTTGATAGTCCAACGGCATGTTTCGGCTTACTAAAATGCTCACCGAAACATCCTACGTAGTTTTTCGGATTCATGCTGTCACAGTTTACAAAATTATCCATAAATTGAGTTATATAACATGAAATTATGTGAAACCAAAGCCAATGGTTAGGTAACTCATAGAGCTATCGTCTCCAACTGGAATTATGTAAAAATACTTAATATATAAGGTGCAGCAAATTTTTGAGTTGGACAACAGAAACTGCATCTTAGAGAAACATGAAGTTTAGCAAAACCTTTCAAGTTCACATCATTAACGTGTAACAAAAACATGAGAATCCACTAAAACTACCACATAACCAAGGTCCACAAAAGTTTAAGAAGATATTTACACTACTTAAAGTTTTTTGATTGGTTTATAATAGCGATTCCGGCACGCCGACGGCATAAATCCAAAAAACAGCCTATGAGGTTTCATGGTGAGCATTTTAGTATGCCTAAACATGCCGTCAGACTACCAATTTTTGATATGTGGTAGCTACATGAGTATTCTATGTTCTCTGAAAATTTCATATTTTTCGGTGATCGTTTTCTATGTCAAATGAATTTTTGTTAATTCATTATTAAGTGAAGTTTTGAAATTTTTTTTTTTTCCTTTTTTCCCACTTTGTCTCATAACTCGGTGAAGTTAGTATAAATATATATATATATATATATATATATATATCAAAAGACTTTCTCGAGTTACTCGGGAAAGTAAAAAAAAATCAACAGACTTTCTCGAGTTACTCGGGAAAGTAAAAAAAAAAAAATTTCAAAAAAATTTGTCGATTTACTCGACAAACTGAAAAAAAAAAATTCAAAAGATTTGACAAAGTCATTACAAAAAAAAATTCAATCAAAAGATTAATTCGAAAAAGTCTTTATTTTATTTTTAATTTTTTTATTGTAACTCAACAAATTGTTGTCGAGTTGCCCGATAAAGATTTAAATTTTTTTTTGTAACTCATAAAAATCTTAATTTTTTTTAACAAAAAAATAAAATCAAATGGCCAAAATAAGGTAGTGTTACTAAAATTTCTTCACTTAGTCATGGATTAAAAAAAATTCTTTTGACATAGAAAACGATCACTGAACAAGATGAAATTTTCAGGGAACATAGAATACTCGTGTAGCTACCACATATCAAAATTTGATAGTCCGACGGCATGTTTCGGCTTACTAAAATGCTTACCGAAACATCCTACTCGAATAGGGAGGAAAAAAATGGAAAAAGTCGACAAAAAAAAAATAAATAAATAAATTGGGCCTTGTCGGGAATTTTTTTATTATTATTATTATTTTTTTACATTTGTCGAGTTACTCGACTAAAAAAGAAAAATAATTAAGTTTTTTTTCCCTTTATCGAGTTATTTGACTAAATTTTTTTCCTACAAAAAAACCCAAAAAATTATATTTTTTTCCCCTTTATCGAGTAACTCAACAAAAAAAAAAGTTAAAAAATTGTCAAATTGGACTTTGTTAAGTAACTGGACAAAATGATATTAAACATTAATCTTATTTTTTAAAAAAACTTTTTCGAGTTACTGTTCACGCAAATTTTTTTTTTTTTTTTAAAGGTGAGTTTTTTCATTTCGAATTTTTTTTTTCAATGAAAAAAATCAACAATTAATGATAATGCTTGAACCTTTTGTCATGGTGTATTCCCCTCTCTTTATAATGATCAAAGAAGTTCAAAATAAAATTAAGAATGCAGTCCAAATCACATCTTACTGCTAAATATATGTGTTCAGCGTCCTAATTCATTTTGATTTTATATTGAATAGATAACATAATACAATATAATTTAAGTATCTAAATTCATTTCGGACATATTGAAGGTTAAAATTAATTTATAGGTTAATAACACAAATCTTTGGAGATTGTATCTGCAAGGACGGGTATACAAAATTATGTTCCAATGCTTGGTAATTTTTTTGGCTGCTATAATCAGAAGTGAAATTTGTATTGTGTTTGAAAATTTTGTTCATTATACATTTGATAAAAAGGAAGTTATGAAAATGCACAAAAGAATTTAGATAATCCAAAAACTATAGAATTTTAAGATAAATTATTAGATGCAACACTAAACTATATCTCATCACCTATTAAGTCAATGAATATCCCCAATGCATTCTATAAGCTCAACATTAAAAAAATAAAGAAAAGTTACTGCAATATAATGGAAGAGTGGCAGATACAGAATTTCAGAATATCTTTTCAACATTTTTTATTCATCTTAAATTTTGTTGAAAACTCAATTCGACCATTTTTTTTTTCTTTTTGTGGGATTTTGTCCTAAATTTTATAATATTCATTTATTTGTCCTAAATTCTACAATGTTATAATTGCTACACGTGCAACATACGAGTTTAAAACTAGTATATATATATATTTTGGATTGCAGGGGGGTTGGGGAGATATGATAGCTAATAATACAATTGTGAACTGTAATAATGTTGGTGACTGAATTTACTAAATTTTTACGGGAACAATAAGAAAGATGGAGAACAATTAGTTTAATAACTGTTAATATTATCAATCTAGCTTTCATCTAAATTGTACAATTGTGGTGGAAAGGCCGAAGGCGTATAATGCTTAAATATTTTTAACTTGTATCTGATTAATTGATTGAAAGTAACTTCATTTATGTTTCATTTGCTAAAAGAATTGGATACTCTTCTCTTTCTACTAATTACATGATTATTTCAAAATTTATTATGTATTGAATTAGGCCATTAGTCTTTATTCATTTTTTAAATTCTGTATTCGGTGTTGATTTATTTTCTTTATTTGGTTGGACTTTATTGTGATTTCATAGACATTATATAGTCAATTGGTTTAGCCATCTTCAATTATTTTACCACTTTATTCACTTTAATAATTGAAAATTTTGATATAATATATTGTGATTTCAATGTATCTCCTCTACCTCGTGAATTTTTCTTTCTTCCTTAATTTATAAACAAACAATTAAATCGTTTGACAATATTGATAACGATGTAATTATACTACGTTTTCAAAATATGAAAACGTGTAGGCTATGATTGTAGTAATATATTTATTTTTATTAATATTATTTTATTTTTTAAAAAAATTATATTTTTGACCATACAATAGAAAATGTCTGACTCCACTATCGAGCATGGTGTGAATATCATTACCCTATTTGTAATTATATATTTCTGATGGAGTATATTTTAGTTTTGTTAATAGAAATTTTTGACCTTACAAAATTTACCGGAGTATATTTTGTGTCGATATTTATAATAATACAATATATGATTCGTAATATTTACAAAAATGGTATTTAATGTGCAAATACATACTATTTATAAGGTGCAATTTGTAAATTTCTGAAAACTCAATCTCATAAAATTATCCTCCACCTCAGTGTGTTGGGAATTGAGACCAATTCCTTTATTGCCACAAGATCCTTGTTCAGAGAAAATTAACGAAACAGAAAAATATAAAAAGATAGAGAAAGATTTACGGACTGTCAAAGCTTTCACTATATGAAAAATTGTTACAATCATATAGATTTCACCTTCCCAAATCCCTAAGTATCTCGAGAAAAATAATATCCTAAGCTTTACCACACCCACCAATTTCTAATCTTTGTACAACCCACAAAGACAACAAGAAAAATAACTAGGATGCTAGGCTTACAATTTTTCTCTCAGAAAACCCTCAGGTCACCCCACAAAAGAGAATAAACCACGTTAATTTATAGTTAACGAATGACCTAATTTTCATACAAGTTTAAACTACCAAGGAGTCCAAAATTTGGAAACTTGTTCAATTTTAGTTGACTTGAATATCTTCCAAGTTTCGACTACCAAAGTGTCCAAGATTAGGAAACTTGTAATTTTAGTCGACCTAGAAGTCTTCCCTTTCAACAGTTGTCTAATTTTGGCAAGTTTTGAGAAAATATCCCAACAATCTCCACCTTGACGAAAAACGAGTCAAAATTCAATCATCTCTTCTGTAGCGCTTCATCTCGATACTTAAAAAACGGTACACTTTGACAATCCCAATTCTCAAAACAGAGAATTAACATACTCCACCATATAAGTATAATCACTTAGAATTAACGAATTCTAAGAATTTCATCGGCTCATGTCGAATAAATTTGCTGAAATATTATGGTGCAACTCCCTTGCTTGACTTACTTGGAAGTTCATCAGCCATCGACATCAATTCCACCACACACCTTGCATTAATATCAAGCCAATGCCCATGTGCAAATGTGGACTCGCTAGTAGTAACACACCCTCTATCATGGCAACTAGCGCATGCCATAAGGATGTAAATATTTACTCAAGCGACATCATCGTCTCCCATAAAGAGAGACATATTGTCCGTATCTGATGTCGAGCAGTTAGCCGTGCCTGCTCCACCTTTTGGACTATTTTTCCTCACGTGACCAGGTTTTCTACAATTCCAACAAGATACCTTCTTTATAGTATCTTTGTTAGAAACAGGGGTTGGGTTCCTTTTCAAAGCATTGTGCAGTCCAAATTGAATCAAAACATCATTGACTTGTACTTGCCACAAGCCAAAATTGATTCTTTCGTCAAATTTCTCCACGTCATATTTAATAGACATATCTTCTCTTCTCTGTGCGCCAACACTTTGAACGACCTGATGCTCTGATACCACTGTTGGGAATTGAGACCAATTCCTTTATTGCCACAAGATCCTTGTTCAGAGAAAATTAACGAAACAGAAAAATATAAAAAGATAGAGAAAGATTTACGGACTGTCAAAGCTTTCACTATATGAAAAATTGTTACAATCATATAGATTTCACCTACCCAAATCCCTAAGTATCTCGAGAAAAATAATATCCTAAGCTTTACCACACCCACCAATTTCTAATCTTTGTACAACCCACAAAGACAACAAGAAAAATAACTAGGATGCTAGGCTTACAATTTTTCTCTCAGAAAACCCTCAGGTCATCCCACAAAAGAGAATAAACCACGTTAATTTATAGTTAACGAATGACCTAATTTTCATACAAGTTTAAACTACCAAGGAGTCCAAAATTTGGAAACTTGTTCAATTTTAGTTGACTTGGATATCTTCCAAGTTTCGACTACCAAAGTGTCCAAGATTAGGAAACTTGTAATTTTAGTCGACCTAGAAGTCTTCCCTTTCAACAGTTGTCTAATTTTGGCAAGTTTTGAGAAAATATCCCAACACAGTGGAGGATAATAAGTTCTATCTGTTGGAATAATTTCTCAAAACTTATCAAAATCAAAAGATGCACCAATTTTTTAAAAAGAAAAGATATGATATGATATAATATAATATCATATTATATTATATTTGGTGACTAAAATTAAACAAGTTTTCAAATCTTGAACACTTTTGCAGTCAAAATTTGGAAGAACTTTAGGGCATACGTTAACTATAAATTGATGGAGTTTATTATCTTCTGTAGATGTGACTTGAGGATTTTTGAGAGAAAATTTGTAAATCTAGTATTCTAGTTGTTTTTCTTGTTCACTTTGTGGGTTACACAAAGAGTAAAAATTGGTGGGTGTAGTAGGATATTATTTTTCTTAAGATAATATAGTAACATATGTCCTAAAGTTCTTCCAAGTTGGCAGGTGTGGTAGAAATTTATATAATTGTAAAAAATTTTCATATAGTGAAAGCTTTGACTATCCATAAATTTTTTTCTATCTTTTATATTTTTTTTATGAACAAAAATCTTGTAAACAATAAAGAAATTAGTCTCAATCCTCAACATATCCACGATGAACAAACTATAATGAAAACTTAATACTTTCAATTTTTATTTCTTTTTTCTTTTTTTTTTTTTGTGAGAATTTAACTAAATCGTTTTTAAAATGGGTTGGGCCTCTAGGAAAGAGAATTGGATCCAACCCACGAGTTCGGATACGCTCTAATTTGGTTAGATGGAACCAGAAAATGGTACTAAAAAATAAAAGGGAAAATTTTGGGCCGGTCACTGTTAACGCCATGGTGGGCTGAAAAGTCATATCATATAATCTTAATTCAACTAAAGTTATACTTAATTACTAAAAGACCAATATGCCCTCCAATTGTAAAAACAGTCATTTAAACACGTAAAAACCAACAAAATCATTTCAATGCCTGTTTACAAACTCCTTCATTTACTTTTAACAATTTTCATCTTCTTCTTGTGTTTGATTCTTCTCACCATAACCTGTAACTGCATACAAACAATTCGAAAGCTGATATTTCAATGGCGAAGATATTGTTTTATTTTTTATTTTTTAATAAAGTAACCATTTTCAGTTAAAAATAATCATTCAAATATTGAGATATTGTTCAAATTGAAACATGTGCAATGCAGTTAATGAATGTAGTTTGGATGAACTGATTCAACTAGTTTTTGATAATGTAGTTGTTGTGAGTTAGGGTTTTATGTTAGATCATGTAAAATGCTTGATACTGTTTCAATAGATGTGTTTCAATATATGATACTGTTTCTAATGATAGTGAAATTTGCTGATTTTTTTTCTCTGTTTTTAATGATAGTGAGCAGTTATTCTTTCTTTATCTTGGCATTGCTCTGAAGTATGTGTTTGCTTGCTTTTAAGGGACTCAGATACCTTGGAAGAACTTTAATTTGCAGCAAAAGGATGTACATTAATCCGTGATACTGTTTTAGAGGATTTGTGATACTGTTTTGAAAAAAAAAATTAAAGATTGTCATTTTAAGCTAAAGAGACGACTTCAAACGGGTAAAATCCATCATGGGCAGCGGCGAAGCGGCTGGTCTTGACCGTCTCGTCGAGACCATTCCGAAAACATATTACAATAAAAATTCTGAGCACGTGTGCAAATTCTATGATCATTTCTATTGTGATACTGTTTTTTGTGATACTGTTTTGCATAATACAGTACCAAACAACACACATGACTATGATATCATGCTTTTATCTTTGATACTGTTTAATTAGTCATATGTTTTGTTTGATACTGTATTATGCAAAACAGTATCATAGATTAAAACATGGATTAAAACAATATCAATTTATATTAATGCACATTACCTAAACAAAACATTATCATGGATTAAAAGTAAGACATTCAAACAGTATCATAGGATTAAAACAGTATCATGGATTAAAACAATATCAAAAGATACTGTTTTATCTATGATACTGTGAATTGGTATACTTATATCATGTTTTTATCTGTGATACTGTTTTATTATGATAATGTTTCAATCTATGATACTGTATTAAAACAGTATCATTACTTCAACCATTAAAATATCTTGTGCTTAGTTTTATGATACTATTTTAGCTGTGATACTGTTTTATTTAGATAATGTGAATTGGTATACTTATATCATATTTTTATTTGTGATACTGTTTTAATATATGATAATGTTATTGAGTGCAAGTAGTATCAATGGTCTTATAATACTAATAGAGTATTTTAAGAACAGTTTAATTACTTCAAACAGTATCAATGGACTTGAACAACATATTTTCATGTATAACATTTATCTGTGATACTGTTTTAGAGGATGTATGATATTGTTTTGACAATAAAATTAAAGATTGTCATTTTAAGCTAAAGAGATGACTTCAAACGGGTAAAATCTATCGTACATAGTGGCAAATGAATTGGTCTTGACCGTTTCGTCGAGACAATTTCGAAAATATATTATAATAAAAATTCCAAGTACGTATGCGAATTCTATGCCATTTCTATTATGATAATATTTTGTGATACTGTTTTGGTATGTATGATACTGTTTTGACAAGAAAAAATAAAGATTGACATTTTAAGTTAAAGAGACGATTTCAAATGGCTAAAATCCATCTTATGCAGTGGCGAAGCGACTGGTCTTGACCGTCTCGTCGAGACCATTCCGAAAACATATTATAATAAAAATTCTGAGCACGTGTGCGAATTCTATATTCATTTCTATTGTGATACTGTTTTCTGTGATACTGTTTTATATAATACAGTATCAAACTACACTCTGATTATGGTATTGAATCAACATATTTCACTTCTCTTTATTTTTCCCAATTCAATCAAATGGTGGAGCATTATCACCTATCTTTGTTCTATATCTTCATTCTTTTTCACATACAATTCAATTCTTTTCAAAATCCAATTACTAACTAAACCACTTGTGTATGTGAAGCAAGTGAATGTGTACAATCCATTGTTGCCCCTCTGCCTCAATATCCACCACCGCCGGCGAGACCAGAATTAAATATTGAATGAATGTAATTTTGAATTTCTATTTCCTTGTTTGCAATTAGAAATTGGAATTCAACCAGAACAAAGTATTCCAACTAATTGATTCACGTAAGAAACACCAGAAAACCAGAATGCATGAAACACCAGAAAACCAGAATACAGGAAACACCAGAAAACCAGAAACCAGAAACCAGAACCAAGTTTTTTATGGTAGACCCGAACTTCACCATGGGCGAATCACCTTCGATCACCTTCGTCGCACTCATACCCAGCCTCACGCCATCAAATTCAGGCCCCCACGCCAAAAAACAGCACCTAAATCGCAGCTTACCTAGGTTCAGCATCTAAATCGCCGCCGTGACCTCTTCCACCGAACGCGCAACCACCGGACAGTCACCGATCAACTTGCCCATGCCCAAATGACTGATGGAGGTTTGTAGATGTAGAAGAAGACGTCAATGTTTTTGTAGGGTAATTTTGGAATTAATTTAAAATATTGCTTAAAATATGACTTAATTACAATTTTGAAAAATGTCTTGACCTAATTTGAAACAAGTCATGTACAAGTGACTTATAGGCAATTTTCCCAAAATAAAAATATGTTGTAACATTTTGTTGACAATCAGCCATCATTAGAAGTGAGTTATTCAACTTTGACTGGATATATTCTGGCTAATTTTATTTATAAATGCACTTTGCAACATTGATACTAACTAATAAGAATATTTGATATTGGTCAAATCTGAACTTCACCCTAAATCCTAGTCGAATCAGAAAGCTAAACACTCCTTTAGTGTAATCTTGCGTCTCATTATCTCATACTCAAATATTTTAGACATGATCCTAAAACGTTACCTAATGTAGCAATGGTTCCCACCAGCAAAATTTTCGACATACAAATACCCAAACATTCAATTTCAATACAAGCTGATCCTTACTAAATTTGAGCAAGTCTACGAGTGTTTATAAGGAACTTTTAAGCACCTCCATCAAATATATCATTAAATAGTGACATGTCTTATAGTATGTTTAGTAAAGATTTTTTTAGATTATAAGTAGTGGGTTCTACATAATGTGTAGATAAAAGTAGATAAAAGTTGTGAGTCATACGAAATGTGTGGATAAAAATGATATTTAACCAACTTATAAATACTTATAAGCAATAACAAACATTTACACGTGACTATTTATTCTCTAGAGGCATTCATCAACCGACTTCATGCTCTAAAAACATTTAAATAAGGAAAAGAATTGGAAAAAAGAAAGAAAGATATATATACACACACACACACACACACACGAAAGCCACCACTCCCATCCGTCCTCCAACAACGTCCGTTGGCCCTAGGCCTCGTACCTTCCATCGTCACCCTTATATTGCTGCCGCCACCACCATCTCTAGATACGCCCGAAATCTATCAAGTAAACGGAGTCGACATAATGTTAGGGAAATGGAATGTCAAAGAAAGCATAGAACATTAGAACCTTTGTGTTTGAAAAAATAGGATAATTTGTACTTTTGGTCCACAACATTTGTATTTTGTTACTAATTTAACATCGACTAATTTTTATAGTACCAGACATTCTCAACCTTTCATTTAATTGCAAATCATGTCTCCATTGATAGATTTTGACAAATTTGCCATCTTCTTTAGATAAAAAAAATAAAAAAAAAATGCTACAAGCAACAAAAAATGAAAGAAAATTGTAAATGAAGTCCCAAAACTTTTAAAAAGTACAAAGTAACTTATTCTTCCACCAACCTTACCTCATCTCATCCCAACTCATCTCACCATAGCCACAACCTCTACACCACCGCCACCAGCCAACTCATTCCTTGCTGACGGCTGGAAACTCTTTCCAATCATCGTCATCTTCTTCTTCTCCTCTAGATTGAATTTTCTTAAAATATTCCATCTAGATTTTGTTATTAAGACTAGGGTTTTATTCAAATCAAAATTTAATCATTCACTGTAAAAATTGCACAAGAAATAAAATGGAAGATTCACCGAATATTAGTGGAAAATTTGGTGAGTCAAGTGTGATTGAGGACATGGAAGGTCATAATTAAGGCAATCGTACTCCTCATCTTTGTAGTAGTCTCAATCTTTTGCATCCATCTCTATGCCAAATGGTTCTCGAACCGCTGTCGAGAGAACAACACCACTACCACCACGGGGCGACGCCACCAAGTAACAGTCACGCCCTTGCGTCTTGATCTTGATTCCACTGTCCTCATAACCATAACTGTAGTTATATTTGATCCCAAAGAGTTCAAATATGGACGGGAATTTGCAGTGTGTCTTTCTGAGGTCTCTAAAGGGGATCAGGCTTTTGCCAAAATGCAATAATGGGTTTCATACGGATTGCATTGATAAGTGGTTTCAATCTCATTCCACTTATCCTCTTTGTCGCGATCTACCTCATGGTGGTGGTGGCGGTGGCGGTGGTGGGATGAGGCGGGGTTGGTGGAGGAAGAAGTTTACTTTGTACTTTTTAAAAATTAGACTTCATTTGTAATTTTTTTTTGTTGTTTTTAGTTTTTTTTTGTTTATCTAAAGAGGAGGGTAAATTCGTCAAAATCTGTCAATAAAGACGTAATTTGTAATTAAATAAAAAGTTGATGATGTTTCGTGGTATAAAAATTAGTTGAAGGTAGAATAATAAGAAACTGTAAAGATTGGAGACCAAAAATACAAATTATCCAAAAAAATATTTGAATTTTATGGATTGAAAGATCAATGATACAATGTTCGAGGTAATAAAAGAAAGTGCATTATTATTTAACGGCTTGGAGAGCTCAAATACTTTATTTTTTGTTTTTAGTGAAAATTAAGTTTTGTTTATCCATTTGACTCCTCTGAGAGTTTCACATGTGAGACACACATGATTATTTAACGGCTATTTGCATGGATTCTGCCCAAAAGGACCTCTACTACAACACTTATGAAAGGTTGAGGATGGTGCTGTTAAGAATTGAAGGTTTATGACTCATTTGCACTATATGCAAAGGCTAGTGACCTCAACTCCAATTTCCATTAAAAAGCACAAGAGCAACGTCGATACAAAAATCAATTGCTTGATCAATTCCCAGTTATTTACTTTAATATACTAAAAAAATAAGAAAATTTGATTGTGGTCAAATCTAAACTTCACCCCAAATCATAGTCAAATCAAAAGGCCAAGCACGCCTTTATCACATCGAAATGTTTGGGGTGTGAATTGTGATCCTCAAACTTTTACTAATGTAGCATATAGATCCATGATCTCATTTTTCGACTTTCAAATCCTTGAACATTATAATAAAATATCTGAATTTCATTGCTTGAATGATAAAAGATTCTCTATTCCAAGGTAGTTAAACAATTACCCTAACTAGCAATGAAAGAAAGTTCATTTCAAGAAAAACAAAAGTAATTACAACTTCGTTTGACATAAAACAAAATTATAAGCTAGCTAGTGAAGCTTTGACGTGAACAAAAGGGTGGTGAGGAGATGAGCACTACAAGAAAAGAAGTCAATAGCGGCGACAAAAATCGTTGCTGAATGATCCATAATCGTCCTTTTACATGTATAGAAACGATAAAGTCGTCGCTCAATATCGCCGCAATAGTGTAGTGTCTCTAGATTAATAGCGATGACATTATATTTGTCTCTAGATTATGTCATCGCTACATATATTTGAATCTATAGCGACGACAAGTTCTTCGCAACATTGTCGTGGTCTATATCTCGAAAGTGGATAAAAAGGGACAACAATGTCGTCGTCAAAGTCGCCGCTGTTATCTGAAATAGTAGTGACGAGAAATTCGTCTTTATTATCTTTTATATACAACAATTATTAGCGACGACACAGTCGTCTCTATATTAGTAGGACATATAGAAACGACTATGTTGTCGCTAATACTAAATGATTTGTTTTATTACAGTGACGACAATGTTTCCGCTATAAACATTTTGATTTTTTTTTAAATTTTCATATATTTTAAATAATGTATAAAAAATTCTAAAAATCTACAGATCCTCCAAACCCTCGTCCTCGTCCTCCTCAGGCACTACCAACGGTATGCTATTTTTCAGAAACTCAATTTCCCGCTGCATTCGGCGTAGCTAAGCCTCGTACATGGCAAATCGATGATCGTCATTTTGTGGGTCTCTAGAAAATTGATGGGAAGTTCCTTGTGGGGCATTCAATGCAGCGGTCGAATCTAGGGAGCAAGAGGTGCCCTTCGGAACCCGTCTAACTCCACGGACGCGACTTCGTCGTTCTCCGAGAACCTCATTTGCAATAGCACGCTCGTCTAACGACGCGCCAATGGAGGCAACATGTGTCTGTTGAGTCTCACTCAACTCAACAAGTTTATCCTGTTTAGTGAAAAAAATAATAAATAATAATATCATGTCAGACAAAATTATATTAGCATCATTTAAAAGTCCTCACATAGTCACCAGCCGCCTGTAGGTTCACCCAATTGTCATGTCGGAAGGTGTGAAACGTATGGAACGACTCAATAATCCCTGGCCACTACTGGGTCTCGGAGTCCTGCTACAACAATTAAAACGTGAAATGTAGTTAGTAGACATTGTTACGTAATGTAGTGAAGATTTGTATAATGATATTAGAAAATTTAGTTGTACCTCATCGTAACGCGTAGCAGAGAAGCTTTTCGACCCCTGCACGTTCGGGTATTTAGCCTTACCTCAATTGGCCTTATTTTTCAAGAACCGTTCCTGAAGGTATAAAAAATAATTGATTAGCAGAAAACTTAATAGTTAAAAAAATATTAAAAAAAAGTAAAAAGTAAATAAACAATACGTACCACAAAAGTAGGACTGGTGAATAAGTCAATGTACTTCTACCAGTCCTCGGCAGACATATCGTCGTATGGTCGGCTGGGTCCATGCGCTTTTAAGTGATTATGCGCCTTGAGTTTGTAATCGTGATAACGATCGGCTGCCAGGTGATCTACAGCGGCACAAACCGTCCGGTACTCGTCGGGCGACTGATCGCCCTGCAGATTGAAGTAGCTCTGCAATAATTGAAAAAATTACGTTAATGTATATTACATGCAACAATTATTTATTGACTGCGCTAATAAAAAAACTAATATAAGTTAATACCTCGATGATGCTATGTAACCGTGCCCGCTGCTCATCTGGAACCTTTGTCCATGAAGGGTAGCACGAGGGCACGGTGAATCTCACTTAGTTCCCAACCAAGCGCATGAAGTACTTCGCGTTATTTTCGATAGACTGCATTGTGCGTTCGACATTGTCGAACACGATGGGAAGTGGCATCTTCTCGTTGGTCTGTCAAACCTTCTCAAGGTCAAAATATACCCTGTCGCTTTGGCAGGAGCGCTGAAAAAGAACAAATACGAACCATATATATCATACGAAATTCAACGATATTTATAAAATACAAAAAAAAATGATTTGAACGAAAATTATTATAGAATCGCAGGCCGAATCGTGCCGATGAGGTGGCTGCTGTGGAGGATTCCCTGCACCATCACTTCCGTACGACATCACGTCTGCCATAATAACACATGAAATAATTGTGAACAGCAATTAGTGCGGAATAGGTCCCTACACTTAGTGAAAATGATCCCTAGCTTTTAAATTACTGCTTAATTGGTCCCTAACTTAGTAGAAATAGGAACAATCCATAAACTTTGGATGATGAATCGGTCCCTAAACTTTTTTTTATATTTTAATAAGTCCTTAAACTTTAAATTTATTTCAAATAGGTCCTGAAATTTGAATTTTTTTCGTAATAAATTTTAATTTGTTTATGAATAGGTTATAAACGTTGAATTTATTTCAAATAGGTTACTAAACGTTGAATTTATTTCAAATAGGTCCCTAAACTTTGAATTTATTTCAAATAGGTCCCTAAATTTTGAATTTATTCGTAATTTCTAATAAGTTTGTATTTTTTGATGAATTGGTCCCTAAAATTTAGGAACCAATTTTAAATAGGTTCCTAAACTTTGAATTCATTTCAAATAGGTCCCTAAACTTTGAATTTATTCGTAATTTTTAATAAGTTTGTATTTATGCCAGACTCATGTCACTGAATGGATTGAATGCGTCTGCGGCCAAACCTAACCTGACATTCCTGATCTCACTTGCGAACAGTGGGTGTTTCATATCAAAGTCCCGCCATGCCTTTCCATCAGCAGAATGGTATATTTCATTATTGTCCCTAGACCTTCCTATACTATGCCACCACATGAGTTTGCAGTATTTTTCGTCGCAAACGTACGTTTTAGTCTGGGGTAGGGCTGCACAAAAAAATTGCGAAACTACAAACTGAACCGAAACCGTTGGTTCGGATCTACGTGGACCCGTAGTTTTTTTTATCTTAAACCGAACCAAACCGTTTCAAATGATTTGGTTTAGGTTTCAATTTTCAAAAACTGCATAAAACTGAACCGAACCACTTTAAAAATTTTAAATTAAGAAATAATTTTAATAAATTATAAATATTGCAGTTTTAAAAAATGTAAAGTTGACATGTTGCTAGATGCTAACTTGCTACTACTTTTTTGCTTTTTTTGTTTGTATTTCAAATTTTAAACAAATATAAATGTAATTTAACGTTTAACATTATTAGTTCTCGTTTAAACTTATATGTTAACTTGTTTTAAATATATTATTATAATATTAATAGGTAAACCGTGGATTAAAACTGAATCAAACCGCAAATAATAGTTTGGTTTGGTTTGGTTTGAAAAATAAAATAGTTTGGGTTGGTTTAGAAAAATTCCAAACTACATGAAATGGTTTGAGTTCAAAATATGACACAAACTGCCCAAAACGAATCGCGTTCTCCCCTAGTCTAGGGGCCAAGGAAAAATAGCGCAACACCTTATGCAAAACATTCTTCCCGTTCACTTTCCCATAAGTGTGCACCCAACGACTTTCCTGACAAATCGAACAAGTTTGTCTATCAGCATGTTCACCCCAAAACAGTGCATAGTCGTTCTTGCAGGCGTGAATTGATTTGTAACCCAAACCAAACTTCGTCATCATCTTCTTAGCTTTGGAGTTGGAGTCAACCAAGTTCATGTTTGAGAAAGTTAACTTCAGCAATTTCAAAAGATTATCGACAGACTTGTTTGTCCATTTGTTCACAACCTTAAAATGCATCAGCTTGACTAAAAAATTTATAAACAAAAATGATGAAACTCCTGGGTACAGTTCTGAATGTAGAGCCTCAAACAATTCGTCATAGTAACCATCAGTGCTTGTACCAGCATGCTCATCACCAGCTACGTCGTCCATGACATCCATCATCCCATCTTCCACACCAGCTTGCTCATTCTGTCTATACACATTCGCAGTATGAACATCGGTCTCGTCATGATATATCCAGGTGACATAATTCTCCATAAAACTATTACGAAATATGTGAGCCTCGACAATTTTCAATGGATGTATGAGATCGTTTAAACATATTTTGCACGGACATTTAATCATTCTCCTGTCATTTACGTATGGCCTCGCCATGTTTATAAATGGTTGCAAACCGTTCCGAAAATCTGTAATTTTTGTGCAATTTCTAATTGTTGTTCAAGTTTTATCAATATTCATACTTGAAAAATACTATATTTTTACAAATACAGTAAGGATAATAAATAGAAATGAAGAAATGTAATGTGAAGAAGATGATTATGGAGAAAAACAATAGAATTGCAAATATTTATATTGATGGGGAGAAAAAATATTTTTGCAGAGATACAATACAGAAATGCGGGGATGGGGAGAAGAAAAAGAAGAATTTATAGCGGCGACATATGTCATCGCTATAGATCAATAAGTCGTCGCTATGGAGTTTATCACATATTACGAGAAAATTAATAACTCACGTGCCAATCAAATTTATCAATACGTATATTGCGACGATAGATGTTTTTGCTATAGACAAAAAATGGACGCCAAATTTTCTGCCTAAATTGATACAGGTCTATAGCGATAACATCTGTCGTCGCTATATATCACATCATATTTTACGAGAAAAATTATGATTTACGTGACTAACAACATTATCCACATATCCGACATATGTTGTCGCTATTGGTGCAACAAAATGGCACAAATTGTTCCCACCATATTCGAAAGTAATTAGCGACAACATGAAAAGACGTTATTATAAATTACAAGTAATAGAGACGATGCATTACTTATAACGACGACATTTGTCCTTGCTATAATTTTTAAATTTTTAGCGACGATATTTCTTTGTCGTCTCTATTGTACAGTACCAATAAGGACAATCTGTTGTCATCGTAATTGGTGTCGTCACTATAGACACATTTTTTTGTTGTGGAGGTACTTAGAGGTGGCATAAATGAAGGATTGGAGTGGTGGGTGGAGAGTGTTTGGCTCGGTTTACGTATGGTGGACTTTTCGCTTCATCTTTTTTCTTTTCTTTTCTTTTCTTTTTTCCTATTCTTTCCCTTTTTTCTAAAATTTTTAGTTGTTTTGGAGATAATGGAGTGGGTGACTGTAAAATCCTTGAAACAAGTGGTCATGTGCAAGACACGTGACCGTTTGATGAAATATTTGACAGTTTTCTTCAAATATCAACTTGCACCGAAATTGAAAAATATAGACATTAATTGTGGACCCATATGTAACACGAGGCAAATCTTCCGAAGTTGTAAAATTTCCGTTTAAATATTATAATTCTAGTAGGTAATGAAAATTAACCAATGTCTTCTACAACGGAGAACCTCTACGTAGCCTCGATAATTCTAATTGTAAAGCATGGATTTCTCAAACTCATATCCACATTTACCACATATGCCAGTAAATACTAATTGAAATGAATGACCTTTTGCTCAATTCGTCCCCATTGGCCAATAATTTTAGCCTGCCTCAACTTGTTTATGTAACTACAAAATATCAAGAAAAAGACTTGACTTGACTTGCCATGCTAGTACAAATGGGGAATTGGCCATGCATTTTTACTCATTTATCTAAAGAATTGAAAGAATTCTCGAAATTACTGCAGCATTTCTTGAGTTAACTGATATTATGTAGAAATATCTTTATTTTTAATAAAAATCTTTCATTTTCAACACGAACACCACTATACTTCCATGTGAGAGCATGTCGGGAACTTGGCTACAGTGGCGAAGGAGCGGCTGTGCTGCTAGGGACGGCTGGGGACAGTTGTTTTTTAAATAGTTGATTACTTTAAAGATATGTATGCATGATAAAAAATTAAAATTTTAATTTTGCTTAAATATGAACAAGGAAAGTGCAAATATTCAAATACCCTGTAAATCTCTTATCACTTTATGTGAGTGACAGTCAAAGCCATGTGCTAACAATGTTAACTACTACCTCTTTTCTTCAAGTACTGTACCCTAAGACCATTCCCTTTCAACACAGCTAGTAAAAGTAATGAGAGTTTGATGCTATTTTTCACGTTCTTTTGTTTTTCATTTCTTGACTAGTTGACTTGTTGTTTTTGCACCCCCTTCTTGCACTTCCTTTTTCTCTCAATACCTTCTGCTATTCTTCATCAGTTTACCCTAAACATTTCTCTTTCTCTCTCTACAAAAAATGAATTGTTTTCTTTTTCTTTTTTTACTGTTGCTTTGAATTAATTTCAAGATAAAATGCAGCCATGGCTATGACTTGTTTTATCTCATTAATTTTCTCCACCATTTTTACACTTACTGCCCTTCTCCCTCTTCTCTCTCCTTCTTATTGCTTAAATCAAAAACAGCCTTCCCCAGATATCTACAGAGTAAATAAACATTCTCTACTTTCTCTCTCTACTCTCTGCATGCATGTAAAATATTATTGATGCTTAATGGGGTTTTGTTGTATATTGTAGGGTTTGGTGGTGGAGGAAAAAACCAGGTTGGGTTCAACGCCACCGAGCTGTCACAACAAATGCAACCAATGCCACCCATGCATGGCGGTGCAAGTGCCAACACTACCGAGTCACGACCGAGTCCATCCGGGTCAAATCACACCAAAGCCCCTAGACTATTTAGACCCCTCACCATCATCAGCAGGGAACAGGTACGCCAATTACAAGCCACTTGGATGGAAGTGCAGATGTGGTGGCAACTTTTACAACCCTTAAATTAATTAGAAAATGTATTCCAATATCAGAACAATTTTTTTGTATGGAATTCATTTGAAAAAAAAAAAAAAGATATATTAATTAACTATGCATTTATTTTTCTCGGGAGGTGTGTATTGTTGTTGTAGGGTCCCTAAAGATTCTTGATGAAAGATGACATTTAATGTGAGGTTCTAGTAACATTTAGTGTGTGTATTGAAACCTATACAGTGTGTACAGAAATTAGTACAGACTTTTATCAGACTGTTATTTAATGTTATTTCTTTCAAATTTTAATATTGGATATTTAAGTATTTGCTGTGCCACACACGTTTAAATTCTGTTTTTTTTTTTTTTTTTTAAATTTCCATCCTCTGTCCTTTTCTTATCCTCTCGGGATTTTCATTGCAACTTGCAAGTAACTCTTTCCTTGTCCAATGCGATTGTCAACATTTGTATACGAGCATCCATAGATGCACAGTGCACTACTTGCTAACCA
The DNA here is from genome assembly GCA_030279155.1 of Forsythia viridissima. Classification (NCBI taxonomy): domain Eukaryota; kingdom Viridiplantae; phylum Streptophyta; class Magnoliopsida; order Lamiales; family Oleaceae; genus Forsythia; species Forsythia viridissima. The sequence goes on along the minus strand of CM059038.1, from coordinate 37,345,341 downwards.
CTATAAAAATAGGTTTATTTTATTTATTTATTTTAAATTATAGTCTATTTTTTTATTGATAGTATAATTAATTTTTTAATATATTCATATTTAATATAAATTGTTATCAACAAATATGAACTACTATTATATTAATGTAAAAATATATTCAAAAAATATAAGTAAAATTTATTGTTGGCATTATAATAATTAAATTTTTTAACTTGTGTGAAAATGAAAATAGTATACCAAGCATGTATAAAGTTCCATCTAGCACTGGGTTTGAATTGTGGTGTTAGTTTCAACAAGTCAAGAAACTATTCGAAAATGGGAAAATTCAAATAAGATGATTGAGAGCATGTGAAATTGTGAATAATAATGAGATCAATGTAAAAAACTAATTTTTATAGGTGTAATTATTATATTTCATCCCTAACGTATACTTTTATTATGCAAAGCGTTTTTATCATTTGGATTTTGGCAAATGGACTCCTAAATAAATGTTTCTTCGCGAAAAATAGTCTCTGCCGTCCATATCTGTTAATATTTGTCGTTAAAATTATCAAAATTGTTAATTAGTGCAAATAAATCTAAACGATAAATATGATTTGCCCAAAAATATCAAAAAATAGTAAATGATAGAGAAGTTTTTCACACACAAACGTTTAAAGCTAGATTTTAGGTCTTCTTTCTTCCAACAACTATAAAATTCTACACAGACAAATAAAATTACATATATTGTAATATGACACTTAAACATAGTGAATGAAACTCATACACATTACAAGAACACGATACGTCCAATTAACCCTTTTGTGCAAATCATCCCCACCGTTTATATTTATTTGCACTAATTAACCCTTTTGATAATTTTAACGGCACATGTTAATGGATATGGACGGTAAGGACCTTTTCCGTAAAGAAACGTTTATTTAGGTCCAGATACCAAAATTCAAACGATAAAGACGATTTGCACAATGAGAACAAACGATAAGAACGAAATGTGTTAATTACCCTTTTTATAGTACAAAACCTTCTTAATGCGGAGTAAAATTTGGGTCTATAGTTTTTCAAAAAAAAAAAAGAAAAAAAGTTGGGTCTATAGTCCACCGTTGATTCAATTCCTAGTATGAATTTGGACATGTTTGGCTATGTTTTTTCAAGCTGATAAACTCGTCAGACATTATTTTTATCTATATATTTTATAGATTTCACAATTTTTATTTTTATTTTTTATTTACATATTTTATAAAACTCACAATTTATAATTTATATAAAAAAATATTTTATCAAACATACACAAAATCTGTAGAAGAAAAACTCGTTTGAATATTATCGAAAGGATTTAGGAGTAAAGCTCAATGGGTAGTTGTGGTTGATATCATACATAAGCGTACGAGAGGAGAGGACAATTCCATAATGTCTCTTCATTACACTCTGTACTGGCTGTATCCTTCCACAATAGGGGGCCATGTCTCCTACAAGTGGGTTTGAGTACGAACAGCAGCACAAGGAATCGGATCCATTCATTTCTTTGCCATCAAACATTCCATTTGCTGATGTTGGTAGGGCAACAACAAACTAGTATACCACGAATACTCCAATTTGTTTTGTAGGGATTGTAAGGAAGAGCTTGGGTTAGCTAAGTAGAGAAGCCAACTCTACACTAAAATTGTCAAGTCTTTCTTGAAGAACAACATGAATTAAGTGCTTGTTTAGTGAAGTTTTTTTGTTGATTATAAATTATAGGACTTATAAAATATGGATAAAAATAATATTTGACTAATTTATAAGTACTTATAAATACTCTTTCATGAAAAAATCTACAACTATTCTCTCCCTCTAATGGATATCGTCCCTAAACAATTTCCTCGGTGGAGTCACTTGGAAATACTTCCATTTGTTGACCTATGGTTAACTTTAAACCTTAATGTTTTGATTATTACAAACAAATTGGTTATGTTTTCTAACATTTTATTTTCAAGCAAAATTCAAAGCGCTACAAATCGAACTCTCATGCAATGTCAAGTTCAAAGTCAAAATCAATACAAGAGTTCAAGCATCTCAAGATCCGCCGAATTTCAAGATTCGAAGATCAAGATTGAAGAATAGATCTTTAGATAAAATTGTAAGGTATTAACTCTTTAATCCTTAGCAAATTAAATGAACGAAAGCTCAAATATAATTTTTATCACTTGCATAAAAATTAGTTTTATCAAAGCCAAAAATCAGATTTTCAAAACTGTGGAAACGGATCATCCGTTTGGAAAATCGGATGAACCGGTCGACCGTTTACTTTGAACCGGTCGACCGTCTGAGCGTATCTGTTCAAAAAGTGTCCGTTCTGAATTTTTGCAGTTCAATGGCTAGTTCTGACCAATCTGACCGGTCGACCGTTTAGTCATCCGTTTCAACAGAAAGTGACGAAAATTCATCTCTATAAATACCACTTCATTTATTATCATTCAACAACACTTACAAGAGCATTTATAGAGAGAATCATATTGAAATACTTCATTCAAATCTTCATTGCATTTATATCTTCAATATCTCTTATTGAAAAACTTTGTTTGATTAAATCAAACCTTTGATTCATCTTTATCAACAAAGTTTTCTTCTAACACTTGAGCTTTCCTCATTCATTGCTATTCATTAAAGTGTTAGTCTCTCTTAGAACTAAACTTGTATCTATCATTCATCTAGAGAGAAATACTCAAATCAATCTCTTTGTATATTTGGGTCATATTGAGGTCCCTTGAAAAGCTCAATATTGTATAAGGATCGGTGCTCCTTGTTTGTAAGTCACCGGATACATTGTAAGGGTTTGGATTGCACCATAAGTCAATCAAAATAGTGGAAAGGCCGTGATCGTGTTGGAGAGCTTGGTAACGGGGGACGTAGATCATTGGTTGGATCGAACCTCCATAAAAATCGTTTGCACTCTCTCTTCTCTTTTATTTACTTATATTGTGCTTATATCTTTGTGAATCATCTTTTATTTCTTAAATATCATTTTTGAGAATATTTTTCGAAAAAGTTTGAGAAAACCAATTCACCCCCCTCTTGGTTAGTTATTCTTGGGCTATCAATTGGTATCAGAGCAAGGTGCTCATTTTTTTGATTACACAATCTTGAGTAATGGCTAACCAAAATTTTCAAAACCTTGAGGGTCACTCTACAAATCGTCCTCCCTTCTTTAATGGCTCCCACTACAATTATTGGAAAACTAGAATGATGATCTATATTCAATCAATTGATTATAACATTTGGGAAGTCATCGAGTTTGGTCCATATGTGCCTACAAAAATTATCAAAATTGATGATAGACCGGACCAAACTATTTCTAAGCCTAGAGAAGAATATGATGAAGAGGATAAAAGAAAATTGTCTTTGAATGCTAGAGCCAAAAATTTACTTTATTGTGCTTTAGACAAAAATGAGTTTAATCGTATTAGCACATGTGATTCCGCATATGATATTTGACATGCATTAGAGATAACTTACTTAGGTACCAACAAGGTTAAAGAAACCAAAATAAATCTTTTGACAAAAGATTTCGAAAATTTCTTTATGAAACAAGATGAACCTATTGTTGATATGATTACTCGTTTCACCGACATTATTAATGGCCTTAAGGGCTTTGATCGAAAATTTACTAACGGTGAACTTGTGAGCAAAATGCTTAGGTCTTTATCGGAAGATTGGAGCTCCTTGAGGATGTTGATAGAAAATACAAAAGATATCAACACTTATCCATTAGAAGAGCTATATGGAACATTGATGACGTATAAGCTCAATAATGCCGAAACAAAGGAGAAAACGAGGAGAAGCAAAGAAGAAATGAAGGAGCTTCCCAAGAAGCAAATTGCTTTGAAATCAACAAATGATGAAGGATCCTCCAATCCAAACATGAGTGATGAAGAACTTGATGACCTAGTTCTTCTTGTCAAGAAATGGAGAGGATTTCGAAACAATAGGCGATTTCAAAAGAAAGAAGACAAAAGTGAAGAAAAGAACAAGAAAATCATATGCTATGATTGTGACAAACCCGGTCACAAGAGGACCGAATGCCCAAACAAGAAGAAGTTCATCAAAAAGAAAGCACTTCAAGCTACATGGGATGATAGTGATGAAGATGATCAAGAAGATGATGAAATTCAAGAAGAAATCGCTAATATGTGCTTCATGGCCATTGAGGATGAGATAAGTACAAATAACAATGACTCTTATATTGACTTATCTTCTTCTTATGATGAAATTCTTAAAGAATTTGAGAAACTTATGTCAAAATACTCTATTCTTAACAATAAACACTCTTTGTTGAAAAAGGTAGTCAAGAAGCTTTTTATTGCTCAAAAAGACTTTGAAAAAGAGAAAGATGATCATAAGTCCTTAATTAAAGAAAATGTTTTATTGAAAGAAAAAGTGGTTGATTTAACAAGCATTGTTCACAAATTCACCCAAGGAAAGAAAAATTTTGAATTAATGCTTGGTGAGCAAAAATGTGTGTTTAACAAAAGAGGAATTGGATATAAACCTCTCTTGAAACAAAAATCCCTTGAAACCATTTTTGTAAAATCATCCAATTTTTCTCAACAAAGCATCACATGTAGTTTTTGCAAGAAAGATGGTCATGTTGCTTATAATTGTTTAACTAAAAAGAAATTATACTTTGAAAGGAAACACAAGTGGATAAAAGAACCCACAAGTTCTAACTATCAAGGACCCAAACTTATGTGGGTATCAAAAATAAAAAATTAAAATTATTTTTGTAGGTACCACAAAAGGTCAAGAGCAATTGGTTCTTGGATAGTGGTTGTTCAAAACACATGACGGGAGATCGATCTTTGCTATCAAATTTCAAAAGAAAAGATGGAGGTCATGTGACGTTTGGAGACAATGCCAAAGAAAAAATCATAGGCATTGAAAATATTGGTAATCGTTCTTCTCCATCTATTGAAAATGTTTTACTAGTTGATAACCTCAAACATAACTTGCTTAGCATAAGTCAATTATGTGATAAAGGTTATCTCATTAAATTTGATTCTTCCAATTGCTTCATTGAGGATGCTATATCTAAAGAGGTATTGTTCATGGGGAGCCGAAGTAAAGATGTTTACATCATATCTATTGAATTTGAACTTGAAAAGGAAATAAAATGTCTTTCAAGTATAAAGGATGATTCTTGGTTATGGCATAGGAGATTAGGTCATGTTAGCATGGACTTACTTTCAAAAATCTCCAAAAACAACTTTGTAAAAGGGTTGCCAAATATAAAGTTTGAAAAAGATAAAATTTGTGATGCTTGTCAATTTGAAAAACAAGTGAAGAGTTCTTTCAAACTTAAACAACACTCTTCTACTTCAAGACCTTTACAACTTCTCCACATGGACTTATTTGGACCTTCTAGAACCGCTAGTTTAAGTGGAAAACATTATACATTTGTTATTGTTGATGATTTTTCAAGATATACTTGGGTTATTTTCTTGAATTTAAAAGATGAAGCCTTAAATGCATTTAAACATTTTTGCAAAAGAGTCCAAAATGAAAAAGGATACACCATTACCACAATTAGGAGTGATCATGGTGGAGAATTTGAAAATATAGCCTTTGATGATTTTTGCAAATCCAATGGATATGAACATAATTTCTCGGCTCCTAGAACTCCTCAACAAAATGGTGTAGTAGAAAGGAAGAATCGAACATTGTAAGAAATGGCTCGGACCATGTTAAATGAAAACAATTTACCAAAATATTTTTGGGCCGAAGCCGTAAACACTTCATGTTATATCTTAAATCGAGTTTTGGTAAGTCGAAAGAAAACCAAAACTCCATATGAGCTTTGGAAAAATAGAATTCCCAATATTGGATATTTTAAAGTTTTTGGTTGCAAATGCTTTATTTTAAACACAAAAGAAAACTTGGGAAAATTTGATCCAAAATCCGATATTGGAATTTTTCTTGGATATTCATCTACTAGCAAAGCTTTTAGAGTTTTCAACAAAAGGACTTTAGTAGTTGAAGAATCCATGCATGTTGTTTTTGATGAAACTAACTCAATTGGGCAAGAAAAAGTCATTGATGATGAAGATTTGGAAATCCCATTTGAGCAACTAAGCGTTCAAAATCAAGACAAAGGGAATTCAAATAACATTGAAATTCAACATGAGGAGGAAACAATTATGCAACACAATGAAGAAGAACCTCATGAAGATCCCAACACTTCATCATTACCAAAAGAATGGAGGTTTGTCCCCTCTCATCCAAAAGATCTCATCATTGGTGATCCATCAAAAGGGGTAAGTACAAGAAATACTTTTAGAAATTTTCATAACAATTGTGCATTTCTTTCACAAATTGAGCCAAAGAATTTTAAAGAAGTCGAGTTTGATGAATTTTGGATTCTAGCTATGCAAGAGGAACTAAATCAATTTGAAAGAAATCATGTTTGGGATTTAGTTGCTAGACCAAATTCACAAACCGTAATTGGCACAAAATGGGTTTTTCGAAACAAACGAGATGAAAATGGTATAATTGTGCGTAACAAAGCTAGATTAGTGGCTCAAGGTTACAATCAAGAAGAAGGTATCGATTTCGAAGAAACTTTTGCCCCGGTTGCTAGATTAGAGTCAATTCGTATGCTTCTTGCTTTTGCATGTCATAAGAATTTTACTCTCTTTCAAATGGATGTCAAAAGTGCGTTTTTGAATGGAATCATTCAAGAAGAAGTCTTTGTCGAACAACCACCCGGTTTTAAAAATCATAAGTATCCGGACAAAGTTTTCAAACTTAGAAAAGCCCTTATGGTTTAAAACAAGCTCCTAGAGCATAGTATGAGAGGTTAAGTAAATTTCTCTTATCAAATGATTTTTTAATGGGTAAAGCGGATACAATATTATTTATAAAAACCAAAAAGAATGATATGATAGTTGTTCAAATTTATGTTGATGATATTATTTTTGGTGCTACTAACATTTCCCTATGTGAAGAATTTTCTAAGTGCATGAGTAGGGAATTTGAAATGAGTATGATGGGTGAACTCAAGTTCTTTCTTGGTCTCCAAATCAAACAAACCAATGATGGAATATTCATTAGTCAAACTAAGTATATCTTGGATATTCTCAAAAAGTTTGAAATGGAAGAGTTGAAGCCAATGAACACTCCAATGAGCTCATCAATCAAACTAGATAAAGACGAGCAAGGTACTTCCGTTGATGTAACAAAATATCGAGGTATGATCGGATCTCTTCTTTATTTAACCGCTAGTAGACCCGATATTATGTTTAGTGTATGCTTATGTGCTAGATATCAATCTAATCCTAAGAATTCCCATCTTAGTGCCGTAAAACGCATTTTCCGTTATCTTAGTGGAACTAGATCTTTAGGTCTTTGGTATCCCAAAGAAACTCATTTTGATTTACTTAGCTTTTCGGATGCCGATTGGGCCGGTTGCACAATTGATCGTAAAAGTACTAGTGGAACGTGCCATTTTCTAGGCTTTGCTTTAGTTTCATGGTTTAGTAAGAAACAAAATTCCGTTGCCTTGTCAACCGCCGAAGCCGAATATATCTCCGCCGCTAGTTGTTGTGCTCAAATCCTATGGATGAAGCAAACTCTAAATGATTATCACATTTCATTTGAAAAAGTTCCTATTATGTGTGATAATACAAGTGCGATCAACTTATCTAAAAATCCCGTTTTGCATTCTCGTACCAAACACATCGAGATTAGACATCACTTTTTACGAGACCATGCACAAAAGGGAGATATATCTTTGGAGTTTGTAAATACCGAAAAACAATTGGCCGATATTCTCACAAAACCATTAGCTCTTGAACGATTTTCATACATTCGACGAAATTTAGGTATAATTGATGAATGTGAAATATGTGGCTAAATCTTTATGTTTCCTATGATTGATTGCTTTATATGTGACAAACATGTTCTAAAATTATCTGTCAAAAGACAAAATTATTGATTATGGTGATTTTTTTTTTAAACCGGTCGACCGTTTCTTAAACCGGACGACCGTTTTATATAAAACGGATGATCCGTTTGATCATCCGTATGAGCAGAAACTTTGGCCAAAATTAAAAAGGTTAACCGGTTGATCGCCTCAATAAACCGGACGTCCACATGATATTAACCGGACGACCGTACATCATCCGCCTAATCATCCGATTGAACAGAAAGTTTAAACATCATTTTTTTGGTCAAACCGGTCGACCGTATGAGGTTTCCGGTCGTCCGTATAAGCGGAAATCAGGGTTTTTTGGTTAGAAAATTTTCAAATTGCTTCATTCCAACTTCCCGCGAACCACGGTCTTCTCTCCAAATCTTCCTCAAATCTTCCAATCTTCCCAAAATCTTTCCAAATTACTTTCAAAATCTCAAAACCCATATCATTTCACGCCTAAATCTTCAAAATCCCCAATTTTTGTCCACCAAATCGCGATAAATCCCCCAAACGGACGATCTTCAACTCTAGGCTCCAAATCCGGTTCATCAACCATGCCTCGAAAGAAAATGGTAGCCAAACGACCTAGGAGAGAAAGGCTACCATCTTCATCCTCCTCCTCCGACGACAATCCTCTATCCAAGCGCATCGAAGGAAGTCCGGTTCTCATTGGTAAGAACGTCGATCTTGCCTCTTTTACATACGAAGCACCATCTTTTAACATTGAAAATCTTTTCACGGGTATGGGGTGGGTTCCTCTTCTCACTCTCAATGAAAATGTTTACCCTCCCATTATCAAAGAATTTTACAAAAATATGACTTATTCCCCGGGGTCGGGTATTTCATCCTTCGTTAGGGACAAACGAATTAAGATCACTCAAGATCTTATTCGAACCATTCTCCATCTTGAAAATGGTGGTATGCGTCTTTATACCACCAAGACAATTCCTCACACCGACGAGTATAATCCCGTCAAAGCTTGTTGTAATGTCACCGGCAAGCATTTTGAGGCTGCCGTTCGTCTTAGTTCCAATCAACTTACTCTTCCTTGTCGTGTCCTCCATAACATCATTGCCCACATAATTGTCCCTCGAAAGGGTCATTTGGATGAGGTCAATCATTTCGATGCTTTTGTACTCGACTCAATCCTCCGAGGGCGTAAGCTCGATTTCTCCTATATCATGATCCAACACATGAACTACGCCCTTAGCGGCAAGAGTTCTAAGGCCCTTCCCTACGGCATGATTCTTACCAAAATCTTTCAACATTTCGATATCTCCTTCCGTGATACAATGATCCTCGTTCCAAAAGCCACCGACACCATCAATATTCTAACACTCAAAAGAATGAAAATTGTAAAGGAGAACGGTCAATGGGTGGCAAAGTCGAAGGGCTTCGATGAGGAGTCGGGACCCTCCACTTTACCTTTCGAGGGGGAAGATATTGACGAGGATGCTCCTCCGTCCCCTCCTTGGCAGAGATCACAAAGGCCATCGTCCTCCACTTCTGGCCATAACGATGATCAATTCACTTTACTGCATGGACGGATCGACTCTCTTACTTCTTCTGTCGAGGGCCTGCACCATACCATGTGGACTCTCCAGCACTCAGTGGCCGACATGACGACACTGCTTCACGATCTTCACTCTCGTCTCGATGCCGTGCTTCCTCCACAGTCGCCCCCGGAGCTGTAGTCTATTTAGTTCTTTTTGTCTTTGTAGCTATGTTTTGGAAACGAAGTATATGTTCTAGATTTCATTTATAAAACTATGCTTGTCTTTAAATTTTACGTTTATCAATGAATGGCATATGATATTTCGTTTTTTAAACCTTAATGTTTTATCAATTAATGTTTTTGCCTTTTTGTTTATGCCAAAAGGGGGAAAATAAATATATGAAGTGATGAACTTGGCATGAAATATGTAATGTGATGGATTTGGCATGAACTATGTGATCAAATGGAATCGATATCATGTAATGAGATAAAATTGGCAAATCAAATGAAAATGTGATACAAATTTGTGAAATCATGTTTACTTGAAAAATAAAGGGGGAATATATATGCTTTACTTGAAATCATGTTTACTTGAAAAATAAAGGGGGAATATATATGCTTTATTGTATATTATTATCATATATTCTCACATTGTTTGTCATAATCAAAAAGGGGAAAATTGTTGACCTATGGTTAACTTTAAACCTTAATGTTTTGATTATTACAAACAAATTGGTTATGTTTTCTAACATTTTATTTTCAAGCAAAATTCAAAGCGCTACAAATCGAACTCTCATGCAATGTCAAGTTCAAAGTCAAAATCAATACAAGAGTTCAAGCATCTCAAGATCCGCCGAATTTCAAGATTCGAAGATCAAGATTGAAGAATAGATCTTTAGATAAAATTGTAAAGGTATTAACTCTTTAATCCTTAGCAAATTAAATGAACGAAAGCTCAAATATAATTTTTATCACTTGCATAAAAATTAGTTTTATCAAAGCCAAAAATCAGATTTTCAAAACTGTGGAAACGGATCATCCGTTTGGAAAACCGGATGAACCGGTCGACCGTCTGAGCATATCTGTTCAAAAAGTGTCCGTTCTGAATTTTTGCAGTTCAACGGCTAGTTCTGACCAATCTGACCGGTCGACCGTTTGGTCATCCGTTTGGTCATCCGTTTCAACAGAAAGTGACAAAAATTCATCTCTATAAATACCACTTCATTTATTATCATTCAACAACACTTACAAGAGCATTTATAGAGAGAATCATATTGAAATACTTTATTCAAATCTTCATTGCATTTATATCTTCAATATCTCTTATTGAAAAACTTTGTTTGATTAAATCAAACCTTTGATTCATCTTTATCAACAAAGTTTTCTTCTAACACTTGAGCTTTCCTCATTCATTGCTATTCATTAAAGTGTTAGTCTCTCTTAGAACTAAACTTGTATCTATCATTCATCTAGAGAGAAATACTCAAATCAATCTCTTTGTATATTTGGGTCATATTGAGGTCCCTTGAAAAGCTCAATATTGTATAAGGATCAGTGCTCCTTGTTTGTAAGTCACCGGATACATTGTAAGGATTTGGATTGCACCATAAGTCAATCAAAATAGTGGAAAGGCCGTGCTCGTGTTGGAGAGCTTGGTAACGGGGGACGTAGATCATTGGTTGGATCGAACCTCCATAAAAATCGTTTGCACTCTCTCTTCTCTTTTATTTACTTATATTGTGCTTATATCTTTGTGAATCATCTTTTATTTCTTAAATATCATTTTTGAGAATATTTTTCGAAAAAGTTTGAGAAAACCAATTCACCCCCCTCTTGGTTAGTTATTCTTGGGCTATCACCATTTCCCTGGCGTATACCACAAGAATACGCCATTCTAACTTTTCTTAGAATACACGCAAAAACATCCTTAGATCGAACCTGTTGACGTTGAAAAATGGTTTGTACTAGTTCCAAGCCAACTTAAAGATAATTGTTGAGGTCGGTTATGACCGTAATGAGTGGTAGATAAGTAAGTATATGTAGGAAAACCTGATTGTAAGATCTTTGTAAGAGTGCTTTTATTAAGCAGTTGAATGTCCGACCTCAAGGACATTTATGTCTCATATTTATAGAAAAATATGCAATGATTTCCTCCATTTAATTCTAAGCTAGGCATTAAATGGCCAAGTTAGGCATTTAATGTTTACAAGATATTCCCTTTTTAGGGTATTTAATGTGAAGTGACCGCTGATAGCCGAAAGGACAAGCTATAATAATGACATGAATATGACGTCAGACGACTAGGTCCGACCTGGACTGATCGGGAGAGGTCCGAACTGAAAGTTCACTTTCCAGGAGAGGTCTGAACTGAAAGTTGACATGATGGACCAGATCCTAAATTATGGATGATGTCCGACCTCAAAGTTATACTTTCAGGTTTGACTTCTCTTGGTTCCCTGCTGAGTAATTTAG